>CM027406.1:90783913-90794716 GCA_015711505.1 Sylvilagus bachmani | reverse complement strand
CCAGGTGCTTTTCCTGGTCTCCCCATGGGGTGCAGGGCCCAAGCACTTGGGCCATCCTCCACTGCACTCCTGGGCCACAGCAGAGGGCTGGCCTGGAAGAGGGGCAACCGGGACAGAATCCGGTGCCCCGACCGGGACTAGAACCCGGTGTGCCGGCGCCGGAAGGCGGAGGATTAGCCTGTTGAGCCACGGCGCCGGCAATTCAGCCTCTTTTAAACGAGATTTGGTGAAACTGGCTCAGATGAGTGACTCCCTTTTCCCTCTGGCTGGTGACTCGGTGGAGCCGCTCCCAGTCTGTTTCAGCAGAGGCTGAGCTCCGTGCCCAGTGCGTTTTCAGCATCCTCGCTTGCTGGCCCAGAGGCGAGGGCAGCGCCTGAGCGGGGTCGGGGGTGGGGCGCTGAGCCCTGGGGCTCCCCCTCCCTGCAGACTCCGTCCTACCAGTGGAGGCACCTGCCTCTAACGCTGGAGCTTTCTTTGTGCTGTGGGTTTTGAGCTGGAGGAAAGAATCTAACGTTGCTGCAGTTGAAGTCCAGTTGAGTTTTCTCTAGGTCAGACTGGTAATTTTGTTACTCGAAAAACTCTCTTCCTAGGTTGTCCTTACCCAGCAAGTCCGTGGACTGGACCCACTTTGGAGGTAAACTTGCGCTTTAGTTCCACATCCAGCCCAGATGGCTCCTGCTTGCTTCTGCCTTTTCTGTCCTCGAGGAGGTGCCCGCTAGGAAACAGGTCTCCCCTTCCTTGGCCGCTGCTCCTTCCGGCTTCTCTGCTCGGGGAGAGGATGTGGCAAAGTCGGTCCTGCCCACTGGTGAAAGGTGGCAAGTACCGTGCGCCTTGAGCCTCAGGGCAGAGCGCAGACGGCGCCGCAGACTTCCTGGAGGAGGCCCAGTGAGGCCAGCAGTGCTAGGGAGTGTCCCTGCCGGAGGGGGGCCAGCGAAAGACTGGCCTTGAGAAACGGGGTGTGGGGTGGGCACAGATGGTCAGAGTCACCCCACAGTAGCCCTCCCCACCCCCCACCCCCCGAGAAGAGTGCTCCGGGACCAAGCGGTTGTCTGCGGAGTGAGTGGCAGTTTGCCTTCGAAAGCGGTGTTGCAGGCTACCGCGTGTGGCGGGGGGGAGTCAATGGGACGAGATGTAAAAGGCATGTCTGCCCCTCCCTCTGCTTTCGCATCAGGCTCCCCTCCCTCAGACGAGATCCGCACCCTCCGAGACCAGCTGCTCTTACTGCACAACCAGCTCCTGTACGAGCGCTTCAAGAGGCAGCAGCATGCTCTCCGCAACAGGCGGCTGCTGCGCAGGGTGATCCACGCGGCGGCCCTGGAGGAGCACAACGCGGCCATGGTGAGGGCCGGGCTGCAGGGCGCTGGGGCCAGGGCACGGCGCTCAGTCCCGGCTCTGGCGGCCGGGGTGGGGGTTGCTGGGGCGGGTCACTTTGTCTCTGACGTGCCGATGGGAATGTGTGGATCTCAGAATTCCCTTGAAGCTCTCAGAAGCCTTGGGGACAAGTGCCTGTGTGTGTATTTGCTTACAGCTGAGATGATAAGGGGTCAGAAGGTCACTTGATTTCTCCACGTGTGAGTGTGAAGCCCATCAGACCTGGGTGTGTGTCTTGGGCTCCGTCGGTCAGTGCTCTCGGGAGCAAAGCTGCTACCCACTGCCTGACGTGGGCTCTAACGGCTGCACCTGCTGTTCAAGTTGTGGTCAGGACAGTCGGGCAGTGCCTGCTGCAGGCCTGGCGCTCGTTCGCGCTCGGGGTGCGTTCGTCACGTTAGTGAACTCACTCAGTCCGAGCGTTGGTGGGGGTCTTACTGCTGCGGTGGGGGGTGGGACTTGTGAAGCCTTGGAAGCGAGCTGATCCCTGGGAAGAGTTCTTTAAGCAGCTGATGCTGCATTTGCTGATATGGAACTTGGAAACCGTGCCGTGCTGCCGAGGTGGACGGCGTGAGCTGTCAGGCTGCGGGTCTGCTGTGGCCGTGACTGCTCAAGTAAAAGGTTTCCGGCTCGTGGAAAACTTGAACCTCGCTGCCCGGGTTGGAGGCAGCTACAGTGATGGCCTCTCTGCTCTCTGCTAGAAAGATCAGTTGAAATTACAAGAGAAAGACATCCAGATATGGAAGGTTAGTCTGCAGAAAGAACAAGCCAGATACAGCCAGCTCCAGGAACAGCGGGACTCGGTGGTGACCCAGCTGCACAGCCAGATCAGACAGCTGCAGCACGACCGAGAAGAGTTCTACAACCAGAGCCAGGAGTTACAGGTACCGACGGCGACGGGTGGCGGCGGCCAGGACGAGGGCGGAAAGGCAGCACAGGTGTCCCTGCAGTGTAGTGACCCACTCAGCGGGGCGGGGACAGCACTTTCCTCTCTGGACCGTAGCCGAGGGTCTTTGGGAGGGCAGTGTGTCCCCGGCTGTCTTGGGGTGTGCTCTCAGAGGGCATCTGGGTCTTTATCCTCCTGGCTCAGAGCAGCAAGAAGAAACACCATTCTGCTTACTTGGCAGAGCTCAGCAGCTCTGTGACGTTGACGGCCCCGCTGCTGAGTGGCTGAGACTAGCACACAGACGTTCAAATGCAGTCACTGAGCCACGTGTGCACCTGCTGAGCCTGCATGACGTCGTCGCTATTCCCAGTTGCACCTGGGCTTGCTTCTGGTGCTTTTCGCCCCAGCAGCCACCCAGACCCGGCTCTGCAGATGTGTGTGGTCTCCCTGCGGCCAGCTAGTAGTTCACACGATCCCCGACAGGTGTCGCTATGCTTCCCACAACACCGCTCTTCTCCTTCACAGCACCTCAGCCTCAAGGCTCTGGCGCAGTTTCAGAACTGTGCATCTAAAGCATTTTTGTGGTTTTTTTGCTTTTGTTAAACAGTAAGAACTCAGAAAGCAACCATGGCTTACTTTTTTAAATCAAGAATTCAAATCCTGACGGCCCAAGAATAGTAAAGCAATGAAGAACTAGGCAGTCCCCGTCGGGTGTGGGCTGATAGCCAGGGGGCCCGTGGCCTGGCTGCCGTGCCCGTGTACTTCGTGCCGTGTTTCCCTGTGTAGACGAAGCTGGAGGACTGCAGGAACATGATCGCAGAGCTGCGGGTGGAGCTGAAGAAGGCCAGCAGCAAGGTGTGCCACACCGAGCTGCAGCTCAGCCAGGTCTCTCAGAAGGTGAGCACAGGCGTGTTTCGGCAGTGGCGGGGTTGGGGTGCCCAGCAGGGGAGGATCCGCCCCCCCCCCCGGGGGGGACATTGGGCAGTATCTGGAGACCTCTTTGGTAGCATGGCATCTGTGAGTAGGGACCGGGTGCTGCCACAGCCCCCTGCAGTGCCAGTGCCTGTTCCACAGAGCGCTCTCTTGATGCCTCGCTGGGGTCTCTGAGCTGTGACCCCTCCCTCTTTGGAATTCACGCATTCCTCATGTTGTTTACTGGGGGACGGGTGAGCCCTCCCCAGGCTGTGTCCCCTGGGCCTGCCGCCTCTGCCATCGTGGGCGCGGGCCGGGGGCCCCGTGTTGGTGCTTCCTCCCCTTCGCAGAGCGCAGTCTTTTCCGTTGTCCTCGGGTGCCCCCTCCCCACCAGCAGCAGTGTCGGGTTGGGACGAGGGAGTCTGTGCAGCACCGTGCGTGCTGGTCTCGTGCCGTCAGGGCGTCGCCTTGCGTGTGCTCTGGTCTAGCTCTCCAACAGCGAGTCGGTCCAGCAGCAGATGGAGTTCCTGAACAGGCAGCTGCTGGTGCTCGGCGAGGTCAACGAGCTGTACCTGGAGCAGCTGCAGCGCAAGCACTCGGACACCAGCAAGGTATGCCGGGAGCGCCGGGGCAGGGTGGGCAAACACTCGGACACCAGCAAGGTATGCCGGGTGCTGGGCCGGGGTGGTGTGGACGGTGCGTCACACAGGACGGCTTTGGGAGTCCTGTCCTGAGAGGTGCAGCGGGAGGCCGCCCCTCCCTCTGCCCAGCGGTGCCCACACTTCCCAGCCGTTTCCCGTCCTTGGCTTCCTGGGAGCTCCGGGAGGCGGCTGTGAAGCAGCAAGTGGGAGCTGGCACAGGGCATGTGGGCGTGCGCCTTCCCATCTCTCCCTGGGGGCAGTGTGGGCATGCGCCTTCCCGGGTCCCCTGGTGCTGCCTTCCCGTCTCTCCCCAGTCCCCTGGGAGAGGGGGCGCCGCCAAGAGGACGCGGCCGGGCTGCTGAGCTCGTGGCTCCGGGCACAGGGGCCCTGCTGCGGGCGGAGTCCAGTGCTGGCGAGGCCAGCGGCATGGGCGTCTCACGTTAACTAGTGCCTCGGCTTCTCTGGTGACCTTGTCGCTCTGTAAACAGCCTCGGGTCACGTTCGCAGGTTGGGATGGACTTTACCAGTCGCCAGGTTCTTCACACGTGCGCCCTCGCTTGGGGATTTCTTGGGTTCGCACTTTCCTCCGGCCTCGAAGCTGGAGATGGGGACCTTCCTAGTCGACTTGCTTGTGTTTCTCGGCTCCTCCCAGCTCTCGGGTTGAGACTGTCTTTAGAAAGTAGCAGTGGAGATTTCTCTGGAAAACTGGCCGACACTTTGGAGTAGCTTAGGGGGGAGAAAAGCGGGACTAGAGGGCCTCTGGCGGACCAGACGTGCCTGAGTTCTGACATCTCCTGAGGGCAGCGCAGCAGGTGGGCGCCTGTGGTGCAGGCTCCTGTGTGGACGTCTCCTAACCCTCTGGGGGCTTAAACAGCCCCCTGACCTCTTTGGGCCTCATTTAAGCTCATAAAACCTTTCCCAGAAACCCTCTGCGACACTTCCTGCCCCCTTGTCGCCAAGGTCGTGTCATGCGCCAGTCCCACCCAGTCCTTCCCTTGGACCGGTCAGGATTTGCCTGGACCTGGGGCTCGGGGTGCTCTTGGTCAGTCCTGGGAGGGAGGGGGACGGTGGTGGGGGTGGGAGTGGGGTGAGGGTCGGGAAAGCACAGGGCAGTTCCTGGGCAGTGCCCTGTGTGGCGAGGCATGGTCAGTGCTGCCTGTGCAGTGATGGTGCTGTGACCCTCACACCCTACAGCACAGCGGATCCAGGGTGCACATCCTTTATGCTAAGTGGTGTTGTATTTGCACGTGGCTGACGGATATGTGCCTGTATACTTTGGGTATCTGGGTCGCGTGTAGTACACAGTTCAGTGTGAGTGCTGTGTACATGGTTGTTCTGTGCTGCTTAAGGAGCAGTGTCGGGGGAGGCTGTGTGTGTGCAGCACAGACGCAGGCTTCTTCCCTGCGTGGTTTTTGCTCTCTGGCAGTGAATCTGTGGCTGCACCGGGACGGTTGTGCTTTCGTAGATGACGAAGATCGGACGAGTCCCCCGAGCAGGGTTGAAGTCTGGAGCCGTGCGCACAGCTGGGGCGGCCACGCTCCCGGATAGCCGCTTCGAGCTGCTCTGGTGATTCTGCACCGGAAGCGCGGGGTGCCCCCCGTGCTTGTAGCTGGGGCGTCTTGGTGAAAGCTCACCCCTCGCTCCTTATTGTTCGCTGTGTTTTTACGAAACAGATGTCTAGCAGATTGGATGTTGTGCACACACGTGTTAGAAGTGTCCTTTCCACATTTGTTCCAAGCAGCAGCGCATGCTTGCTCTGGGTCCGGCGTTCCACCTGTGCCTGCGTGGGGTTGACACGTGTCCTCTGGGAGGTGGCTCTGCTTGGCAGACCTGCTGCACTTGTCGCGTTCTTTGCCTTCACCTCAGTTGGTGTGAGGAGGGAGAAATAAAGACAGCAAATGGCCCGCCGTGCCACTGTGTTGAAGTTGACTGTGAGTGCTGGTGTATTTTGCGAGTGTTTGCGTGGATGACCGCACTCTTCAGTTTTGCAGACTGCTCGTGAACCCACTGTGCCATTTCTTTGTGAAAAGTATGCAAAGGCTCCGCTTCCCTGGCACTAACTTCATAGCGCTCGCAGACTTTGCTCTTAGGAGTGCGCTGTGATGAGCTCTTTGGGCGGAACCTCTGTTCATGTTGCAGACGGCCTCCTAGGGTGGGCTTCCAGGGGTGGTTACTAGGTGAACACTGAGCCCACCTACTCTCCAGAGAGTGAGCTGCTTCTGTTTCTGCTGTCAGTGCACTAAAGTAACTTTGTAATGTGCATTACATTGTTTTTCCAAATGGATACAGCGTGGTCCTTTTCTCTAAGTACTAACTCCCCTCTGTCTCTCCTCTCTCCCCCTTCTCCCCTCCTCCCTCTCCCTCTCTCCCTCTCTCCCTCTCTCCCTCTCTCCCTCTCTCCCTCTCTAGGAAGTGGAAATGATGAAAGCTGCATATCGGAAAGAACTAGAAAAGAACAGGAACCACGTTCTCCAACAGAATCAGAGGCTCGATACCTCCCAGAAGCGGATCTTGGAACTGGAATCTCATCTGGCCAAGAAAGACCACCTGCTTTTGGAACAGAAGAAATACTTGGAGGATGTCAAACTGCAGGCAAGGTAACGGACGTGGAAGGGCATTTTAGGGGCAAATCCTTTATCCGGGGGCGTCCCATGTTCTGGCTGCCTGTGTCTTCCAGAGCACAGCTGCAGGCTGCCGAGAGCAGGTATGAGGCCCAGAAGAGGATCACCCAGGCGTTTGAGCTGGAGATCTTGGCCTTGTATGGCCGACTGGAGAAGGATGGGCTTCCGAAGAAACTTGAAGAGGAGAAAACAGAAGCTGCCGAGGCAGCACAAGAAAGGTGGGAGCCGGGAGCTGCCCTGCAGGCCGCACGGCGTTGCCGCCGCTCACAGGAGCAGGGCCGTGTCCGTGGCACAGGCAGTACGTGCCGTGACGGGCAGGGCTGAGCCCAGGGAGCCTTCCTGCTCCTCCTGCTGGCCTCGGCGCCCCCTGGCTCCCACAGCGATGGCTGCCTCTAGCCGTGACACGCTGTGTTCCTGCCGAGCGCTGTGGCCTGGGTTTCCTGGGACAGCAGACAGTGGGCGAACCGCGCAGCGTGTCTGAGTCCTCGTCTCCCGCTTGGGGAAGGCCCAGTCACAGCTTCTGTTTTCCTTCCCGGATCTGTTACAGGCCTGACTGTTGTAACGATGGCTGCTCGGATTCCACAGCGGGGCACAATGAAGAGACATCTGGCCACAATGGTGAGACCAAGACCCCCAGGCCTGGCGGCACCCGGGGCAGCGGTGGGAGCAGAGGAGGTGGAGGTGGCAGCAGCAGCAGCAGCAGCGAGCGTTCCACCCCCGAGAAACCTCCAACCCAGAGGGCGGGTCCGTTCAGCAGTCGCTGGGAAAACACCGTGGGAGAGCCCTCGCCCAGCATCCCCGCGACCGTCGGCTCCCTCCCCAGCTCCAAAAGCTTCCTGGGCATGAAGGCCCGGGAGTTATTTCGTAATAAGAGTGAGAGCCAGTGTGATGAGGACGGTGTGACCATCAGTAGCCTTTCTGAGACCCTGAAGACAGAACTGGGCAAAGACTCGGGTGTGGAAGCCAAGGCGCCCCTGACCCTCGATGGCCCACGCGCGTCTCCCCCAAACCCAGACAGTGTTGGACAGCTCCGTATCATGGACTACAATGAGGCTCATCACGAACACAGCTAAGGGTGAGGGTCGCTCAGTGTTAACCTGCACATTGTTGGCGTAGAACAGGAGGTGTGAACGCACGTCTCAAAGCTTTCCTGTTTCCGGGGTCTGAGTGGCGAGCTCCCACGGTGGAAATGGGATGGTGGAACGGTTTCTGGATCTAGCATTGAAATGCCTCGTACCCATCCTGAACCCGCCCCAAGCCCCTTCCTCGTTCACCTGCCAGTGTGTACTAATCTGAGGGCCAGTGCGCGCCTCAGTCGCTCTATTTTCTTCCTTTGCCCCCCAAACGGTTGCACCCTTTGAACCTGTGCAATATGAGGCCAAATTTAATCCCTGCATCTAACACCCACTTTCTGCTTTCCTGAGGCTCAGAGAACTGAGGTGGCTCAGACCCGGTGAGTCTGGTCCTGCCCTTCCAGGACGTGGCCTGCCAAGCCGATGGTCTTCACCTGAAGGCTTGCACGGGGGTTCTGAGGGTGGGCGTCTCACGCAGCAGGTCTAGCAGGACGCTGGCTCGTTTCACCCTTGATCTTCAGTGGCTCTGAGAAGCTTCCTAGAAAGGTTTAGTGAACAGTCTGTCGTTTCAAACGTCTGGATTTGGCACAGTGGAGACCATGTTCCTTGCCCTGTGAGCTCTTGTCCCTCCTCTCCCCACTACCTCTTATTTATTTGGTGTTTGCTTGAACGCGGTGTTGGGCTGACCACAGGCTGGACGGGCGGTGACAACAGCTGCTCCCTGCAGGAGGCTCGGAGCAGTCGCGGGAGCGACCGGCCCCCCAGCAGCTCTCGCATGTGAGCAGCTGCGCCTCCTGCGCGGTGCCGCCCTTGGGGTGCGTGCCTCGCCCGTGTGCACACGCACCTCGCCATGCCCGCTTCCGCTCGCTGCAGCACGGAGGCTGTGGCGGCCCCGAGAGTTTGTCTAGCGCTCGGGTGGCCGTCGCTCCCCAGCAGGATGGATCTAGGCCTCCACAGGACGGCAGCTGTCTCATGCTAGTCCAGCTCCCGTGGTGGTCACGGCAGGGAGGAGAGAGTGGGGTGGACAAGGGCTCGCTCCCGCGGCTGCCGGGCTGCCCGTCAGGGCGCTGCGCGGTCAGCAGACGCTCCTGCCGTGGGTGCCGGGAGACTAGGGATTGTTGCCTGGTGCTCTGGCCCAGGCAAGGAGAGGCCTGGGAAGAGAGAGCCAGCGAGCGTGGTTTTGCCACTGCTGTTCTTCCAGTAGAAGGAGTAGAAGGCTACAGCCAGCAGGACGTGAAAGAAACTGCAATGGTACGACTCCTACCGCATTCAGACGGTCCACACGTGAGGCTTTCCTTTCCTTTCCTTTTTCTTTTTTTTTTAACGTGGCAAAAGTATCCTAGCAGCCCCAACTGAAAGGAACTAGAGCAGGCGAGAGTCCACGTCACCATGGCGATACCGGCAGAAGACCTGCTCTGGCCGGGACTTCTGCCTGGGACTCACCGACTCCCAGCCTACCGCGGGGCTCGTCCCCAGCTGCGTCAGCTCGGCAGAGCCTGGCTGTAGCCTCGGGGTGTGCAGTGTCGCGTTGTCCTGATGCCACACTTCTAATTCAGCCTTGTCCAGAGGAAAGCTTCCAGTACTTCCCAGGCCTCTGGTTCCGTTATAGAAGAGGACAGCGTGAACAAACCCAGAGGGAAGAGCACCCTTACAACCAGTGCTAAGTACTCTCCGCGCTGCGCTCCTGGGAGCGCTGTGCCACAGGGCACACACACCAGGCGCTCCACTGCTCTGCCTTCGCTGGCACGGGAAAGGAGGCAAGTGTGAGAATTGAGGTGGGCGTGGAGGCCGCTGGAGCTCGGGGCCCACTGTGGGGGTGACTAGCAGGCCCAGCTGAGCTCGCGGAAGCCGTGGGTTCTGTTCAAGGAGGGCGGGGGGTAGGGATCTGGAGTTGTGTTGGTTACCCAACCCCAGATCTCAGGGTGCAGAGTCGGTGGGCATTGGGTTTTGCCTTGAAAGTGATCAGCTTGCCGAATCAGTGGGTCACTCAGTCATGCTGCAGCTGGTTCTTTAAAGGATGGAAAGGGATAGTAGAGGGACGCACAGGGAGCTGGTCAGGCCCGGCAGAGACGTGAGAGCGGTGAGTGCTACCATGGGAAGGACTCCCAAGGAGCCGGTCAGGCCGGCAAAGGCCCTAGAGCAGTTGGTGTCGCAGGCAGAGCCTTAGGAGTGATCAAGCAGCTTGGCGTTCGTGAATGCTGGGGTTGGCCAGGCCTCCATCGCCAGGAGCAAGCGATCGCTCGGCCAGCCTGCTCGACCTGCTCTGCCTCCCAGCGGCCCCAGGCCCTGAGGAGGCGGGCGTCCGCGTGGGGTTTGCTTGGAAAGGGGCCCTACAGCCTTTAGGGTGGGAGGAGGGAAGCCGAGTTCCTGACTGACTCCAGGACACACGCACAGGATCTCTGATCGCTTTCCTGTGGATTTCAGAGAAGCTTCCACGGCTGTGCCATGACGTCCGGAGGAGTAGTTGCGACGGGATAGGAAATACGTGGTCACCTGGAGCCCAGAGGTGGGCGGTCAGCGTCTCCCATGGCCGTAGTCGGCCGAGGGCAGGAGTGCGTCGCCGAGGCCGGCTGCCGGTTCTTCCGGAGGGGAAGCTGCCTGGCCGTCAGGGCGACGCCGCAGGGGTTCTGGTTAGGGTCTCTGACGCACAGAGCTCCGAGCGAGCCCATTTCTGTGAGGTGGCCGGGGGAGAGGGTCTGGCAGCCACTGGCGATGAGGAGGACGAGCGCCTCCTGACGCTCACGGGGCAGAAGCCGAGCGTCAGGACCCCACACTCAGTCCCCACATGGGGGTGCCCGGTGTTTCTGTCGAGGATGACAGTTCTGGAGATTGTTGAGAGAAGGATGCGCGCGGTGTGGTAGGGACCACGCAGCTCAGAGTCGCGAGAACGCAGGCGTGTGGTTCCGTGTGGACGGCAGCCAGGGGGAACGCCCACCAGTTGCCGGCGCAGCGCGGCGCCTGGTGAAGCTGGGTTTTCCTCAGGGAAGCTGTGGCGGGAGGAAGCGTGGCCGGCGGAGCGAGGGCTCGGCCAGGGGCTGCGGTGGCGTCGGCATGCGGTCCCCCCCTGGCACTCTGGGAGAAGCCCGGGTGCCCTCCTGGTGTGCAGCGAGCCGGGCCGCACGCGCCACCTGCTGCATCTTCTCCGGGGTGGGGTGCATGTGTGCTGGGGAGTGTTCCAGGCCGAGGATGTCTGTGTCTGTTTACACGCACCCCCCACCCCAGACCACTGGCAGTCACTGGTTGCACTTGATGAAGCTTTTCTTTGTAGGTTTAAAAAAAATGTAGGTCAAGGACTGGCCCTC
>CM027406.1:90771315-90783413 GCA_015711505.1 Sylvilagus bachmani | reverse complement strand
AAACTTTCCCGCCTCAGTCGTAAAAGCATGTCAAACAATCCACATTAGATGCCATAAAAATGAACTGCAAGAGAAAAATGGTACAATCTTAGTGAATGGGGGTTGGAATCGAAAGGGTTTGCTGTCCTTAGAACGTTCTAAAATGTCAAGGCAGTTGCTTGTGTTTAACTGTGAACAAATAAAAATGTATTGTTTTGCACTGCCTGCTGTGTTGGCGTGGGGGCTCGTGAGTGAGGCAGGGGACCAAAGCCACGCAGCCTCGGGTCTGGGCTGCCGGAGGGGCTGCCTGACGGGCGAGGGGTCTGTGCTGGTGCCACAAACCCCCCTCACCTGCCTCAAACTCGTGGTCCCCGATGAGTGTCACCCCGGGAGGACGTGACCCGTGGAAGCCAGGTGGCTGCCCGGGCTGCCGTGTCACCCGCGTGGCTTTTGGCACACGCGCTCTGAGGGGCCGGTGGGCAGGTGGGGTCCACTGGAGTCTCTGGTGGAACCCAGCCAGCAGTGCAGTTGTCCACGGCTCGCCAACCCTGAGCCTCTTCTGAGTGCTACCCTCCCGTCTTCCCTGGGCCGGTGAGGACGTGGAGGCAGGCAGGAAACGGCCTCCCCAGGACTGCGGGAGCTGCCCGGCTGTGTCTGGAAGCCGGTGTTGCTCTGCCCGCTTCCGGAGCAGAGGCAGCTCCTTGGAGACGAAGACTTGGGCTGGCAGTGTTTCAGTGTGCCTGGCAAGTGCAGGTTTTCTCTCTCAGCCGGACAAGGCGACATCGTCCGCCCTTGAAGGAACGTGGGAGTGCCGGCCCTGTGCGGGTCTTAGTGCCAGCCCTGTGCGGGTCTTGAGAGTCTTAGGAGAAACACGGATTTTCTTTCAGGGACAAACTCCAGAGAGCAAGCCAGGCAGAGGGGTGGTACAACACTTTTTATTCTTGACTGTCTCCCCCCGAGGAAGCAACAATACAGAAGCTAAGTCGTCCCCTGTGAAGGGAAAAACCAACAGTCAGCCCTGCCTGGCAGGGCCGGGGGCCAGGGCCGCGTCACCGTGTTGGGTCTCGGTCGCACTGTGAAGACCAGCTCTCGGCCAGGAGCCTCAGGCTCGGAGCCCTGGCTTCCATCGTGGCCTCCCTCTCCCAGGAGAAGCAGCAGGAAAGGCGGGCTCACCTCCTTCACGTTGGCCCAGGGAACCACACACACGCGGCCCCGCGCAGCGTGCCAGAGGCGGGAGCAGCCCACCGGGCAGGGAGAGCCTGAGCCTTCCCGCGGCTGTGGCTGCTGGGTGCGGGGGACTAGGGGTCTCCAGTGCGACGGCTCCAGTGGGGAGGGTGCGGCTCCCAGAGGCCCTGGGGTGCTGTGCCTTCAGCAGCCTTCCTGGGACACCCTCCACCCATGGCGCGGCCCGGGCAACGCCTGCAGTGTGTTCAGTGGGGATCCTCTTCGTCAGCACCGAGCCTCCCACTCAGAGGAGGGGGGAGATTCTCTGTAACGTACTGGCCCCTTGGGGGTTAGCGGCAGGGCCCGTGGGTGGAAGGAGAGCAGGTTAAATCACAGAGCACCCACGGCTGGGGCAGGCCCCCGACTCCACTTACAGCTTCCCACCGGGTGGTCGCCAGGGGGGCTTTGAGACGCCTTGGCCATCCCCCCTAGATTTGAGGCTGTCTTTCGCCAGTTGCCTACACTTGAGTTTTCTGAACCAGAGCTGGGTGCCCGTGGCCTGAGCAGGACGAGCGGCTCCCCTGGTGGCCTGCTGGCGTGCGGGGGGCTCACTCACGTGCTGCAGCACTTTGCGGGGCAGCTTCTCCGAGTGGGCGATCCACTCTTTCATTAAGTCCAGGACGATGGGGATGAGGCTGACCACACCCCCGTAGTGGTTCCTGGCCTCGTCACAGCTCAGGTGGTTCACCACGTCGTGCGGGTACCTGGGGGACCACAAGAGGGCGCGGTGAGCGGCAAGCCGCAGCCCTGGCTTCTCCGGAACCGGACGCCATGTGCCCAAGCTCTCTGCCCGTAGATCCTGGTTCCGCAGGTTTGAGGGCCGAGGGCTCCGGGAGACTGGTGTGGAAGGCAAGAGCTGCAAACCCGTGTGGTCTGCAGAACTCAGGTCAGGGGCTCAGGCACCTGCCTGGCTTCCCCTGCACTGCCTTCGTCTAGGGAGCTCCTGCACGATGCTGGCACACTGCTGTGAACTCCTCAGGGGCCAGGACAGAGCCCCAGTGGGGGTGCTGCCACCCAGGGGACACAGCTCCCGGGCCCCACGTCCACATCAGAAGGGGCTTCTGGGAACAACTGCCCTGTGGCCCCTTCTCCTGTGGCCTGAGATGCTTTGTGTCTCGCCGTGTGTATGACCTGGGTTCCAGTTGGTTTTGTTGCGTCAGGGTCATTCCAATCAATCAAAAGGAGCTGGGATTCCCCACCGAGGGGCTTCTGAAGCTGCCTGCTCCCCAGGAAGGCACCCAGGGCCACCTGCCCACTCGGCCAAGACTCCCGCTCCCCAGGGCCACCTGCCCACTCGGCCAAGACTCCCGCTCCCCAGGGGCGCCCAGGGCCACCTGCCCACTCGGCCAAGGCTCCTGCTCCCCAGGGGCGCCCAGGGCCACCTGCCCACTCGGCCAAGGCTCCCGCTCCCCCTCCCCGGCGGGACCCCAGGGACTCACTTGGCCCTGAGGCTGCTCAGGTCGTTGCTCTGGCTGACCAGGGTTTTGCACTTCTCGAGGAGGTTGTTGGTGACCGGGGTGCCAGAGTGCAGGGCCTCAAAGCGCTGGCAGAGCTTGTTCAGCTCCGAGCAGATGTCCAGGAACATGAGCAGGACCCGCCGGTCCGTGGCGTTGTAACAGTAGTGCTCCATGTAGCTCTGCACCTGCAAGGGCCGGCCGACGCTGGCTCGCACCCCCTGCTCCCTCCCCGTGTCCAGACATCTGCATGTCCAGCCCTCTGCCTGGGGAGGCTTCAGAAACCCCAGGGGAGTGTGTGGCACAAGAAAACCAGGCACGGATGCAAGGCTTTCTGCAACCAAAATAAACTTTTTGTTCCAGTTCTCTGTGGAGTTTTTGAAGTCCTCCGCGGTAACGTCATCAAATGTCCCCAGCCACTGTGCAGACAGCGGACAGGCCTGGTCACATAAACCCTGCACACTGGGAAGGTCCCCTTTTAACCTCTCATTCTAGATGGACACCCCAAATCCTGGGGGTGACAGAGGAAGTGGCTCACTGGAGTTCGCCCCGAGTTCAAGAACGTGGGGCCTGCACGCCTCACCAGTCCCCAGGCCCCTAAGCCCACCACCACATAGGGCAGGAGGGGTCCGGCCGCTGGCTTTTCATGCCATAGTGCCCCTGGAAGGCCCACCCAGCTGCTGGGGCAGGCCACCATACAGGGGAGGAGACAGAGGGAGCCGGGGCCCTCCGAGCTTTCCTTGTCCCCAAAGGTGGGAGGAGTCAGGAAGTGGAGCTGGGGACTCGGCACGGCACGGCACGTGAAGCTGAGCCAGGCAGAGGCCTGATGTCCTGGTGGGGAGGACCTGGCCGTGGCCCAGGCCTCACTTAGCCAAACAGTGCTGCTCTGCGCGGTCTGTTGATGGCACTGGCATTACTACCTCCCCCGGCACCTGCCGTGTCCCAAGTCTAAAGCAAGTGCCTCCCGCTGCAGCCGTTGCTAAGGGAATATACCTGCCCAACAGCCTGGAGTATTGCCCGGTGGCACTGTAAGGGGGAGGGGCTTTTAACTGGTGCACCTGTGTGGGCAGGGAGTGTAACCACAACAGAGCCGTGTCACTGGGCTATCTTTGGACGCCTCTGGTTTGGGGAGGGCGGGTGAGGCTGAGACACCACCCAACATGGTCAGAACATGGGCCACTGTGCACCAAGAGTCTTTGTGAGAGCGAACCTAAGGAGGCCACCCCCTTCTGTTCGGGAGCTGGGGGGGGGGTGTCCCCAGAGCACGGATGTAGATGCTGAGGGCGTGGGAACTCAGGCTCTTGGGAGACCGAAGACCTGGCCAGCGCTGCTCAAGCTGGGCTTCTAGGGGGTGAGGGGAAGAGTGGCCGACGGACCTCCCAGGCAGATGTGGCTACGCGTCACTGCACGGGGAATCTGCGGAAGGCCATGTGGGTGTTCCTTTTCTCTAGGTTTAACATTCTCCCAGCTAAAAATGGGCTGGGGGCTGTGCTGTGGCGCAGCAGGTTAATGCCCTGGCCTGCAGTGCCGACATCCCATATGGGCAACGGTTCGAGACTCGGCAGCTCCACTTCTGATCCAGCTCACTGCTGTGGCCTGGGAAAGCAGTAGAAG
Organism: Sylvilagus bachmani; assembly: GCA_015711505.1. Taxonomy (NCBI): domain Eukaryota; kingdom Metazoa; phylum Chordata; class Mammalia; order Lagomorpha; family Leporidae; genus Sylvilagus; species Sylvilagus bachmani. Next base: position 90,779,142 of record CM027406.1, on the reverse strand, counting down.
ATGGCCCAAGTCCTTGGGCCCCTGCACCTGCGTGGGAGACCAGGAGGAAGCTCCTGGCTGCCGGCTTCAGATCTGCACAGCTCCGCCCATTGCAGCCAACTGGGGAGTGAACCAGCGGGTGGAAGACCTCTCTCTCTCTCTCTCTCTCTCTCTCTGGGTGTGTGTGTGTAACTCTGACTTTCAAATAAATAAATCTTTAAAAAGGCTTTTTTTTTTTTTGATAGGCAGAGTTATAGACAGAGAGAAAGGTCCTCCTTTTTCTGTTGGTTCACCCCCCAAATGGCTGCTGCGGCCGGCGCGCTGCGCTGATCTAAAGGCAGGGGCCAGGTGCTTCCTCCTGGTCTCCCAGGGGGTGCAGGGCCCAAAGACCTGGGCCATCCTCCACTGCACTCCCGGGCCACAGCAGAGAGCTGGCCTGGAAGAGGGGCAACCGGGACAGAATCCGGAGGAGCAACTGGGACAGAATCCAGCGCCACGACTGGGACTAGAACCGGGGGTGCCGGCGCCGCAGGCGGAGGATTATGGGCCGGGCTAACTTTCTGAACAGAAATTTTACAGCGTGCGGCTGGCATGGGGCGCTTGTCCGCCCGGGCTCCGTCCCCTGCACGTCCCCACCCCGTCTCTGAGCGGTCGACCTCGGATGAGCTGACTCTTCAAGCCGAGACGGTCCAGCCTACATGTGTGCTCCCGACTGCCCTGGGGCTCACTGGGTCTTGAGGCCTCAAGTCCTGCAGGGTGACCTTGGACAGCAGCTGACCCTGGGGCAGATGGGGTCAAGTAGAAACATCCGCAGCCCGGGGCACGCTTGGCAGCTGCCGTCTCAGAACAGAGACCACATCCATGGTCACCGAGGGTCCCCAGCTCTCTGCCCCCCTGGCGGGTCAGCCCGGATGCCTGCTGAGCCGGCCCTGGGGAGGAGACCGAGGGGGGCGCGCAGGGGAAAACTGGCTGGCCCAGGGTCACGGGAGGGGGCGTGGGGGCGTGGGGACGGGGCCCACATTCCAGCCGCCGCTGCCACTGCGGGCACACGCCGGGCAGGTCCCCTGTGACCCACCCGCTAGCCCCCACGGCGCGCCACCTGTCCAATGCTGGAGATGGGCCGGATCTTGTCGTGGGCGCTCTCCCGACAGCGCTCCAGGGCCGCGATGAACGTGAACTGCTGCTGCTGGAAGAGCTTGTACTTCTGCTCGGCGCCGCGCAGGGACTCTTTGACCTCATTCATCATCTCCTTCCGCGCTCGTGCACAGGAGCGGGGTACCTGCAGGAGGAAGCGCGCGTGAGGCCTGGGGCCCCTCCCGCGGGAGACGGCGCCTCCCCGGCGGTGACAGTGCTAAGCCTGCCCCTCGGCCGCTGCCCTCCAAGGTCACAGGCTGTGCCCCGTGACCGCTTCCCTGCAGCCGTGGGCAGGCTTTCTCTCGTCCTGTTTCTCCACGCTGCGGCTGTCGCCCTCGCCCACGCCCACGCCCGCCAGGCCTCCCTGCTGGACAGCGCACCTGGGATGCAGGGCTGTGCCACAGGACATAAAACAAGCAGACCTCGGCCATCCGCTTGGGCCAGATGGCTTCTAAACACCTGCCGCCTTCTCCTGGGCCAAGCAGGGGTGGGCACACGCCTGTCCAGCCCGAGGGGTGCCTGGGTGCCGCTGTGTGCTGCCATAGGAGCCCTGCCCTCGGGTACGGATTCCCAGGCAGGGTGCTAGCTTGGGGACTCCCCCTCCTGTGACACCTCAGATGGCCCCTGGTGGCGTGCACGTGTGAGCAGCACGGGGCGCGGGTCAGTTCTCCGTGATACCAGTTCTGATGAGCACGTGCAGGTCGCCCCAGCTCACGACTGCTGGAGTCTCTGGAAGCAGAGGTGACCTCCGTGGCCAGCTCCCCTTAATTGCTGGGGGCAGGGGGCAGGACAGCGGGCTTGTGCCACACACCCTGGGTCCCACTAGCTAGCATGCTTGATGTTGTCCACTGCCCCCCTCCCCCCAAGTCACCACTGGGAATCCAGGCGTGACCCTGCCAGCCAGTGCCGCAGGAGCAGGGTCCAAGTGGGACATTTGAAGTGGAAGAGACCGGAACGCTCGGCAAGGATGGGGTGGGGGCAAGGCGGACTCGGGCGAGGAATGCGCACCTTCGCGCTGTGTGCCCCTGCACGCTGAGCCCGGGGCGGGGCTGCAGGGACCACACGGGGAGCAGAGCTGCCATTATGGGGGACGCCGGGGCTCACACCCCATAAACTTGCGGGGCTACTGTACACACAGCAGAGCTGGCTTCCGCCACGCAGTTCCTGCCGCAGACACGGCCCCTGCAGCTTCCCACGGGTGGGCCTGGTCCCGGGGAAGCAGTGGTCTCCTTCCAGCCCAGCATCCCTGCATTCAGCACCCCCTCCCTCCTCCTCCCCCATCGTGGACAGGTCGGGGAGGGGGCCAGGGCTGGGGGGAGGGGCCCATTGCTTACTGAATACCTGCCCTATCTGGGGCTGGTCCCCACGCTGCCACGGAGCGGACGGCGGTGTTTCTGTACTGCCTCCCATGGCGCTGGGCTCAACAGAACCCAGACCCCTAAGGCAAGGGAGGCCCTCACCTCTGTGCAGGACTGGGGGGGGGGCACTGTGGCTCAGTGGGTTAACGCCCTGCCTGCAGCGCCGACTTCCCATGTGGGCGCCAGTTCTGGTCCTGGCTGCTCCTCTTCCAAACCAGCTCTCTGCTACGGCCTGGGAAAGCAGCAGAAGATGGCCCAAGTCCTTGGGCCCCCGCACCAACATGGGAGACCTGGAGGAAGCTCCTGGCTCCAGATCGGTGCAGCTCTGGCCGTTGCGGCCATCTGGGGAGTGAACCAGCGTATGGAAGACCTCTCTTTCTGTCTACCTCTCTCTGTAACTCTTTCAAATAAATAAAATAAATCTTTTTTAAAAAAAATACTGAAGAGGGCGCCCCAAACCCCACATTCCAGAGAGACAGGGTCAAGGTTAAGCCCGATGTGTGCAGAGAACACTGGTGGCACTGGGAAACAGGACTGCCATGCTGTGCCGTGCGGAGCCTTGGCCAAGAGAAGTTGGCGCTACTGAGCCTGCCTGTGGCGGAATTTCTGAGATCTTACTCAAGAAGGGGTTGGGACGCGCATTCCGACAGTTTATAAACAGCGCGTCCAAATATTTCCCTTATCGAGGGTTCTGCCCTCTCCCCCCTGCACACACTTGAGTTCTGCACGGAGGGGAGTGCCTTCCTGCCTCCCCCTGTCCCAGCCAGGGCTCACATGTGACCATCAGTGGCGGCATCAGAGGGCTCGGGTGGAGGAGCGGGGAGTGTGCCCTCCAGCCACGGTTAGAAGATGCTGAGAGTGACTCGGTCCTGGGTTCAGATCCTGGTTCCAGACCTTGGCAAGCTGCTCATCCCGTCTGAGTCTCAGGATTCCACCCTAGGGCCTCGGCCTCCCAGTCTTAGGGGTGCACCACGAGGCAACAGGCAAAAGCTGTGGAGCCCAGTGCCTGGGACATGGGGGTGCCCCGTCACTGGGGCCGGCAACACCGCGATGGAACGGCAGGCGTGGTGTGCGCCAGCCCTACAGGAGGTGGGGGTGACGGCAGCTGGACCTCCTGGGGGAGGGGGCTTGACTGGGTCTTGAGGAGGTGGGTGCTGGGGCGAGACTATGGTCCGGAGGTTACAGGATGTGGGAAGGGTGCGGAACAGGGCCGAGGACGGGGGCTGCCGGGGTCAGGCTGAGTGTCTGCAAGAACCACTGGGGGCTTCCAGGCACAGGCGGGAAGTCTCCCGGCCTACAGTGGCGGTTCCTGCGGCTGTGTGCCGGACACTGGTCAGCGGCTGGATCAGACAGCACTGGCCACACGGAGCAGATCCCCGCCTGGGGGACTCCTGTTCCAGGGTGGGACCAGTGCCAGAGGAGCATCTGACATCAGCGCAGGTGGAAACAGCAGCCTGCCCCGCCCTCCCCAGGACAGCGGGCCACTCTCCGGGCCCTGGTCAACTCCAGACAGACTCCCTGTCCAGGCTGGCCACAGCGTGCCATGCTGATGCCCACAGGTCAGACAAGAAAGCTGAAGCCCCATGGCTGGGAGGCGGGCAGGTGGGCTTCTCGCTCAGCTCTGCGTGTCTCAGTAAAGTCCCGGCTCTTAACCTGAGCCATCCTGGCCTCCCGGCTTCCTTGGTGTTCCTAAGAGACAAAGACCCCACACAGCTCCGCCCATCCACCCGCTGGACCCCGCCCCCCTGCCCCGGGCCTTTCCGCCACTCCCACTAGACTTCCCCTTTTCCTCACCCCAAAGCACGCAGGGCGCTGCCCTGAGCCTGGCTCCCTGCCACCCTCGTGGGGCTCCCTGGGGCTGCCAGGTTCCCCAGGGACCAGAGTGCAAGCTTGGCTGGTGGCCCCAAGAGCCCCTGAGAGCAAAACCGACTTGGCTCTTGATCCAGGCGAAGTGTGACACGCACGCCAGGGATGTCATGAGAGGAGCTGTAATAAGCGATCCAAGGTGATCGTCGCCGGATGGCTGGATCAAAGGCACAGGGTGCAGGCGGTTCTCCGTGTGGGAGGGAGGGAGGGAGGGAACGTGATGGCCCGAGAGGTTTTGGGCTTTAATTGATTTGTATTTTTCCAGGCTGCTAAAGATTAAATCACGGTATGGAAAGTGCCTAGGGCTTAAAATCAATGAGGAGCAGGGCACGTCACTCAGAAATGTCCAGGAAGCATCCCGCCCCCCCACCCCGCGCAAACGCAGGGCGGGCTGCTGTGTTCTTTGTTCAGCTGGGGCAGACAAGGCCACCGAGGGGTACCTCCCGCTGCGGGGCGGCCTCGGGGCTGCTGGCTGGGGTCAGGGTGTCCAGTTCCAGCCGTGCTGCACCTCCCATGTACCCAGTGACTCTGGCTAAGGCTGTGCCCCTGTCTGCGCCTCACTCTACCCATCTGTAAAATGAGGGAGTTTGGGATACAGGCTCTGGGATGGGGGCTTCTGACTCTACATTCTAAGATAAAGAAGCTGATGAGACAAGGGGCTCGAGTCCCACCCAGCCAGCTCCTCTTCCTGTTCAGACCCTCCAGCTCCTCCTGCACTGGGGGTGAAGCTACGTGTCTCGCAGCGCCAAGATGAAGCGCTGCTAGTAACAGTGGCCCCCATGCACTGTGTGCCTACCCCACCCCCAGCTGCTGCCTCCTACTCTCTAAGGAGCTCCCGGAATGCTTTAATAACTCCCGCTTCCAGGGCGAAGGACCTGGGGCGCACAGCAAGTGAACAGGCTGCGAGGGGACTCGAACCTGGGATGCCCGCCTTCAGCGCGCCATCTTGCCCTCCCTAACCGACACAGACGACAGCTTTGCGGAGGGGACCAGGTACAGGAGCTCTGCAGCCTGCAGCGCCTCCAGTTAATGGCCCCCTGCCCCGCGGGCAGAGCCCCTTCCCCACCGCGTCCCGCCCCCTCCAGCCACAGCCGCCCTCCGCTTCCCCCAGCCGTCTTTACCCTGGCTGGTCCCGAAGCGGCCTCCGCCTCAGACTGCCCAGAAGCCGGGGCGACTCCGTGGGTGTCTGGGCCCCGCAGGGGCGGGGGCCCCCTTCTCCGGACTTGGGAGGAGGGAGCGGGCAGGTGGAGAGGCCGGGCCCCGGGCCGGATTGTGACCGCGGGCGCCATGGCAACCGGGTCACGTGGCCACCCGCCGCGCCCCAGGAGACCTCGAGGGGGCTGTCCGGTGGGCCTGGACCTCCCCCCGCCCCGGCCCTGTCCCGTGGACGCCCCTCGACGTACAGAGCCCTGTCCCACATCCGTCCAGCGTCTTCCTAAAGATGGGGCAGCCGAGCCCCGGGGGGCAGAGCGCGGCCGGCCCACGGCTCCGGGAGCCACGGTCGGGCCCGCGGGCAGCCCTCGTGCGGGACCCGCCCCCGCCCCCGCCCCGCGCGCCCTCCGGCGCCGCGTGGGGGTCTTGCGTGGCGCACCGCATTGCGGACGCGGGAGGCCCAGCTGGGAGCGGCTCCCTGAGACCCTCGGGCGGGGAGCGCGAGCCGGGAGGGAAGGAACTTGCCCAGGGCCGCGGGGCGCGCGTGCCGAGGAGGTCCGGCCGGGCGGCGAGCAGGCGGCGGCGGCACTGCGGTCAGGAGCCTGCGGCGCGCGGTGATGACGCAGGACGCGGCGCCCTGGCGACGCGGTTGCTAGGGAGCGGCGCGCCGCGGCGGCGACATGGACGCGACCTCTTTCCCGCACGTCATCCCCCCGGAGATGCCCCAGTACGGGCAGGCCAACCACATCTTCCAGCTGATGCAGGTGACGCGCGCACCCTGCCCTCCGCCCGCTCGGGGCCGGATCCCGGGTCGCCACGACCCCGACCTCTGCCCACGGCGCCCCGCTGTCCCCACGGCTCCGAGGTGTGGGAAGCTGCGCCGGCCCCGGCCGCTCCTCCTCGGGGCCCTCAGCTCGCGCGCGGTGCCCCGGGACCCCGCTGCACGCCTTGCAGGTGGGGCCCCGTTTCCAGAACTCTCCTCTGCACGTGGGCGCAGCCTCCGGACCTGCGGGCTGCAGCGCTGGGCTCAGGCCAGGGACCTGACCTGGCCGCGGCGGTCTTCGCCTGGCCTGCAGGCCTGAGTCGGCCGCATCCGTTGTTAACCTGCACTCGTGTGCACGGCTCTGTGACATTTCCCCACGTTACAGTCACCGTCACAGTTCCATGTCCATTTGATATCTCTGAAATCAACTCAGGATTAAGTAGCGTCTTTTGCCTCCGCCTAAGCAATGCCCTTGAAGTCCCGGGTTCGAGTCCTTTCTTTTGTCTGATACACATGAAGTCCGCGGCTGTGTGAAGGCAACACTAGACATCTCGAATCCCTGTGTCCTTGGGGGGGACCAAGCCTGGGTTCCGCCCAAGTGTGCGGGGAGCGGCTGGGGGCGCGGAGGCCCTGGAAGGGAAGGGGCTTGATGGTGAGGTGCTCAGCAGGGAGCCGGACAGAACCACACCCGCTTGCGTCCCCTCGGCCCTAGAGCGGAGCCCCTCGCTGCCTGATCCTAGGATGCCCCACCTTGCCAGCATTAAATGGCCGGAAGATCCCAGGAAGGTTTAGCTACGTGGCGGGCAGACATCCTGCTGCACTCTGGAGGGACATAGGCTGCGGTGCTGGCTGTGTCTGCATCCGGCCCCCAGTGTGACTGTGCCAGGGCTTGGGATGCGGGGCGGGGGCTGTCAGACAGTGAGGCCCACAGAACCCAGCCTGGCCCAGGTGGGGGTGGCAGACGGGTGAGCAGGGACAAGAGGCGAGGCAAGGAATGGGGGGGGGCTGGATGGGGCAGGAGGGGGAGACAGAAGCCTACTGCAGGGGGTTTACCCATGAGACCCGAGGACTGGTGAAAGTTAACCAGGACAGGAAGGAGAGGAATTCACAGGCGGACCCCAAAGGGGCCTGAGGGCTGCCTGCTCTGAGTGCCAGGGTCCCCCTCCACCCCTGCCTCCCTCCAGGGACCTCGCTGAGAACATCCACGTGGCCCCTGGCACGCGTGCCTCTGCTCACAGGGACCCCGGCAGGTGGCAGCTGGGGCAGGGGCTGGGCCCCAGGGCAGAGGCACGTTCACGGCCGCCGAGGTGGCCCCCGCAGGTGCTGACTTCCCGGGTGTCTGCCCTGTGCCCCACAGACCATGCTGGAGCAGCTGCTGATCCACCAGCCCCAGGACCCCATCCCCTTCATGATCCAGCATTTGCACCTGGACAACGATGACGGTGAGCACTGTGTGGCCCAGCCGCCGCCACCCCCCCCACCTGCCTGGGAAGCACTCTGGTGCCCCCAGCCGCCTCCCCCCCCCCCCCGCCCCACTCCTCCACTCCCCCCTCCCCCAGGACCTGGCTGGGAAGC
>CM027406.1:90755364-90771215 GCA_015711505.1 Sylvilagus bachmani | reverse complement strand
CCCTCCCCCTCTCCCTGACTCCTCCCTCCCCCAGGACCTGGCTGGGAGGCACTCTGGTGGACTTGTATCTGAAGGGCCCCCTACCCCCTCTCCCCCTCCCTGACTCCTCCCTCCCCCAGGACCTGGCTGGGAGGCACTCTGGTGGACTTGTATTGAAGGAAGTCAGAACAGGTGGGGAGGGGTTTTGACAATTGGCGGTGGGGGTTAATTGAAAAATGCCTCAACTTCTGTTGGAGCACAACTAATAAAAATTCTCTTGCCAAGTTATTAAAATGCAAACCTCAGAGTGGCCCACGGAATCAATTATTAATGCTTTCGCCTGCCCCAGCTGATGTCGCCTGTTGGGTTTAAGCTCTCTGATCACTGCACTTGTCAGGTGTAAATTTGGTTTCTGGTCTACCTAGACAGGCGAGCGCTTGGGCTTTTCCGATGGGCTCATTATCTGCGCCGTTAATGAGTTCCAGAGCTCCCCCCCAAAGCTCGGCGCGAGTGCAGGTTGGCCCGGTGCAAGGCCAGAGCGCAGAGCTGGGGAGGAGGGAGGCGCGAGCTTGGAGGGCCCCGCACTCCACCCTGTGGTCAGTTTGCCAGCTGGAGGCTCCCTCCTGTCCGGGCGAGCTGTCAGGGAGAAGTGGTGTCCATCCAGAGCTTTGATGTTTCTTTTATCGGAGCGTTAGCCATTTTGAAGGAGCTAGCAGCGAACCAGTGAGATTCACGTCGGTGCAGCTGGGAGGGATGGAGGCCGGCAGTGGGGGTTAGAAGGCCTGAGGTGGGAGATGCTAAGCGAGGGGAGAGAGACCTGCCTCCTGCAGTGCGCCCGTGCCAGCCTTTCTTGTGTCCCGATGGGTCTCGGGCTTGGCCGTGGTCGTCCGAGTGCCCCTCGTCGGCCACTGCGAGAACCTAAACGGGGGTTAAAGAGAGCCCCGGTAGTGCCTCTTTCTCAACCGCTAGTTAGGCACAAGTGGCCGGGTTCTGTGGGCGTGCCCTGCTCAGCCCTGGGCCCAGGTGGAGGGGGCGCCGGGACGGGGGCAGGCTGGGAGAGCCCCCAGCCTCTCTTCTCCCCAGCCCCGCCTTCCAGACGCCTCCACGCCCATCCCCCCTCCAGGCTCACCCCCAGGCCTCCCGGAGGCTGTCTCCCTCCCTGCGTGGGAGGCTGTGGGGGCTGGAGCTCTGCGGTCTACGGGCGTGCTTCGGACCAGGCCTCTCCTCCGCTGCTGCCACCACATAACGAGGGGAGGCAGAGGGAAAGCGGGCCAGAGGAAAAGCCGACTGGAAGCGAAAGAGGAGCGCAGTGGCCGCGTCCCCGCAGCCCCGCCCACGGTCAGCACGGCGGCTCCGTCCAGATGTGAGGAGGCAGTGAGAGAGCCTGGCGCAGGGGTCACGAAGCTCCGGCCTGGGCAGTGGTGGCCGGTCCCCAAGACGAGGGGCCGACAAGTTCCTACCGCCCTTGGGGGACGGGGCTGCGGTCATTCCCCAGCCGGGGAATCAAGCGCATGAAATCTGAGGCGGGGTCCGTCTTCCTGAACAGGTTTGATTTTCAGTGTCAGTCTGTTGTCCAAGCACCGTCTCACGACGGGCACTGGGCTGGTGGTGAAGACGCCCCTCGGGATGCCCACGGCCCAGATCCGGTCCCAGCTCCCTGGGAGGCGGCAATGGTGCCCAGGGCTTTGTAGCTGGGCCTCTGCCACCCACAAAGGAGACCCGGTGAGTTCTCAGCTCAAATGCTGTCAGCAACAATTGGAGAGTGAGCTGGGGGATGGGAGTTCGTCTGTCTGTCTCTCTCAAATAAACGAAAGAAATTTAAATCAAATAATAAAAACTAAAGCCTAAAAGAGATCATATTTCAGGGGTTGGGGCTGTAGCAGAGCAGGTTAAGCCGTCGTCCACAGCATCAACATCTCATATGGGCACCGGTTCGAGTCCCGCTGCTCCACTTCCAATCCAGCTCTGCTGTGACCTGGGAAAGCAGTACAAGATGGCCCAAGTGCTTGGGCCCTGCGCCCACGTGGGAGACCTGGAAGAAGCTCCTGGCTCCTGGCTTTGACCTGACTCAGCCCCAGCCGTTGTGGCCATTTGGGCAGTGAACCAGCAGATGGAAGATTCTCTCCATATCTCTCTCTCTCTCTCTCTCTCTCTCTCTCTCTCTCTCTCTCTCTCCCCAATTCTGCCTTTAAAAAGTCACATTTCAGGTTCGGTTGCAGTGAGCTGGTGGACGGCCAGCTGCCTCCGCTGCCCCCCCCCCCGTGATGGCCCCTTTGTCACCTCTTCACCGTCCTCCGGGGCTTGGGACTTTCCCGAGGCTGCCCTCCCTGGAGCCCTTACTCCACCTCTGCGTCGCCCCTGCTTTGGCAGCTGGCTGGACGCCGCCCTCCGGTCCGTCCTGAACGCTGGAGTCAAGATTTTTGGTCCAGATGCGGTCAGAGAGGAGTCACTGGGACCCAAGGCTGCTGAACTGGGGGGCTAATTTGTGCCTCTGCGCTCTCACCCCCAGTACCAGGCCATGGCCAGCAGCTCTAGAGCCAGTCGCTTACACAGAGAGGTGGAATCATGGCTTTCCCTGCCCGTACCCACACCTGCATGAGACAAGTGAAGCGAAAACTGAAAACAGTTTTCAGGGAGGCAGGGGCCTTGCTGTCTAGGCGGCCCCTTACAGAAATGGGGGAGAAGTCCGAAATCAGCCGGACCCAAACCCCTCGTTCTAGAGGGTGCGGGAGACTCAGAGGGTCCCATGGCATCCAACGAGTGTCTCTGCTCCCCTGGGCTGGTTGTCAGCCATGCAGTGGCCTGGGTCAGCTGGAGCTGGGACCTCGACCCTCCAGCTTACGGGGCACAGGGTTAACCGCGTCGCACTGCGGCATGGCCAAGGCTCCCAACACCCCCGTGAGTGTGCACAGGAGGGCGCGGAGGGAGCCACGGCACATGGGCTGGCAGCCCGTTTGCCGCGAGAAAAGCAGATTTAGTACAAAGTGAGCATTTACAGTAGCCCTGGGCAATGTTAAAGCAGGCGGTGGTGTATATAATGGTATGTTTCGTTTTTTATCAAACGTTTGTCCAAGAAAGCTGTGTATTAGAGCTCCAATACCTAAGGGTTTTCTTGTGAATTTTAAATCATGCTCCTAGTTAAACCTCAAAAGGATCTGTGGATGGAAAGGTTTTTTGATTTCCTTTGAAGTGGTGGCAGGAAGTTGATTACTCCTGGCAGTGAGGCAGGCTGTTATGGCACTGTTTATAAATAATTACTGATGAGCAGGGCTGCAGTTTCAAGGTGTTAGATTTTAAGAAACCGAAATTAATCACATAAATGAGCGAGAGGAACTGGGGGGGGGGGGGAGGATAGGCCGCGAATGTTCCCTTTTAAAATATTTCCAAAGATGTGTACGACTTGGGTGCCGCTTACAGCAACCTGGAAGGGGAGGGTCCCTGGCACGTCAAGACCGAGACAACTGACCGCAGTTTTGGGAGTCGGACCCGAGATGCCGCTGTCGGGATGTAGGTCCCTCCCCGTCGGGCTCCGCCAGCCCCGAGCCCTGCGGGGTGAACAGCGGAGACCCTGGAGACCCCGCTTAACAGCCAGGGGAGGCGGCAGGTGGTGGCGCAGGAACGGACCCTGCCCCCGACCCCCTCCTCACCCTGATGCGGGCCAGGAAGGTCCCAGTGAGCTCCACGCTTCGTGGCCTGAGCACCCCCACCCTCGGCCACCTCCCCCCCCCCCCGACCTTCCACGCCACCCCAGGTCCAGTTTCCCTGTGTCCCCTCTCACCTGTCTGAGTGTCCCCCAAGCCACTCCTTTCCAGTCATTGTGCAAGCAGCATTTGCCCACTCTTGTGGCTTTTCTCACGGGGTGGGGGGGGGGGCCTGGGAGGCCTCGCCCGGGGTTACAGACCCAGAGCAGAGAGTGGGCTATGGGCTGCCGAACTCCTGCCCCGACTCAAAATGCCTTTTCCACTTCTGTGACGGACGGGGTCTGAGCTGGGGACCCGAGCCTTCACCGGCGAGTGTGCTTATCTCTGGCGGCTCTGCAGGGCCTGGTTCCGGCGTGGCGGCGGCTGTGGCTGTGGCAGCCACAGCCCCTGTCGTGGCATCGTGGCACAGCTCGGGAGGAGGGGGGCACGGAGCTGGCCAAGGCGGAAGGGAAGCAGCAGCAGGCTGCGTGACCACGCCTCCGAAGGGGACCCCACTGGAGCGAGAGTCTCAGGGGCCCGGGGTAGGGGCTGGCGGGTTCTGGTGAGGATGTCCCTGAGGGGCCCGTGAGCGGTGACGAGGTAGGAACGTGCGAGGACCCTCTCCAGGAGGGCAGGAAAACCCGCGGCTTCTCAGATGAAAAGCCAGACAAAGCTCGGGAGGGAGGGCCGGGGCACATCCGGGTCGGGGGTGGAGGTGCTGCCCCCGAGGGCCTGGGGGGACTTAGAGGGACCCAGAGGCCTTTGGGCAGAAGAGCAGCGTCGTGGCAGAGAGCGCCCCAGCCCGAGCCTGACTGGGAGAGGTGTCCCCTGTGGTTGGCTGAGTTGGGGTCTCCCAGTATCTTGCTAGCAGGAGCCCAGGCTTGCTCAGCGCCTCTGCTGGGGCTCCCCCGGGTTCCCGTCACCACCCAAGGCCCACCCAGGGCTGTGGGCAGAGATGTGGACAGCAGCAGGGGCTTCCAGGGCTTGTGGTTTGGGATCCAGGAGGCCCAGAGAAGCAGCACAAGTGTCCTGCCCTTCGTCGCATCCCAGAGATGGGGGCCAAGGGCACGGCCGCCCACCTCCAGGTCTCGCCTGATCCCTTTCCCCGGCCGAGGTCACGGGCGCAGAGGCCCCTCCCGCATTTTTTTCAGCAGTGTCCGGTCCGGGCCGAGTGCTGACGAGGTGCTGAATGGGTTTTTGCGGAGCAAATCAGTGAATCGCGTCCAACTTGTGTTTTCCCGGGCAAGAAGCTGCCATGAACGGGGCAAAGATTGATTCCAACCCAACCCGAGCGGCCCGGCCCAGCCTGCTGGGTGGAGGTGTGAGGGCCATCCCACCCAGTTCCTTCTCTGTGTCCGACCCAGCCCAGGAGTGCACGCCCCTCCCTCCTCCTCTTGTGGGTGAGAATTCCCTCCTGGGGCCAGGCAGGGATGGGCTCGGCAGTCAGCCCCCAGGGAGGGGGAGCGAGGGTCTGCCACACTGAGGTTCCTGGGCCTCCAGGGTGAGAGAGGGACGGAGCAGGACGCCCCGACAGCCCCAGTGCCTCCAGGCACACCTCTGGCGCGGGTGGTCATCTGGTAGCTGCTGTAGGAATTCTGCAGGGCCCAGAACATTCCAGAGCTGGGACTATTCCGTGGAAACCGGCCGCTGGTTTTTCCATTTGCATAGAAATGCCCGTATTTGAATGCAAAGGCTTCTCGGGCTGGGTTGTATAAATCTGGCCCCTGCAGCCCAGGCCTTTTCCCATTATTTTCCTCTGTAAGATGATGGGGAATACAATTTGCTAAATAAAAAAACATAAATATAAGAACAGCTTTGAAGGTCGATTTACATAAAATACAGCTTTCTTTGAGAGAGTTCCCTGAGACAAAGTCCCTGTTTAAAATGCTTTATGGAGTTTGAAGTCCCAATTGTTCCTGATATTTATTAGTTTGGCAAACAAGTTACCGCGTCCGAGTCCCCACGGAAATAGACAAATAAACCATCTCAGTGATCACTTACCTCTCTAAACTCCGGGAAAGCGGCGGATGGCGAGGCCGTCTCTGGGCCCGCCGGGTTACAAATGGCCGTGTCGCTGGCAGGAATGAAAGCCGGGGCGGAGGGGAGGAGAGAGGCCCACGGTGCGGCAGACGCGGGAGGCTGCTCCGTCATCCAGCCTGGTGACATTCGAATCTCTTTATTCCACAGTGCCAAAGATTGTGATATTAGGTCCACCCGCGTCAGGAAAAACCACCATCGTAAGTACATCACGCCACGGGCCGGAGCGGCGCCACGTGCTGCTTCTCCTGCAGGGCCCCTCACCGCATCCTCAGCGCCTCTGAGCTCTACTTCTTCTCCTTCTTTGCCTTCTCCCCTTACTTCCTTATTACAGAGGGTGGTGTGTGTTCCTCCTGGAAAACCCAGGACGTACAAAAGCCGCACACGTGACCCCCGAGCCGCGCAGAGATCAGCAGTTTGGCCGTCCGGGGCTGGACCGCCTTGGGCGTTGGCGTGCCTGCCTGCACGCTGTCTCGGCACCCGGTTAGGATCAGGCAGGGACAGGCAGGACAGTGCAGGGTCCAACGGCGTAGCTGTGTCAGAGACTTCGGGCTCGGAACCTTAGGAGTCATCCTGAAAATTTTCGTTATGACTCTCGAACCGAGAGGCGCAGAAACCGTCCCCTGGACATTCGTGTGCCCCGCTGCTGGGACTGACACGCAGTCAGTCTCCACGCTGAAGAATCCGACGGTACAGACGCAGCCAATGGCCCACCCGCCCTCCTGGCCCCGTTCCGCCTGGAGGCGCCGCTCTCGGGATGCTGGCGTGCTCCGACAGCCACGGCTTCAGTCTCTCGGCCCGCGAGTCAAGTGTCAAAATCACGTTTCACACGTTCAGTGCCCGAGATGGGATCTTCTGCCTCTGGAGGGCCCCTCCCTGATGACGGAATCCTCGTCACCCCTCTATTGCAAACAGGAAGCAAGGTGACTGACGGGGGCACAGGGTCAACTGCGCACTCAGCTCACCTGCCGTCTCTCCACCCGTCCATCCTGTCTGCCCGCCTCTCTGTCCTTCTGTCTCATCTGCCCGCGCCGGGGTGGTGGCTTCCACACTCCTCAGGCAGCCCACTGACATCCAACCACATCTCACTGGCACCCATCGCTCCAAGTTCTAGCCGTTCTCTGGTGCTGGGAGGGATGTGTGGGTTTGGCGTTCAGAGAGCAGAGCCCCTCGTTTAGTGAAGCCCCAGAGCGGCCGCGGCAGGGGATTTGCCCTCTTGCTGAGGTCAGGCTTGGCGGGTCACCGTCTTCACCCCAAGCCCCCTGCGGGGACACCCGGCCTCCGCTGTCACAGCCGGACGGTGGTGCGTGTTACAGTGGTGCGTGCTACGTTGTCACTGGTGCTGCCCAGCAGGGGGACAGAGAGAGCTGCAGTGCCCCCACCCCGGGGGGTGATCCTGCCACATCCTTGTTATCCATGAAAGTCCTCCCTCCCTGGCGGGTGACAGAGCCTTCGCCAGTTAACTGAGCGTTCAGCGACCAGGGTGTGTCAGCTCCCAACCTTGAAGACCGTGAACCCCAAGTGTGGGTCCTGATCCACGTTTCCTGCCCCAGACGCCCTGCTGTAGACCAGCCCTGGGGGTAAAAGCCTGTGCGGCGGCACGCGTGTGGTCTGACGGTTAGGTGCCGTTCGGGACACCTCCTCCCGCTGTGCAGCCCGGTGCAAGTCCTGCTCCTGTTCCCACCTGCAGGGCCCTGCTCCCCTGCAGCAGCAGCAGGCGCCCAGGGAGCGGGTTCCTGCCACCTGGCTGCTGTGGGCCTTTGTGCGGTGAACCAGCAGACTGGGGCTCTCTGTCTCTGTCTCCCTCTGTCTTGCTGTCTCCCAAATCCATAAATGAGTGTTCAGAAAACCCACAGACAAGCCCCTCATGCCCCACAGAGCTTGCACGGCACACCCCAGGCGGCCGCGGGTTTTCTGGCTCCGTGCAGAGCGGGCAGCCGTGGGGGCAGACGTGGTGGACACGCAGGACCCTTGGGTGGGGGCCGCCTCCTGGGTCTGCCCTCCCTGCAGCCAGAAACCCCACGTGACGCCCCCGCCGACGTCATCTCACAAGTGTGGAAGGACCTGGTGCCATAAAGGCTTCCTCTCAGGGAGCTCCCCCCCCAGGAGTCCCCCCACCCTCCCCAGGGAGCCCCCCACCCCCCATGGAGCCCCTCACCCCTCTCAGGGAGCCCCCTACCCCCTCTCAGGGAGCTCCCCCACCCTCCCAAGAAGCCCCCCCACCCCCTCTCAGGGAGCCCCCCACCCCCCCTCAGGGAGCCCCCCCAGGTGTCCCCCCACCCTCCCCAGGGAGCCCCCCACCCCCCCTAGGGAGCTCCCCCCTGGGAGCCCCCCCACCCCCTCTCAGGGAGCCTCCCCCCCTCCACAGGCGATGTGGCTTTGCAAACACCTGAACTGCAACCTGCTCAACACCGAGAGCCTGATGGGGAGAGAACTTTCGCTTCTGGCTGCCGAGGCCAGGAAGTATTACCGGAGATTCCGGGTAAGACTGGCCCCAGGGGCAGGGCTGGGGACACAGGCACAGGGCTTCCTGGGCTGCGAGGTCCACCCCCAGCCCCTCTCCACCAGGGCTGGGGACACAGGCACAGGGCTTCCTGGGCTGCGAGGTCCACCCCCAGCCCCTCTCCACCAGGGCTGGGGACACAGGCACAGGGCTTCCTGGGCTGCGAGGTCCACCCCCAGCCCCTCTCTACCCGCCCTTTCCTTTTGGATGAAATCGAAGTGGAGGCTGGGGTAGCGTGAGGTGCGCACAGTGGAAGGGTGGAGACGCGGCCCTGGGGGCACCGGGGTGGGCTTTCCTTCCACAGTGGGGCGGGGCTGTCCTGTCCTGGCTCCTCTTCTTAGGGTCAGCACGTGATGGGGCGGAGGCAGGGCGGTGGTGCCATCCCGCAGAGGGTGGCCCTGGTGGCCTGGGAGTTCCCAGCTGTCCTCAGAGCAGAGGCCCTGGCTAGTGCCCGCTCCCGCCCCGTCCCCCAGGCCGCCGCGCGGGATCGTGTGTGGGGGCTCGGGGTCTGCTTCCCCGCCTCGTGGGCTGCACGGCTGCACGCGCCCGCCGCTGGGTGCCTCGGCCCCTTCCTCACCAGCAACCCTGAGAGGCCACGGCGACTCCCAGGAACTGGGCAGCTGCGCGGGGGCCTGCTCTCTGACCCCGAGTCCCTCTGCTGTTTCCCCTCCCCCTCCTCTCGTCATCTTCCTGGGCCGTGCTCCTGGCCACTCATCGCCTCCACCCGTGCCGGGCTCCCTGTGTGCTCTGTCCAGACCAACCACAGGCCAGCTTAGTGGGCCAAATCCCACGGAGGGGTGTGGCCTGGACACGGAGCAGGGGCGTGGCCGGGAGGGCCCCTGGGAGGGAGGGCACTTCTCCGAGGTGAGGGCTGTGGCTTGGGCCCATCCCAGCGCCAGTTTCCCATAGCGTGGTGAGTCACTGTCCCCCAAAACCTCCCCACAGGGTCGGGGTGTGCGGTGACTGCTTCGGGGGGCATCAGCTTTGGGGTGGGAATACGGCTTGAGGACGGTGGCTCGCTCGTGTCCTGCTTTTCAGGGCAAGGGAGGAAGGCTCATTTCTAGGTTAACAAATGCTTTTATTCAGTTCATAAAACTCAACAGAGGGGGGGAGCTTAAGGCAGTGCCTCCTGGGTTTCATTACGCTAATTATCAGTGTTTCAGACCCCAGGGAAGTGCTCTCGGGCTGTCTTGTCGGGGTTCCTTGGTGAGGGGGAAGATGAAAGGGCCTAGTCGGGGAGTGCCGTGTTCTGAGCGGCTGCAGCGGGGTGTCCTGGGCTCTGCCGGCCGCCGCCACGTTAAACATGGTCCTTAGATTGTCTGCTGATCTGCAGGCGTCACAGCTCTTTGTGTAGACAGTGAGAATTCCTTCGAATGCACCCGGTTTTCTCCCGCTGATCTTGGCTCTGCCCCGCGGTGGGCAGTTCTCTTGCAACCGAGCGTCTCCCTTGTAGGCCTTTCTGAATGGCTTCGAAAAGCCATGTGCTCTATGAGTCCGCGTTCTCATTGCTAGAACGAAACATCTGAAGCTGGGCAAAATACAAGAAGAGCCTTGCTCGGCTCGTGGTCCGGGGCCGAGGGCCCACGTCTGCCGATGGCCTCGCCGTGTGCAGGACCTGGCGGCGGCAGGGCACCACGTGGTGAGAGACGGGGCGTGTGTACGTGTGCCTGCTCTATTTATTTATTTATTTTAAAGAAAGGCTGGGTTATGATATTGATCTTTATTTTTTTTTAAGATTTAGTTTATTTGAAAGGCAGAGTTACAGAGAAAGAGGGGGAGAGAGGGAGGGGGAGGGGGAGAAGGAGAGGGAGAGAGAGAGAGGTCTTCCATCCGCTGGTTCACTCCCCAGATGGCCACTGCGGCCAGGGTTGGGCCAAGTCGAAGGCAGAAGGCTGGGGCTCTATCTGGAGCCGGGGTCCCATGGGTGCAGAGCCCCGAGCACTTGGGCCGTCTTCTTCCGCCTTCCCAGGTGCATTAGCAGGGAGCATGCTGGCTTTCACGGCGGCCAGGGGTCGCAAACGGTGTTATGCTGGCTTTGTGACTGTTGGCTGTGAGATATAAAGATGTCCAGCAGCAGTGAGGGTGACTGGAGGAGCCGCGTGGACCCCCAGCGGCCTGGCTTCGCCTTACCCCCTTCCCGACTTGCCCGGCCCCTGGGTCATTTCAGAGCGAACACAGACAGCATTTCAGTTCATCGTTTCACTCTCTGTCTGCTGGGAGATGAAGGTACAAACAGGCGATGGTCAGACCACGGGGAAAAGCGGAACTCTGGCCCACAGCCTGCAGCACTCCACCTGTTACCTGTGATGACCAGCTCAGGAAGGTGGCCTGCGAGGGAGGCAGGTGCCTGCCTCTGCCAACAGCCCAGGGAGCCAAGCATCGTCCCGCCCCAGAGGGCCAGGCCTCCATGAGCTGCAGCTTCCTTGATTTTTGTCCCGCCTTCCCAACTTCTGAGTGGCCAGAGAAAGCCAAAGACACTGCCCCAACGAATCACATGGGCTGTCGCAGTGTGCTGACCTCCCTGGCTTCCTCGCGCCCGCAGAGCGCTCTGGGTTTCCCATCCTGACGCTTTCCCAGCCGCGAGCCTGCCTCTGAGTCTCTGCACACAGTGAGGTGGGCACCTCCCTCGACTTGGCCTCGTCTCTGTGGGTCGTCTTCATTGTCCCTTATTCCAAAACAGAACACACACACACACACACACACATGTTACCACACCTGCAGGACCCGGTGCCCGGTCAAGGGTTAAGTCTCCTTGAGCGACAGCTCTCCTGTGCGCCCTGGTGGCCTCTCCTGCCTGGTCCCAGGCCCTCCCTTGGCTGACCTTTGCATCCGTCCAGTTCTTCCGGGTCAGGTGGCTGATGCTCTCGTCACTGGCTGCATGATTTTGCTTAGATGCTGACCCCACTGCTCCTCCTGGAAGGAGTCAGGGACCAAGGACATGGAAAAGGAATGTCAAAAGAACCCCCATCCTCAGGCCAGACCCTGTGGGAGGGACAGGGCTTCCCACAGCACTGCAGGAACCCCCACCTCTCCAGCACCTCCTCCACAGACCCTCTCCCCACCCAGGGCCACCGCTGCTCCTGTTCCTCTTTCTTGAGTCAATGGAGTCCATGGCGTTTGGCTTTCTCTGGGCTTCTCTGAGCCCACCGGCTGATTCACCATCACAGGTGCCACAAAAGGGCTCGGGTGTGGTAGGTCCTGGGAGTGGGGGTGGGGAACTAGACTGGGGCGGGGAGGCCCCCAATTTCAGGAGGTCCCAGGCTCAGGTGCCTGCAATGAGACAGACTTCAACTGCAAGAGTCAAACTAAACCAAAGCCGACTTTCCAGCTGAGACCCCTGTGTGTCTGCAGGTTGGGAGCTGCCTGGCCCTGGGGTTTTCAGAGTTGCCAGCACGTTAGAATCCCTGGCGGCACACACTACTGGCCTCATTTAGTCTGCATTTATTTATTGTTTGCTGCTCTTTTTTTTTTTTTTTTAGTCTATTTTTTGAAAGGCAGAGTGACAGAGAGAACCAAAACCAGAGATCTTCCATCTGCTGGTTCACTCCCCAGATACCTGCAACAGCCAGAGCTGGGCCAGGCTGAAGTCAGGAGCCAAGAACCCAACCAGGTCTCCCATGTGGATGGCAGGGGCCCAAGAACTTGAGCCACCACCCACTGCTTCTCTGTGTGTGCATTAGCAGGAAGCTGAGATTAGATCAGAGCTGGGGCTTGAACCCAGGCACTCTGGTGTGGTAGGCAGGCTTCCCGAGCAGCATTTGTCCTCTGCTCCGCGGGCCTGCTCCCAGGCACCCACATTTAGGGAGCTCTAACCAGGACGAGCTGAGAGCACACCCCCAGCACCACCCCGCAGCGCAGGGTTGTTCCTGCTGGGTTAGGCTGCTGCAGAAGTCTGTGCTTGTTGAGTGACTGAATGACCCGGGCTTTGAATGCTGGTGCCAAGGACAGAGCAGGTCTTGTCCTGACTCCGCTGTGGCCCGACGTCCCCAGGTACTGCAGCTGCCCAGAGTCACTCATTTTTTTTTTAATATCCAAATAAAAGAACTGGAGCCTTCATCTGATTTCTGTCTACACACAAAAAACATGGTCCCCTCCAAACCGTCCTGAGTGTTTCTGGAGTCTCCCTTTGCTCTGGCCCTCCTGCCTCCCACCAGCCTTGAAGGCTGAACTGATACCTGTGGGAGGGCCCTGGGTTCCGTCCTCCCCCTCCCCTTCCACTGCAGGTGCAAGTGTGGAACAGGGCTGGGCTGGAGGCTGGGGTGCAGCGCAGGTGCACCTGAGCGCCGGCCTCTGTGGCTCAGCTAAAGCTCATTGGCCTCTCCAGGCCATTCCAGGGTCTCCTGCTACCACCTCCCGCCATGGGCCTGGTCGGCTGCCACACTGTGGGGCACACTGCTCTCTTCCTTCAAAACCTCTGTCCCTATCCCCCCCTTGTCCCCTGTCCCCATAATTGCCCGTGTCCCCCTACCTCTCCTAACTGCTCTGCCGACTCCACGCAGCAGCAGAACGTGGGGATGAGACTTGTCTGTAAAGGCTTTTCCCATCAGCTCTCGGGGAGCTCACCCAGCCGGAGCCCCTTCACGGAGAAGGCGGGGAAGGTGGGACAGACCCCCACGCTGCTCCTGCGGATCAAAGTGCTCGCAACGTCTGGGTACCACCTATCAAGGTGGCCCAGGGACGCTGGGGTTCCTGAGAGTGGGCCCGGTGACAGGCATCGGGGCTCACGTCATTCCTGTGTGAGGAAGTGCAGGCTGGGGGAGTTAAGGGACGTCCCAGGTGGCTCTGCAAGCTGACCAGTGCGCCCCTTGATGGAGGGCAGCACCCTGAGGGCGGCTCTGCCCTGGGGACCCAGGAAGGCACCAAAGCCCACCCTGGGCGCTGGAGAGGGAAGAGAGGTTGGTTTACCTGAGAGCCACCGTGGCAGTGCCGCCCGCCGGGAGAAGCAGGCTGGATGCCGCAGTGCCAGGGGTCCGTACCCAGGCGGGGCCCTCCCTCGGCGGGTTGGCCCCATCCTGCTCTGAGAGCTGGGCTGGGCTGGGCTGGGCTGGGCTGGGCTGGGCTGGGCTGGGCTGGGCTGGGCTGGCTGGGCTGAGCTGGGCTGGGCTGGGCTGGGCTGGGCTGGGCATGCGTCAGGAGCTCTGGAACTCGCTCCCTGCAGAGACGGTTTGGCAGGGCTGGTTGCTGACTTGACACTTCAAAGAGGGCATTGAGACAGCACGGTGGAGGGGGTGTGGTGGCGGGCACGGCAGGGGACGCCTGGGAGGGGATGCGCTCAAAGCCGAGGGCCTGGCCCCTGCCGTGCCAGCTGCGGGGGGCACCTTGTCCCTCCCACCAGCCCGTGCCTTTCAACCCGCCTCCCTGGACTGGCTTGCACCCCGCACCTCTGCCTCCAGAACGGGTGGGAGGGAGATCACCTGGGCCTCAGGATGGACAGGGACCCTGCCTGGGGCCCGGAACGGATGCAGGGGGGCAGAGGGGAGAGGAAGGGCTGGGAGGACCAGGGCTGCTTCCTATTCTCCCCCTCTCCAGCCGTGTCCCCCACAAGGGCCGGCTCCTTGGTACGGAGTTGGCTGAGGGTGGCCCCGGTGTGGCCCCGGCCCGGCAGCATCCACGTCACTCGCCTGGTAGAAACGCGGGTTCTCAACCCCAGCCCAGACCTCCTGCATTGGAGCTGGGGTGGGGCCCGGCCACCGGCATCTGAGCAGCGTTCAGGTTGAGAGCCACTGGGGTTTGGGGGGACGGCGGAAGCAGGGGCTGGGGGCTGCCCAGTCTCCTCTCTCCTCCCTGCCCCTCGGGGAGATGGCAGAAGCAGGGGCTGGGGGCTGGGGGCCGGCCAGTCTCCTCCCTGCCCCTCGGGGAGATGGCGGAAGCAGGGGCTGGGGGCTGCCCAGTCTCCTCCCTGCCCCTCCGGGAGATGGCGGAAGCAGGGGCTGGGGGCTGCCCAGTCTCCTCCCTGCCCCTCGGGGCTCCTTTTCCTCTCCACATTGTTCATTCATTCTCTCTCCATCTTGCTTTCCCTCTTGACTTCTGGTGGCCGCTTCACAGAGACCCTGGTGGCTCCCTAACCTCCAAGCAAACGCCTTACAGATCTGGCTCCCAGCAGCCCCCACCCCGTTCTCTCACTGTCTTTTTCTTCCAATTCCACAGCCCTGGAAAAGCCATCTGGCTTCTCACTTTCCCTTTGTGCCAACTTCATTCCCTTATGCATCCCTCCTGCCGCAAAGTGGCTGTTGCTGCTCCAGCGCTTGCAGTCTCAGCTTCTGATCTGGTGGAGGAGAACGAGGGTTCCCACCCCCTGGCGGTTCCACTGACGCCCTGAGCCTCACGTGCATTGGTTGGGACTGGGTCACAGGCAGCTTCTGACGCAATCACAGTGCCCAGGGGTGGGACATGCTGATGAGCTGGGACCAATCAGGACCTTCCTCTGGATCTGAACCTGGGTTGACCCCACCCAGACCATCCAAGCTGATGGGCCAGAGAGTGACTCCCCAAAGGGAGTTCGGGGGAGTACCTTACTAGAAGGGGGTCTATGGGAAGCAGAAGTAATAGTGACTCAGTCAGGTACCACTCGCAAGTTGGCAGCCCGGGGTCCACCTGCTAGAACCTGTTAGGCCACTGGGCCTGAAGCCCGGGCCCGAGAAAGCTGGGCACAGACAGACAGTCTGTGGGCTGCTGGAATGTTTATTGCTTGGGAAATGCCCGTGCTGGAACATTCCAAGCTGCTGGACCACACACGTGAGCTCCAAGGGGCTTTCTGCACACCCCACCCACCTTAGCAGGGCCCCTGTGGCACCCTGCGCCGCCCCCGACAAGCACAAGGGACTGCGCCCTCTGTCTGGCAGGCTGAACCCCCACACTCTGCCCCCCCTAAAGAAGTCTTGTCTCCAGACCCTAAAATCCCAAAACCTAACACCACCCAGCTGCTGGAGACGCCCTGGGACGCGCCAGCCCTCTGTCCCTGCACGTGACCATGCCCAGACACACTGGAAGCAGACCCAGCCGTGCTGGGACGCAGGACGCGATCTGCCTGGAGCCTCACAGACACTGGCCCTCGGCGTAAAGACCAGGCCTGTCCTCCCGCTTGGAGGAGGCTCAGCAAGTCCCCCGTTCATCACTGCCTCCGCTGGGCACCTTTGTGTGACAGCCACCGCACACCGTGCAGCCCTGGCCTGGAGTGCAGGGGCCAGCACCTGGCGGAAGCCCCTCCCACCAGTTTGGCCTGAGCTAGCCGGTTTGAATGTGCTGTGGGGCTGGCCTGGGGGGGTCTCCTATGGCAGAATGTTTGGGGGTCGTGGCGGGGAAGCACTGGCTTCGGAAATCTTGGGTCAAGGGGATTCGCGGGAGTGGGTGGTCAAGGGCTCTGGGACATTCGAGCTTTGCGAGTCAGTGCAGCTCAGACGTGGCCGTGAGGTTACGGGTAAGGAGCTGGTCAGAGAAAGCTGAGAAGCGAGCGAGCAGAGGGCGGCAGTGGTCAGTTCCTGCCCGCCCCTCCCAAGCGTGGCTGGAGCAGTGGAGACGGGTGCTCAGGCCCTGGCTCTGCCCCTCCCTTGCAGTGAACCCTGGGGAGGGGGCTCAGCTTCCAGGTCTATGAAAAACAAGGAGGGACAAAGGGGGCACAGATCACAGAGGTATCGTACGCGGCGAGAACTGCC
>CM027406.1:90728477-90748955 GCA_015711505.1 Sylvilagus bachmani | reverse complement strand
CCCCCCCCCCCCCCCCCCCCCCCCGCAACCCTGCATTTCAAATAAAGGAATCTTTCTTACTTAAGGGGGTGGGGGACAGATGCACTTCTTATCCCAGTCTAGCAGCACAGCAACGTGGTGGACCCAGGCTGGCGGCCCAGGGCTCCTGCCCAGGGGTTTCCCGAAGAGGAGCCCACTGCCTGGGTGGGGGGGTGCAGGCATGCCTGGGAGTCCGCAGGGAGTCGTCCACCCTTGGGGCCTCCTTGTTGCATTTGAACTCTGAGCCGAGTCCCTTTGTGCAAGGGTCTGTCCTCAGTTCAGACCTGGATGCTTCCAGGGGCTTCCCACAGCCCCTGCGTGCTTGAGTTGATTCCTTCTTCAAAGCCGGCAGAGAGGGGCCGGCGTGGTGGCATAGCAGGCTAAGCTGTGCCTGCAGTGCCGCATCCCATACGGGCGCCGGTTCGTGTCCCGGCTGCTCCCCTTCCGATCCAGCTGTCTGCTGTGGCCTCGGAAAGCAGTGGAAGATGGCCCAAGTGCTTGGGCCCCTGCACCCACGTGGGAGACCTGGAAGAAGCTCCTGGCTCCTGGCTTCAGATCAGCACAGCTCCGGCCGTTGTGGCCAACTGGGGAGTGAACCAGCGGATGGAGACCTCTCTCTCCATTTCTCCCTCTCTCTGTCTGTAACTCTACCTCCTAAATAAATAAGTAAAAAGAAAGAAAGTAGGCAGAGAAAAAGAGCACAGCTCACCTTTCTCAAAATTATAATCCTGCCACCGGTGGGCCCTGTGTGCGTTGCTGGCGCCAGGCCTGCTTTGTTGTTTGTTCTTCGCCTCCTGTGATCGTCCCGGCTGCTGGGAGCTGGTCTGCCCCCTCGTTGCCACCGTGCAGAGACAGAGGGCAGGCAGGGGGCTGCAGGGGGCTGCAGGGGCTGCAGGGGCTGCAGGGGGCTTCAGGGGCTGCAGGGGGCTGCAGGGGCTGCAGGGGGCTGCAAGGGCTGCAGGGGGCTGGCTGAAAGTCACGCCACACGCTGTGTGCTAGTTCCAAAGCCACTGCTTTGTTCTCACCCCGTGGGAGGTAGGCTGCCCCCCCACCATCCAACACGCGTGTGGGGGGGCTCTGGATTCTGGATTACGTGGCTGCAGAGGCACCGTGCAGAGCTGACCGCAAGCCTGCAGAGTGCGCGCTCGGAGCAGTGGGCGGCACCCCAGCCTCAGAGCTGGGGGGACTGGGTCATCTGGGGACACAGCGGTGGGAGGGCCTCAGGGACACCACGGGCAGGTGATGTGGATTTGACTTGAAAAAAAATTTTTTTTGGGCTATTTGGAAACCTACAAGAAACCTCTTGGCCACTCCCATCCGCACCTGGCCCAATCTTACCACCCTGGAGATGGCGGACCGGTGACCTCCCCGCGGTGCACGTGCGCATAAAAACGCCACAGGCAAATCGGTCCTGCACTTGCCTCACTGTCAGGCCAGGCGAAGCCGGGGAAGGGCCAGGGCCCGGGAGCGAGAGAGGGAGCCCGCCCCGCTGCAGCCGTACACGCGGGACGTGGAGCACCAGCAGGTGTCGCACCGCGTTTGCGATTCAGCCTGGAGAGCACATCCTTTGGTAGTCACCGTGCAGACGCGTTTCACACGGAGGCTGTCCTGAGACCATGGGCCGAGGCGTTCAGGGTTCTGTATGGCCCAGAATAGCCGGTGCCGGTTTCGTTCGTCGAAGTCGTCTCATTCCCACCGGTTGGCTTTGGAGCACATCGGTCGCCCAAACTTGACCTTTTTAAGTGCATCTCTCTTTTTCCTGCTAAAAACCCCTCTTTTCTCTCCCCCGCCTTGCGTGTTGGCAGCCACGTAGTGCGACCCGAGGGGGAAGCGGGGGTGGTGTTGGGCCTGTGCCGTGTCTCTGGTGCTCGCCCCGGTTCAGACTCGGAGCCGAGCGAATCTGATCGGCCAAATGCAAATCTTCGGCGTCAGCTCACTGCTTGGGCCTGGGAGGAATCCGCGCGCAGCTCCAGGGACCGCCTCGCTGGAGCCTGCCCACCCACACCGGGGGGCTGGGAGCCAGCTCAGGGGCAGCGCTGATGCGGGGGGCGCCCACGCTGTGGGGCCTTTGGAGGGCGGAGGAGGAGTGAAGGGCAGCACATCAGAAAGGCAGAGGCCCAGAGGGCAGCGAGGCCTCCCACGTGCGCTTGCCAATTGCGCTTTAATAGCAGTCGCCAGGGCCAGACAGGCCAGTGTTCGCACAAAGCAGGCCGGCCCGGGCGCGGCAGCCTGCTCTGCTGGGCCTCACCCGCTCCCCGGGCTGCCTGGCCTGCTTTCTTTGCCTTTTTTTCCCCGTCTGTGACATCTGCTCAGCGCTTGTCCTCCTGTGATACCATACCCCTCGCAGCTGTGCAGACCCCGGCTCGCGCTGGTGCGTGGAGTGCCCTGAGCATACGGCCTTTTTGATGTGTGATGAAACAGACCCGAGCCCGAGCCACGGGGGTATGGCGAGCGAAGGCATCAGAATATCAATTAACCTGCTCGGGAACAAAGCTGCCGCCCCAGAGTGGAAGAGACATCTCACTGAAGTGTCAGGAAGACGGATAATGTATTCTAATTAGCGATTGACGGATACCTCCACACCCAGCCACTCCTGGGCTCCGGACTCTCGGCCCGTGCCGTGCAGAGCTGCTGTGAGCATCGTAACGGCCGTGCCCGGTCCACGACTCCCTGCTTGGCTGGGATTTGCAGCTGCTGAGGGCTCCTCGGCCCAAGCAGCACCCCCGCTCGGAAGCGCTGCCCAATTCTGCAGCGCAGCCGGCAAGCGCTCTGGGAAGCCCTTCTCGGAGCCTGAGTCCGGAGCTTCCGCGCCGTGGACGCCCCAGGACCCACACACCCTCTTGCAGAGGCCTCGGTCAAGACGTCGGCCCTGGCAGGTGCACCTGTGTGGAGGGCGCCCGCGTGGCTGCCTTGCTGCAGGCTGTGGGGCTGCTCTGGTGGTCCCGGGGGGCCTTGTTCCCTAGATCCCGGTTTGCCACCCCTCCCCATGTCCAAACGAGCAGGGCTTGGGGAGCTGGTGGCCTGGGGTTCACCCCGGAGCCCCTGCTTCCTCTCTAAAATTTCACACCCGCACCGGAACCACACACCAGTGAGGCCAGGCCAGTTAGGGAGAATGTCCCTCATTTTGCTGCACCTTTCCTGTGTAATTGGAAGTCCCACTGTCTCCAGCAAGAATCAGCGAGAGCTGTTCTCCGAATAGTGCTGAGCGCGTTGGACCACACGCCGCCAGGAGCTGCAGATCTGTGGGCGAGACGATAATGACCGCTCAGTGATGCAATATTCAAACCAAAGGTCTTTCTCAGAGCCGAGCCGGAGCGGAATTACCAGCCCGCGTACCGGGAGAGGCAACCTGGGCGCTCACGGCTACTCCTCCCTCCAAATCAAGAAAAAAGACAGGGGTGTGGACTTGGCCAAAGTCGAGGAAGTGTTGGGGGCTTCCGGAGCTGAGAGGAGGCCGCGTGCCGGCTTCCCGGGTGCCGTGCATGTCCGCAGGCGCTCGCTCTGTCTCCGGCTGCAGCTCAGCGCCCGGCTGCCTCTAACAAGGACTTGACAGAGCAAAAGGCTGTTGAAGATTCTCTGTGTGCTTCATTAGTTCTGGAAACCAGGGGTCTGTGGCTGACTCCCCGGATAATGTAATAAATTAACGAAAACCTGCCTGGTTTTTCCAGCATTCTTTATGGCGAGTAAATTTGTTTAGCTTGTTTTTTTTTTTTTTTTTAACTGTCAGTGGAAGCTGTAGGGACCTAAATGCTTTAATACTGAAGAAATGTGGGCATTTTGTTTGGTTCTGTTCTTGACGAACGATGTCTGTCGCCGTCCCTCCCCGCGCGTTCTATCAGCCAGGGGCTCTGGGGTACCCTGAGTCTGCGCTTGCCCACATGGCAGTGAGATCTCGTAGTGACCGACGGGGAGGGCAGTGAGATCTCGTAGTGACCGAGGGGGAGGGCAGTGAGATCTCGTAGTGACCGAGGGGGAGGGCAGTGAGATCTCGTAGTGACCGAGGGGGAGGGCAGTGAGATCTCGTAGTGACCGAGGGGGAGGGCAGTGAGATCTCGTAGTGACCGATGGGGAGGGCAGTGAGATCTCGTAGTGACCGACGGGGAGGGCAGTGAGATCTCGTAGTGACCGACGGGGAGGGCAGTGAGATTTCAGTTTTTCCCCTTAGGAAAAATGCTGTACATTCTGGATATCCTTAAGCTGCAGCTCTAAAGCCAATGCCTTCTCCCGGTTTTCGATACATCTTGTGCGAGCTCCCCAGAACTGCCTGGCAGGTTTACGGCTCCGTGTGGAGCATCTCCTTGGGGAATTAGCTGTCCATCTCTCTAATTTGTATCTTCGGTCACTCCCATCGTCATGGCTCTCTGAATGCCTCCTGTCCCCCAGGGTCTGGTCTTGCTGTCTGGCCACTTTCCTCTGGGGGCTTCATCCTTTTATTTAGTCACAGCAACTCTTTACATATTAAGAATACAAACAGCAACTTTGGCAACACTACCACGGGGCCCCGTGTTTTCTGATGGCTGTGTGTGGCCTTCTAACTTGGGGTCTGGCAGTGTTTTGACACCGGTTCTGGTCCATGTCTGCCACTGCTTTCCTCTTGGGGTTCTGGTGCCGCATGGTTGCACCGAAAAGCCTTTCCCACCACAGAAGCTGATGAATTGTGTAACTGAAATTTTTACTTTAAACAAAAAAGACTATTTATTTGAAGAGAAGAATGAGAGAGAGAGAGAGAATTTCCATCTGCTGGCCCACTCCCTAAGTGCACACAACACCCAGGGCTGGGCCAGTCTGAAGCCAGGGAGGCAGGAACCCACTTCCCTGGGCCATCGTCTGCTGCCTCCCAGACACAGGAGCCGGAATCTGGACTGGAGCTACAGAGGAGCCGGGACTTGAACCGGGCACCCTCACAGGGCGGGCAGGCCTCCCGCGTGGCAGCTTCACCCGCTGTGCCACACCTCCAATCCATTTTCACTTCCTACACCTAACGGGGGAGTAGAACCACACGGCACTGTGTGAGCCACGGGACTCCGTGGCCTAATTCGTCTCCTGACACTCACCAACTGCCCCAACCTCATCTGGGAAGCAGCCCCGCCTCTTCCTGCCACGCCCCTGCTGTCAGAGCTGTGACGTGGCTGTGACAGCGGCTCTGGCCTCCTGGGAGGCAGCAGGTGATGGCTCAAGTCCTTGGGCCCCTGCACCCCCGTGGGGACCCAGATGGAGTTCCAGGCTCCCGGCTTCAGCCTGGCTGAGCCTTGCTGCTGTGGGCATCTGGGGAGTGGACCAGAGGGTGAGATCTCTCTCTCTGTCTCAAATTAAATACTTTTTTCTTTTAAATATTGGAAGAGTTCATCAATAAACCTAAACCAGCGCCCTGGCTGTGCTGAGAAGGGCTCAGCCTTGCCGTGGATTACCTCCAGATCAGAAACCTGAGCGCAGGTCTAACGCGTCATCCAGCATTTGCTTGAAAACCGGGATTTGGTTTTGATCCTGGTGATTCCTTGTCCCAGGTCTAAGAAACAACCCAACATGTGGAAGGAGCTGTACACCGAAGATGTCCGTCACGCTGTTATTTACGGCAGTGACAATTTTTAAAAAAACATTTATTTTATTTATTTGAAAGACAGAGTTACAGAGAACGGTAGAGAGAGAGAGAGAGAGAGGTCTTCCATCCGCTAGTTCACTCCCCAGATGGCCGCAATGGCTGGAGCTGTGCTGATCTGAAGCCAGGAGCCAGGAGCTTCTTCTGGGTCTCCCACATGGGTGCAGGGACCCAAAGACTTGTGCCACCTTCCACTGCTTTCCCAGGCCACAGCAGAGAGCTGGATTGGAAGAGGAGCAGCCAAGACTAGAACCGGCACCAATATGGGATGCCAGTGCCTCATGCCAGGGCTTTAACCCGCTGCACCACAGCACTGACCCCCAGCAGTGACAGTTAGCAGCCGTGGCACGTGGCTCAGTGGCGCACTCACGTGGTGGGGCGTTACCTAGCCGTGGACCAAGGCAAAGACGCATGTGGCAGCCACAATGTTGGGTGGAGAAAATGCGGACATCAGATGTGTGTGCTGTGGTTCTCGTTGTGAGCGTAAGATGGGGAGGGGACGACACTGTCACGAGGGCGCTTGTTACAGAACGTAGGTGTGGAGGTCAGAAAACGTGATTTCCCTTGGCCATGAGAGCTGCAGTCTTTCCGTACAGCCGTTGCATTCTTCTAAAGACAATTTCCGAGAACCCCAGCTGAGCGCCTCCCGGTCCTCCACCAGGGCTGGGTCCTGGACGGCATCCCGGAGTCGCGAGAGCAGGTGCTGATGATGCAGACACTGGGCCTCGCCCCCAGACACGTCAGTGAGTGGCGCCCGGGCCCCGAGGGCGGGCAGGGGCACCCTGCTCGGAGTCCCCGGCTCCCTCCCAGGGGAGGGCTGCTGGGCCAGGACCTAGCGAGGACAAGGGCAGTGCGCCACGTCCCTCGCAAAGCTGGGAGCGTCAGCTTTTCACACCCCAGCGGTTCCTTGTCCCGAGCATGGCACGTCCAAGACGCTCCCTTGTGACGTGTGTCGCAAGCGTGGCGGTCTTCCCGGGGCTGTTCGGGACGGCGAAGGCCATCAGCTGTGGGGACGCCCCGTTGCAGCCGTTCCCAGGCCTGGGACCCGGGGCCTCGTGCTTCAGGGCACAGAAGACCTTTCCGTGGGGAGGTCGCGGGGAGGGGGTGGCGGCTGTGATGTCACCAGGCAGCCCACCAGGTCTAGTCTGCTCTTTTTCCTCTCTGCCTAGTCGTGCTGAACGCGCCGGACATGGTCCTGATAGAGAGAAACCTGGGGAAGAGAATCGACCCTCAGACTGGAGGTACAGCCGTCTCCTACCTCCGCCCCACCCACCCTCAGACTGGAGGTACAGCCGTCTCCCACCCCTGCCCACCCCCTGGGGTTTCAGAGGGGGTGTTGATACGGTTCCCACACCTCCCCCCGCCCCGTGCACAGGCACACTCAGGCTCGCGTGCCGCAGGCTGGCTGTTGAGTGGAAGACACTGGAGGTGTCCGATCAGTTCCAGCAGATGTGGCAACGAGGGCCTGTTTCCACTCCAGGAGGAGCCGTGTTCCTGGCAGAGCCAGGCTGGAATGGGGTGGTCACTCCCGGGTGCCTGGGCTTTGAGCCCACTCTGCTGAGGCCGTGTCTTGGCTCAGGGCCGTGCACACGGCCCCAGGGTTTGTCTCCACCTCCTTGAGGGAAACTGTGCACCCCGCATCCTTGGTCACGTGCGCAGAAGAGCAAAGCCTGGCTTTGTCGGAGTCGGCACTTGGGAGTGAGAAGGCCGGGACCCGCTTTGTCAGGACTGCTGTGAGGACGCAGGGTCAGTGGTCCTGCTGCCCGCGGCCCTTGGCCGAGGCTCACTGCTGTCAGTGCTACTGTTACGAGTGTTCTGCAGTCGTGGGATTGTTACTGTGGCATTCCACAGCAGCATGTTATAGTCACTACGACAGCAAGTTATTGCTACTGGTGCGCTGCTGTTACCACAGCGGTGAGCTACTGTTACTACAGCAGTGTGCTGTTGTTACTACAGCAGTGTGCTACTGTTACTACAGCAGTGTGCTGCTGTTACTACAGCGGTGAGCTACTGTTACTATAGCAGTGTGCTGTTGTTACTACAGCAGTGTGCTACTGTTACTACAGCAGTGTGCTGTTGTTACTATAATAGTATGTTACTACAGCGGTGAGCTACTGTTACCACAGCGGTGAGCTACTGTTACTACAGCAGTGTGCTGTTGTTACTACAGCAGTGTGCCTCTGTTACTACAGCAGTGTGCTACTGTTACTACAGCGGTGTGCTGCTGTTACTACAGCGGTGTGCTACTGTTACTACAGCAGTGTGCTGTTGTCACTACAGTGGTGTGCTACTGTTACTACAGCGGTGAGCTACTGTTACTACAGCAGTGTGCTACTGTTACTACACCAGTGTGCTGTTGTTACTACAGCGGTGTGCTACTGTTACTACAGCGGTGTGCTGCTGTTACTACAGCAGTGTGCTGTTGTTACTACAGCAGTGTGCTACTGTTACTATAATAGTATGTTACTGTTACTACAGCGGTGTACTGCTGTTACTACAGCAGTGTGCTACTGTTACTATAATAGTATGTTACTACAGCGGTGAGCTACTGTTACTACAGCAGTATGCTACTGTTACTACAGCGGTGTGCTACTGTTACTACAGCAGTGTGCTACTGTTACTACAGCAGTGTGCTGCTGTTACTATAATAGTATGTTACTACAGCGGTGAGCTACTGTTGCTACAGCAGTGTGCTGTTGTTACTACAGCAGTGTGCTACTGTTACTACAGCAGTGTGCTACTGTTACTACAGCAGTGTGCTGCTGTTACTATAATAGTATGTTACTACAGCGGTGAGCTACTGTTACTACAGCAGTGTGCTACTGTTACTACAGCAGTGTGCTGCTGTTACTACAGCGGTGTGCTATTGTTACCACAGCAGTGTGCTGTTGTCACTACAGTGGTGTGCTGCTGTTACTATACTAGTATGTTACTGTTACTACAGCGGTGTGCTGCTGTTACTACTATGATGTGTTACCATTACTACAGTAGTGTGCTGTTGTTACTATTGTAGTGTGTTATTGTTACTACAGCGGTGTGCTGCTGTTACTACTATGATGTGTTACCATTACTACAGTAGTGTGCTATTGTTACTACAGTGGTGTGCTGCTGTTACTACAGCGATAGAATAGTCAGAGCAGGCCCAGAATAGAAGCCCTGGCACTGCTGGTCCTGGCCTCCGCTGGGTGCTGTGTCTCCACGGCCGGCTGACTCTAACTGCGTGCTGCTCTCTGCAGAGATTTACCACACCACCTTCGACTGGCCCCCCGAACCCGAGACCCAGAACCGCCTGGTGATACCAGAGGGCATCTCGGAGCTGGAGACGGCTCGCAAGCTGCTGGAGTACCACAGGAACATCATCCGGATCCTGCCCTCCTACCCCAGAATCCTGAAGGCCATCAGCGCCGACCAGCCGTGTGTGGACGTCTTCTACCAGGGTGAGCCCCACAGTGTGCGTATACCCCTGCTCCCTGCAGCTCGCAGTCTGGCGGTGGCGTGGGCCCAGGGTGCGCCAGGATCCTGGGCACTGACTCATTCTCCACCCAGGAAGGGAGGCTGGCAGCATCCCGGGAGAGGCACTTGGGAGAGCCTGGATGTGGCCACTCCTCCAGCCCACCCTGGCTTGACGGTGATGGGGAGGGAGGAGGGGAGGCAGGGGATGGGGAGGGAGGAGGGGAGGAAGGGGATGGGGAGGGAGGAGGGGAGGAAGGGGAGGGGGAGGGAGGAGGGGAGGAAGGGGATGGGGTGGGAGGGACGCGTCAGCAAGAAGTTCAGGCTTGGCCTTGAGGGACAAGGAAAGGAGAATACATGACGATGAAGACAGGGGCGAAGCAAGAAAACAGCAAGAAGACCCAGGCCAGGCGCGGTGGGCCCTGTAGAGCAGGGCCAGGCAGACCCAGGCCAGGCGCGGTGGGCCCTGTAGAGCAGGGCCAGGCAGACCCAGGCCAGGCGCGGTGGGCCCTGTAGAGCAGGGCCAGGCAGACCCTGCCCGGTGTCCACAGCCACAGCTAAAGCTCACAGCCACTTGGCAGAAGTCGGCTGAAGCAGGCTGTGCGGGGGGGTGGGGATTGCACCCAAGAACCTGGAGCTGGGTGGACTGTCTTAGCCCCAGCCCCTTCACACAGCAGCTCCCTTACCCCTCTGAGTCAGTGTTGCCATCCCTAAAACAGGAGCAAAGCTGTGCCTTCCTTCCCTGTGTAGGCAAGGACTCAGCGAGCCCCCACTAGCCTGGGGTGGCCACCATGGCTGCCGTGAGCCCAAAGCAGGTGCAGAGCAGGGCCCCGTGCCGGCAGACGCCTGAGCGATTCCACCCCAGAGCGCTGCACTTGCTGAGTCTGCGTAGACAACTTGCTGTGCAGATCACTGAACGGGTCAGCCCGCCTCCCCTGAACGGCCCTTTTCCCCACAGAAGCGCTGTGTTTTGTCGGGGCAGGGGCTCCGAGCTGCCCCCACCCTCCCCGGTAGAAGCCTGGTGGCCTGATCGGCCTTCTGCCAGCACAACCGCACCCAGGCTCGGGCGACCTCCCCCGCTCCCGCGACTCTGCGTCTGGGAAGGGTTTCAGTAGCAAACTCTGTGCTCTCACGATCAACAACATTTATCTTCTGCCATGATTCTGAATTCACACATTAATTACTTCCAAATCACTTAATTAAATTTAAAAGTTCATATGATCGTTCATAAAGAATTCATGCCTGGAATTGTAAATAAAAATGTGAGTGTCTGAATATTAATTATTATTAATTAATAATGCAGAGAGATAAATTGAAAATTGGGATGCAAAATTCTCCCTGTGTTGTTTTTTTAATCTCTGTGCAGTGCATCCACCAAGCGCAGATTTCTAAAAAGAATAATTAGATGTTGACACTGCCTGGGGGATCATTACTTCTAATTAACTTGGTTATTTACTGTAAATTAAGCATCGTTTGTAAGCAGGCTGCCTGCTTCAGATGCGCTGGATCACGGAGGGTCCGAGACCGAAGGAGCTTTGCTGGGCTCAGGGCTGCCCTCCCGGGCGCTGCTACGCAGGGCAGTGGGCGAGGGAGGCTGACCCGGCCCTGCCACGTCTCTGAGCCTCATGGACACATCTGGAAAACTGACAAGATTAGCACACCTCTCATGGGATTGTTTCTTTTCTTTTAAAGATTTATTTATTTGAAAGGCAGAGTTACAGAGAGGCAGAAGCAGAGAGAGGGAGAGAGAGAGAGAGAGAGAGGTCTTCCATCTGCTGGTTCACTCCCTGAACGGCCTCAGCAGCCAGAGCTGGGCCTATCCAAAGCCAGGAGCCAGGAGCTTCCTCTGGGTCTCCCACGCGGGTGCAGGGCCCAGGCACTTGGGCATCTTCCACTGCTTTCCCAGGTGCATCAGCAGGGAACTGGATCAGAAGTGGAGCAGCCGAGACTCGAACCGGCACCCATATGGGATGCCGGCGCTGCAGGCGGTGGCTTCACCTTCTGTGCCACGGTGCCTGCCACGTGGAATGTTCAGCTTAGTAATCAACACGTGATGATGGTGATGGTGATGGTGGTATCACAGCCCGGGAAACGATCTGAACTTGTCTGTGCCTCTCAGTTCTATAAGAGAAGGTACTAACAATCCTTCCCATTAGATAATCCTACGGAGATCCCAGAATTCAGACTGTCCACAAACTGGGACCTACCCCAGGGCCTCTCGGTTGGGAGCAAGTCTGCCCCCTCTCCCACCCAGGCAGCACCTGGCAAAGTCTGAAGACGGTTTGTGGTTGTCACAACTTGGGGTCGTGCCACTGGCAACCAGTGGGACAGTCGGGGGGCTTCTCCACACCCTGCAAAGCACGGGGCAGCCCCACAGCCAGGAGTCGCCTGGGCCCAAACATTGGTGTTGCCCGGGTTGAGAAACCACGCCACACCTGTGGGGCATCCTTGGACGGAGGCTGTTGACTCGGCCCCAGCCTGGGGCGGAATCCCTTGGAGGCCACTAGCAAACAGGTCAGCAGGAAGGGGGCGGGCCCTGTGGCCGGCACACGCTGGTCCAGGGCCGTGGCAGGAGGTGAGGCCGGAGGAAGGGCATCCCGTTTGCAAGGCCCGGCTCCCTGGCCCCACGGGAGGAGCCTCCCTGGCCCAGGCACCCACAGTGCCCCTCTCTGCACTCACGGGCCTGCCCTCGCAGCCTCTCTTCTGAGCTCCGCTGGGAGGCGGCCGGCTTGATGGTCAGCAGCTTCTCCCTGCGACTTCGTGGCATCCAGTGCCCCCGCGGGTGGTCACCTGGCCGTTGGAGGTGGTCACCTGTGCCTCTCCAGTTCTTTGTTCCTCCAATGCCACGGAGCCCCCACGGGCCAGGGCCGTGCCGCGCCGTCTGCCCGCTCCTGTGACCTGTTTGATCGGTGCCTCCTGTGAGACCCACGACGAGGAGTGCGGCTGCGCACATGATTCTCCCTCCCTGCGCCGGGCCCCTCGCGGCCTGGTGCAGCCATCAGAGTGGGTGCCCGACGTGAGGGCACGCCCGCACACAGCCCGCCTGCTCCCAGACCTTGGGGTGGAGGCTCAGCCTGCATTCAGTTTGGAAACCTCGCAGACCCAGCAGTGCCAGCTCCCAACCCTGGCACACCCGGCCCGGCTACCCTGGAGGGCGTGTCCTAGGACCCCTCTTGGATGCCCCTGCCCCTGCCGCCCGCCCTGACCCGATTCCCTCCCCTGCAGCTTCGCCCTTGGCTGCTTCTCAGGGGGTCTGCATGGTGCTGTCAGAGGCAGTCACCGCCCTGTGGGAGCAGGCGTTGGGAGCCACTTTCCCGTCCCTTAGGGCAGGGTCTATATCTCCTATGCTCTCTTTCCAGCTCTGACCTATGTCCAAACCCACCATCGATCCAACGCGCCGTTCACCCCAAGAGTGCTGCTGTGTGGGCCCCTGGGCAGCGGGAAGAGCCTGCAGGCCGCCCTCCTGGCCCAGAAGTACGGCCTGGTCAATGGTGAGTGCCCCGCAAGCCGCCTGCCTCCTCCCTCCGGGGGGTGGGCGGGAGGGCTCCAGCCCTCTGCTGCTGCTTGCTCTCTGCTCTCAACAATCTGCAGTCAGTGCGGGCGTAGGGTGCTTCCCTCCTGAAGGGGAAAGTTGCCACAAACACAGGAGCCGATGAAGACGCGACGGCATCGGCTTTCTCGGCATCGTCGGTTTGGTTTATGGCCGAGGAGCAGGGGTTTCTGTGTGCCGTCACCAGAGACACCTGATGCAGCCCGGGCCGCCCCCGGGAGCCCCAGCTCCTGCATGAAGCCGAGCCGCTGGTGGCTGCTCCTTCCCTCCGGTCCCGCTCGGCTCCTAGCCCCGCGTCTGTGTGTTTACAGGCAAGCGGTCTCTGAGCCAGAGGCCGGCTTCTCACTCCGCAGTTTCCATAAATATTTCACCAGCAGGAGAGGAAACATTGAGATTAGCTCGCCAGGTCCCGGGCAGACTCGGCTGCTGGCCTGCGTTCAGGAGGATCAAGGCCCCAAGGAGGAAGAAACTGGGGCTGATCCGCAGTGCGGGGTGGAGGGGTGGCGGGCACAGCGCCCACAGACCTGCACAGCCTCTGCTCACGTACCCACTGCAGGGCGAGTGTGAGTGTGCAAGCTCCCGGTCACAGACAGCGGCAGACAGACGCGCGGGAGGTCACTCCAAAGCGTGTGCCTAGGGGAGTCACCGTGTGAGTTTCTTTTGATGCAAAAACAGTGAAGTCCACAAGCAGTTTTTTTTCACTATACACATCAGAGTAAACTCCCACCTTGATTTGTTTGTTTATTGGGCCAAAGCTGGGGGCTGGGGACTCCGGCCAGGTCTGTCGCCTGCTGCCTTCCAGGGTCCATGTTAGCAAGAAGCTGACATCAGAGGCCAGAGCCAGGGATCGAGATCAGGGGCCTGGGCACTCGGCGGAATGCCTGCCCCTCGGGTGTGCAATTCCAGCTGCCACAGACGTGTAGAAATGACAACGAGTGTTATGGGTTTCCAAAGTTTTTGCAACAAAATAAACCTGTCTCTTAATTCCATTTGCACAAACTCCTGAGGCGCCTTGTGCATACACAAACACAAATGTGGATGCATACGACCACGGAAGGACCAAGTGTTGAATAAAACACTTTCCAGTTAGATACGCACCAACTTCCTAAATCCCAGAGTCACTAAGACTGGCCAGGAATCAGTCACAAGATGAAGGTAGAGACTGGACAGTTATGCTACAAATTTTATTAGTGTGGAAAAAAAAAAGTATGCACTTTAGGGTAGAAAATGCTTTCCTTTGCATGGATTAAAAACAAATTATTCAAGTAATTCCTCTCCTGCTGATTTTACTTGTAAAGAATGAGGCGCGGGCCGGCATTTTGATGTAGCAGGAAAAGCTGCCTGACACCGGCATCCTGTATGGGTGCCTGTGGTGAGTCCTGGCTGCCCCACTTCCTATCATCTCCCCACTGAGGTGCCTGGGAAAGCAGCAGAAGATGACCCACGTCCTTGGGCCCCACTCCCACCTGGGAGACCCGGAAGAAGCTCCTGGCTCCTGGCTTCAGCCTGGCCCAGTGCTGGCCATTGTGGCCATGTAGGGGGAGAACCAGCGGGTGGGAGTTATCTCTCCTCCTCTCCCTCTCTCTATAACTGACTTTCAAGTAAAGTACACACATCTCTTAAAAAGAAGAGGGGGGGAAGGAGGAGGAAGGCTCAGTCTCCGTGGTTGAGGATGACTTCGTGTGGCAGCTCCCTGGGGGTGGCTCGGAGAACTCCTTTGGTGCCACTTGGTGGGAGTCACCGCTCTGGGCGAGGCTTTGTCTATGCAGACACTTTCATTCAAGATGAGATTTTTAAATATATTATCTATTTATTTATTTATTTATTTTATTTGACAGGTAGAGTTATAGACAGTGAGAGAGAGACAGACTGAGAGAAAGGTCTTCCTTCTGTTGGTTCACTCCCCAAATGGCCACCACGGCCGGCACTGCCAGGTGCTTCTCCTGGTCTCCCATGGGGTGCAGGGCCCAAGCACCTGGGCCATCCTCCACTGCACTCCCAGGCCACAGCAGAGAGCTGGCCTGGAAGAGGGGCAACCTGGACAGAATCCGGCACCCATATGGGATGCTGGCACTGCAGGTGGAGGATTAACCAAGTGAGCCCCGGCGCCAGCCCCACCCCCCTTTTTAAATATAATTTAAATGGTTTTCAGTGCACCAAATCGCGAGGAGATGAAATTGCCTGCCTAGTTTTTTGTCCCCAAAATGAAAATAGTGAGGTTCAGCATGGTTTTTGCTTCGTAGCAAAGCAGCCATTATGGGACTTTAGCTAGTGGGGTGTTAGGAGACTGACTCAGGAAATGCACAAAGCTGGTCTCGAAAAACGCACGGCAGCTTGACATGGAGTCGGCGGCGCTGGAAGAGGCCCGAGTGCAGGCACTGACCCCGAGCCACTAAACCCTTGGGAGAGTTCCCAGGGCGGCCGCCCCACATACACCCCCCAAGTTCATCCCAGGCCCACCATTCGAAATCGGTGGGCACGTCACGGCACCGCCTTCTGGAGGGTGACGGCCGGCAGTGCAGGTGCACCCAGTGGCGTCCTCGCTTGGGTTGTGTTCCACTTCCCTCTGCGAGCACGGATGCCGCGGGTGCGGAGTGAGCACTGGGGGCAGCCGCAGGCCCTGCTGCTCGGCGCACTCCTCAGACAAGCGGGGGCAGTGCCGCTCAATGCAGAACCCGCTGCCTCCGATGAGAAGCCCGGGCAGCACCCTGACAGCCGTGGTACCTCGCTCAGAGCTGGAGGGGCAGAGTCGCGGGGCAGCGGCTGGTCTCATCTTGTTTGCTTTTTTAAAGATGTGTTCATTTGAAAGGAAGAGTTACACACACACACACACACACACACACACACACACACACAGAGAGAGAGAGAGAGAGAGAATTTTCCATCTACTGGTTCACTCCCCAATAGCCAGAGCTGGGCCAGGCCAAAGCCACGAGCCAGGAGCCCCATCCAGGTCTCCCACGTGGGTGGCAGGGACCCGCACATTTGAGCATCACCTGTGGCCTCCCGGGTGTCAACAGGAAGCTGCATGGGAGGCGTGGAGTAGCCCGCGTGGGGCTCAGCCCACTGCACTCGGCGTCCACCCTAGCTGCTCCAGGTTGGTTTTTGTTGTTGTTATTTATTTCTAATTTAATTCTTTTGTGCTCAAGGAAGATGCATGCCCTGTGTAATTTTGATCTTTGAGGTTTTTTTGGTGCTTTCTTTTTTTACAGCCCAGAATATCGTTTATCTTGGTGAATTCCATGTGCACTTGAAAAGAATGTGTATTCTGGCATTGTTGAGCACGGTGGACTGTAGATAACAGGATAGGATGTTTGACGTGTCCGGCGGTGGCGGCCACATCTCTCTCCTTCGTGGTGTTCTCTCTGCTGGTTTCAGTGCTGGCAGAGGTGCGTTAGAGTCTCGGAGTGTGGATTTGTCCGTCTCCCTGTGTTTGTGTCACGGAAGGGTAGGGGCGCACACACCAAGCGCCGTTACGTCCTCCCGATGAGGTGATTCTGCTGCTGTTGGGGATGGCCGGCTCCCTCCCCACTTAGGGCATCGTCTGGTGTGCCTGCAGCCACGCTGGCTCTCTGGCGACTGCTCCCCTAGGATCTGTCTTCCGCTCCGCCCGCATCTTCTGTCCTGAACACGTGTCTTGCCGACCGTGTGGCGTTAGGTCTTGCGTTTGAGAAAGCCTTCCACTGCGTGCTTGGTCACCAGTCGCGAGGCTGCATCTTGCTTGTTGTCTGTTCGGGCCATCTGTTCCTTGTCCCTCTTTTCCTGCTTTTTTTTTGACAGTTTTTTTTAACCAAATATTGCTATTTATCTGATTTATTTCCTCTATTGTCTTTTGCTTCTTAAAGATTTATTCACTTATTCAAAAGTCAGAGTTCAGAGAGGGAGATCGACAGAGGTCTCCCATCCTCTGGTTCACTCCACAGATGGCCGCAACAGCCAGCGCTGGGCCAGGCGGGGACCAGGAGCCAGGAGCTTCTTCCAGGTCTCCTACATGGGTGCAGGGGCCCGAGGACTTGGGCCATCCTCCACTGCCCTCCTGGGCCACAGCAGAGAGCTGGACTGGAAGAGGAGCAACTGGGACTAGAACCCAGTGCCCATATGGGATGCTGGTGCCGCAGGTGGAGGATTAGCCAAGTGAGCCATGGCACCAGCCCTAATGCTCGTTCCTTTTAACCATCATTTCCTTTAAAATTTTAAATAGATTTGTAATAATTGTCTTAAAGACCTGGTATGATAATTCCACTATCTTTGTCATCTCTTGATCTGATTCTGTGGCATATTTTCACTCTTTCTGGGGGGGTCACTATTTTTTTTTAAAAGGATTTATTTTATTCATTTGAAGGCAGAGTTACAGAAAGAAAGGGAGAGTCAGAGAGATCCTCCATCTGCTGGTTCACTCCTCAAATGGTCGCAAAGGCCAGGGCGGATCTAGTCCAAAGCCAAGAGCTTCATTCAGATCTTCCGCCTGGGTGCAGGGGCCCAAGCACTTGGGCCATTCTCCACTGCTTTCCCAGGCCACAGCAGGGAGCTGGATGGGAAGTGGAGCAGCCGGGACTCGAACCGGTGCCCATATGGGATGCCAGCACTGCAGGTGGTGGCTTTACCTGCTATGCCACAGTGCCAGCCCCTAGAGGATCCCAATTTTCTGTTTAGCTTGTTGTTGAGAGCCTGGATCGCGTGGTTCTTTTCTGCTCTAAGAATTTTGAGAATTTTGCTGCATTGGAAGTCTATGTCCCGTTCCAGGCTGCCTGGGGTCCAGCTTCCTGCTAATGTGCCTGAAAGCAGTGGTGGCCCCAGTGCTTGGGTTCCTGCTACCCATGTAGGAGACCCAGATGGAGTTCAGGGCTCTTGGCTTCAGCCTGGCCCTGTTTGAGCTACTGTGGGTATTTGGAGAGTGAACCAGTGAACAAAGATCGCTCTCGCTCTCGCTCTCTCTCTCCCTTCCAAATAAATAAATAAACAGATAGATAGACAGACAGACAGACCTGGCTCTAATAGGCAATTCACTTACTGGAGGAGCGACGGGATCCCTCTGAGGCTGATCTTGAGGCTCATTCGGCGGGGACTGAAGAACGGCTGCCCCAAGAAGCGGCCGTGCTGCCGTCTCAGCGGGAGGCCGGGCGCTCAGCAGCGCCCCTCGCTCTGGAGGTGGGGGGCCAGGGTCTCTCCGCACCGTGTGCACCCCACCAGCCCCCCGCCTCCTTTAGGCCTGTGGCGTCTCACCCTGTTGTAGTGATCGAAGACCCAGTGGCCGAGGCAGATTTCCGGAACTCTGCCAGCTCCCTCCTCTCCACTGCCCTGGTCCACAAATTCCCGCCGTCTCAGAGCCCAGACCCCAGCCTGTGTCTCCTGCCCCCAGGGAGACTGAGCAGTGGCTGGTGGGCCCACAGGCAGACGTCCCAGGGGAGGTGGGCTCCTCCTGTTGTCGCCTGTTGCCCTGTGCTGTCTGCACAGGACGGCTTCCCAGGTTTCGTTCCTCTCCGTGGTTTTCCAGGAGAGCAGGTCCACCTGAGACCTGGTGCTTCTGCATGGCCGGTAGCGGAAGCCAGGCCTGGGTTTGACATCACACGGATCTGGGGGAGCCCAGCTCTGCCACTCACCGGCCCTGCAGCCTGCAGCAGGTCACTTCACTCCCTTTGAGCCTCTGTTTCTTTATAAAAAAAAAAAAAAAACCAACAGCTTGGGGCTGGTGCTGTGGCATAGTGGGTAAAGCCGCCGCCAGCAGTGCCAGCATCCCACATGGGCGCCGGTTCAAGACCCGGCTGCTCCTCTTTGGATCCAGCTCTCTGCTGTGGCCTGGGAAAGCAATAGAAGATGACCCAAGTCCTTGGGCCCCTGCACCCATGTGGGAGACCTGGAAGAAGCTCCTGGCTCCTGGCTTCGGATCAGCGCAGCTCTGGCCGTTGCGGCCAGTTGGAGAGT
The DNA here is from genome assembly GCA_015711505.1 of Sylvilagus bachmani. Taxonomy (NCBI): domain Eukaryota; kingdom Metazoa; phylum Chordata; class Mammalia; order Lagomorpha; family Leporidae; genus Sylvilagus; species Sylvilagus bachmani. The sequence continues at coordinate 90,730,419 of CM027406.1, read as the reverse complement.
GAACCAGCGGATGGAAGAGCTCCCCACCCCGCCCAGCGTGGGTGCGCTTGTCTCTACCTCTCTGTAACTGTTTACAAAAAAAAAAAAAAGCAACAGGTTGTCCTGAGACCGGAATCAGACACAGATTTGTACCGGTGCTTGGCGTACAGAGAAGTCTCATCACGGCCACCTTTGTGCCCGGTCCACCCCTTAGCCGTGGAGCCGCAAGCACCGTGGGCAAAGTCACCACTGTCGTTCGCGTGGTCACTCAGACACACCCATCGAGGAGCGCCTCTTTGGTGCTGGCCATTGTCTTAAAATTCATGTTACCCAGCTCATTTTAGGGTTTCTCTCCGTGTCTTCAGTGTAGGCGGGAATCCCCTTAGTCCCGAACATAAGAAACCAGGGCTGTGCGATTGACGCAGCTGAAGTCTTGTGGCTTTCACTGCCATGGTAGCCAGGCTGCGATGGGCAGCGGCACCCTGCAGTGCGCCGCCTCCACCTGCGTGTGCACGCTCCTGCCCTGTGGCCACCCCCAGCCCAGGGACACGCCTTGCCCGCTGGAGTGGCCGCGGGAGCCGCGTGCTTCCCCCCAGCTGGCACGGCGCCTCGCTCAGCCATGCCAGGGAGAAGTCGGCTCCGCTCGCTCCCTCGCTGGTTCCGGGCGCGGCCGGGGCCCTGCAGGCCTCTGCTGGCGACAGCGTCCCTCCCTCGTTACTGTCTTCCCCGCCGCCTTCCATTTTTAATATGCTCCGCCAAATGCATTCCTTTTCATGGCACAGCCGCTGCCTCGTTTCCCGGCCCCTGTTTGATATTTACTTTTCCTGGACGCACGCTCACACACACAGAAAACCCTTTTATATCTACTTTTTTCCGGTGACCTTTCTTCTCCCCCCCCAGCAGGCAGCACCGCGGCGTCTTTCTTCCCCGTGCTGCCTTCTATTTAAAATTTAACGTGCGTCTCTGTGCCCCCTCCCTCAGTCTGCTGCGGGCAACTGCTGAAAGAGGCTGTGGCGGACAAGTCCAAGCACGGCGAGGTCATCCGGCCCTTTTTTGAAAAGCGCATGGCAGGTAGGCCACGCCCCCCGCCAGCAGCCGCAGCTGCCGGGCCCTGGGGGGGGGGGGCTCCTGGGGCTCTGAGCCTGCTCCTGGGGGGGGGTAGGGGGATGGGCTCTGAGCCTGCTCCTGGGGGGGGGTCTGGGCACCCAGGCCTGATGCCCCATGAGGGTGGCGTAGGGATGTGCTGGGGGTGTCCCTGGAGTGTTCCGATGTCCCTGCTTGTCACCACTGGTGACCTTGTGCGCCAGGAGAGGGCAGACAGCAATCCGGGGGCACACGTTCCCCATTAATCAGCAGGCGTTGCAGCCTCAGGGACCTACTGGCCGCCTGGCCTCGGGGTTGGGTGGGGAACTGGGCCCAGACAGCCTTGCGGTCCCCTCCGTGATCTCTGACGCGAAAGCATTCCCAGGTCTGGCCCCCGCCAGGGGCACCTCTGCCATCGTCCTGGTCGGGCTTCCCAAGAGCCACAGCGCAGGGAGTGTGCACAGCTGGTCTGGGACTGGGCTCCTGGTCCCTTCCTTCCGCCGGGCAGGGTCGGCCAGTGAGGAAGTGCAGGGAGCAACCATCGGCCTCGAGGGCCCCAGGGGAGGTGCCCCTGCCCGGCTCCCCGAGCCCCTCCGAGACCTCGAATTCCCAGGTGGAGCTCAAGTGAGGGCGCCCCAGACACAGTGATCCGCGCAGGGTGAGCCGAGCGAGGCGGAGGCAGGAGGGCCGGGCAGGGTGAAAGCCAGTTCCAGTTCCAGTGCCTCCCTGTCTGGTGCAGATTCCAGCGCTGCCCCCGCCCCCCCACCAGCCAGGTGGCCCCGACAACCACCTCGCTGTTCTGGGCCCCCCCCCCCCCCCCCGGCTTCTCAGTGGCCAGGTGGGCACAGGAATCTGTGCCTTGCAGGCTAACATGCGAGGC
>CM027406.1:90711489-90727977 GCA_015711505.1 Sylvilagus bachmani | reverse complement strand
ACTTCCCGTGGTGGACACTTCCTGTGGTGAGCACTTCCTGTGGTGGGCACTTCCCGTGGTGAGCACTTCCCGTGGTGGACACTTCCTGTGGTGAGCACTTCCTGTGGTGGGCACTTCCTGTGGTGGACACTTCCCGTGGTGGGCACTTCCTGTGGTGGACACTTCCTGTGGTGGGCACTTCCCGTGGTGAGCACTTCCTGTGGTGGACACTTCCTGTGGTGGGCACTTCCCGTGGTGGGCACTTCCCGTGGTGGGCACTTCCCGTGGTGAGCACTTCCCGTGGTGGGCACTTCCCGTGGTGAGCACTTCCTGTGGTGGACACTTCCCGTGGTGGGCACTTCCCGTGGTGGACACTTCCTGTGGTGGGCACTTCCTGTGGTGGGCACTTCCCGTGGTGGGCACTTCCCGTGGTGGGCACTTCCTGTGGTGGACACTTCCCTTGGTGGGCACTTCCCGTGGTGAGCACTTCCTGTGGTGGGCAGCCAGGTCCCAGTCCTCGTTGCTGGGAGCAGGAGGCACCGGGAAACCTCCACAGTCGTTCCACCTACACCCACCTCTGCAGCTCACTCTGCAGTCCAGAAAGCTTAGGACGCCCATGGGCCAGGCCAGAGGCCAGCGGGGCGCTCACCGGCCCTCCTTCCTCTGCAGTCCCCGACAGTATCATCATGAAGATGCTGACCCAGCGCCTGGACCAGCAGGACAGCGTGCAGAAAGGGTGGGTGCTGCACGGCTTCCCGCGAGACCTGGACCAGGCACAGATGCTGGAGAGCCTGGGCTACAGCCCCAACAGGTGAGCTGCCCTTTGCCCCCTCCGCCTCCGGAACCCAGCCCCGGCCACGTCCCTGGCGCCCTCCCACCAGGGGCTTCGCTGGATCCCTTCAAGGGCTTCCAGGTCACAAGAGCCTTGGCGTGTTTCTGGAGTGGGCCACGTGGCCACCTCCGTTCCCACCCACCCACTCCACTTGCCCTGTGACCTGGGGGTCGGGCTTGGGTTCAAATCCTGGCTGCTGGACTCGAAGGTCGTCATCCGTGAAATGGTCGTAAACACCACACAGTCTCGTCTTCCTTCTGGGGTCGCTGTGCAAACGCCCTGCTGGTTTTGTAGCCTTGTTTTTCGCATCTACATCTTTGATGAGCTGATGTTTATTTTGACGTGAGTATTCAGCGTGAATCTTTATTCTCCTCTCAACGGTCGACCGTTTGTTTGAAAACTGTGTTGACTAATCTATGTTCCGCTAACGGCTGGAACCTGACCGCACACTCCGGATGTTGGGGACCAGTCGTGTTTCAGATTTCTGGGTTTGCGACAGCAAGGGGAGCTGCCACGGCTGCCACCGCCGCCACCGCCACCTCTTGTGGTTTCTGCAGAGACAAAAGCCGGGCAGAGGGAGAGGCTACAGCTCAGACGAGCCTGGCTGGAGGCCGCTGGTGTGGGGAAGCCGGGCCGGGCAGAGTCGGGTGGACGTGCTGCGTGACTGTCGAGGAAGGCACACTGGCTTCCCTCTGGTTGGCCCCGTACTGGTGGGAGGAACCACTAGAGGTCCCCAAAATTGGGTCTGCTCGCCCAGCGTGCCGACCCTGGGGCGGGGACGGGAGCGGGGGTTTATGGCCCGGCGTGGAGAAGCAGCCGGACAGCTGTCATGAACTCCCAGGCTCCTCAAAGCTTCTACATGGAGGCTGGGGCTGAGCGGGGGGCATTCAGCGCGTGTCCAAGTTCCCGCGTGGTCTGCCGCGTGCCTGAGCCACCTGGGAAGCCAGCGACACCGTGTTCTTGGGGAGAGTTTGGTGATGGCACAGCAGGGGGCAGTGGCTTCCAGCTTGGAAGAGAGACCCCTCTAGACGTGACGTGGGCAGGGGAGACGAGTGACCTCGCGAGCCTCGTGTTCAGACGCCCTGCAGGCCCGGCTGCGCCACCCCCTCGACTCTGCGTTTTAGTGAAGTCAGGGCAAGGCCACTTTGGGCTGAGGGAGGGGCCTGGGAGACCCCGCTGGCATCCGGCACCCGCACCCGCGGCGCTGTGCAGGGGCTCAATTTCTGGGCGGCACTGGAAATGGTGACGAACATGAGGGGCGCTGCCCGTTGTGGACGGAGCGCTGGTTGCGGGCTGGCGATCCGGCGGGCGCGAGCTGCGGCTCCCACGTCTGCGTCTCTCTGCGGTCTGGCCGTCGCCCGTCCGGGTGTGCGGGCTCTCGGAGCCCCTGCGTCCACCTCGGAGCTCTGCGCTCTTCCCCAGGGCCTGGTTCCGCCGCGGTGTGTCCTTACTTCGTCTTGTCACGTATTCAGTTCCGTGTCGCAGCCGCCGAGGGACAGGGCCCTCGCGCGAGGCTTCTGCACCCATCATTCCAAACGCACGCCAGAACGACTCCGTCACGCACAAGGGAACATGGCCACTGAGCTTCCAGCCAGAGGTGCTGAAGATCTGCAAACCGATGAGGTGTGGTTTGACACAGTGATTCTGGTTTCGCCTCCTGGTAAAACCGTCAGTGCTGTCTTGGGGCGCACACTTTTCATTCATTCATTTTAAGAGAGAGATGTTGCTGCGAAATTTCCGGAGCCGACGCTGAACCTTAGAAAGACCCTGGCAGCTGCTTTGAAAACAGTCGCGGTTTTTCCTCCTTGTGCCGCCTTCCCCTAACGCGCTGTGTCGCCCGGTTTTCCCGCAGCAGGGCAGCCTGGCCTTGGCTGGGTTGTGCTGTGCTATCCTCTGGGGCAGGCAGGGCTGTGACCCCGGTGCCCTCTACCCCCGGCCGTGCTGCCCCGATGTCATGCCGCGTGGCAGAAGATGAAGGCCTGAACGTAGACGTGCCCCTGGGCCCTTAAAGCCGGAGAGCAAGCCGGGATTGTGAACACCAGGATTTGACAAACTGCCGTGTGCCCAAAGACGGCGTGGAAAACACGAGAAGGAAATGAGTGCCACAGCCCCCCCGGGAGGGAGCCCCGGGCGGGAACCACAGCCCCGGCGACACCTCCCTGCTCTCCGGCCTTGGGAAGGGAGACGGCCGTGGGAGTGCGACAGGAAGGAAGGCGGCCGGATTGTTGGCCACGTGTTTTGCGTGGGTTTTTGCCCTCCTGTGCACATGCAGTACAGGTCGGAATGTCTCTCCTCCGCGCTCTGGCAGGCTCTGGTTCTCCCCCCAGATCTGGAGGCGCTTTGAACCCCGAGTGTCAGCGGCTGCTCGGAGCTGGCCCTGTAGAGGCAGCTCGATGGCAGCCGGATCGACCTTGTTCCCCGTGTGTGGTCAGTTTTGATTTCTGTCTTACACACGGGTCTTTCCATAGGAAGTCTCTTCCCCCTGGTCTTTAAGGCATTCACGTATTTGCGTGTCTCGTGGATTTTCCCGTTTCTGCTGTATCTGTGGTTCCGTCCTCTCCGTTCTCGCTCATTTTATGTATGTATGTTTTCTTTTTCTTGTTGGGGATTTGTTCTAACTAGCCTGACTTTTTCATGTTTTGTATATTTCTGTTGTGTGTGTGTGTGTGTGTGTGTGTGTGTGTTTTGCCAAAGAAAGCTTGAATTGACCTGGTAATTCCGCTGCTTTCCCTGTATTCTGTATTCCTGAATTCTGGGTTTTCTTGATTAATGGCTTCTTATCTGGGGCTTGTTTGTTCTTTTTCCCCAAAGAATAAGCAACATGCGTGATCCACTCACTTTCTGTGTTTCTTATTTGATACCAAAATAGTCAAGGCTTTAAATCATCTCCCTGACTTTCTCCAGGTGTTTTTCTCACGTGCAGTGTTTTCAGTTTTGGGGGGAATTCGGAAGCTGTGACTTACTCCACTCTTCACCTGAGAGTCGTTCAGGAAAATTTAAATTTGAATGTTTAAATTTTCGAGGCAGTCGACACTTTGTTGTTGTTTCAACTTTCCTCATTTCCCATTCAGTGCAGGCTTGGGGAACTTGTCCACTCTACATTTTGGGAATCGTTTATTCTGTGGATAAGTGTATTTGAAAATAATGTGTATTTTAATTTAAAATTATAGAATTAAATATACACATCCGGTTAGCTTCGCCGTGTTTACAGTTTAGATTCCCTGGGTCCTTGCTGTTGGTGGTGGTGTTTACCAACCTTGTTAGTTTCTCACCAAGACTGTCTTTCTATTCGTGTTTATTGTTTCCTGCTTTGTGTGTTTTGACGCTGTGTTATTTAGTGCAAAAATGTTTGTATCAACTATGTGTTGGTTGAGAAAAATACTCTTTTTTTAAAAAAGATTTATTTATTTATCTATTTGAAAGGCAGAGTTACAGAGAGGCAGAGGGAGAGGGAGAGGGAGAGAGAGAGAGAGAGAGAGAGAGTGAGAGTCTTCCATCTGCTCGTTCACTCCCCAAATGGCCACAACAGCCAGAGCTGGGCCGATCAGAAGCCAGGAGCCAGGAGCTTCTTCCAGGTCTCCCACATGGGTGCAGGGGCCCAAGGACCTGGGTCATCTCCCACTGCTTTCCCAGGCCACAGCAGAGAGCTGGATCGGAAGGGGAGCAGCCAGGACTCAAGCTGGCGCCCACGTGGGATGCCGGCCCTGCAGGCGGCAGCCCTGCCTGAGAAATATGCTCTTGATGGAAGTGACATCCGTGCCAGGTGGCTGGGGCGTGTCTGCGCCAGCGTCCATTCTGTCTTTCCTCCTGGCAAGGGAGGAGCACGTTGGTGTGAGAGTCTAAGATCCGCGTCCAGTCTTCCTTGCAGTCCCGGACGCTGAGCTGTGACCTCGCACATGCGTGGTTCTTCCAGAATGCCTGCTGTCGGGGAGCTGACTCCGCTGGAGGTGCGGCTCCGCGTGCGCCCTGCCTTTCGTCACTCACCGTTTGTTCCTCCTGAAATGGGGGTCCCCTCTGCTGTTCCTCTTCCCTGATTACCCCTGTGCCCATTTGTTAATTATTTTCTACCTTATGATAACCCCTCAGAACTATTTCCCACAGATCCATCCATCATGGATATAACAGTTCTAATTTTTAAAAAAAATTACTGCTTTTCATTTTAGTTGGAAGGCAGGCCACACGCAGAGAGCAGACCGCTTCAGTCCCCGGCTGCCAGCAACAGCTAACACTGGGCCAGGCTGAGCCAGGAGCCGGACCTGCAGCCGGGCTCCCACGGGGGTGGCAGGGACTCGGCTCCTGAACCCATCGTCTGATGCCGCCCCGTGCATCGGAGCTGTGGAGCCAGGACTCGAACCTGTCGCCCCAGCATGGACTGTGGGCAACCGAAGGGCTGTGTCAGCCGCCTGCCCACCCAGGCTCTTCTCCCGGTCGCGCCCTTCCGCTCGGGTCCACCTGAAGTCCAAGGCCAGTCTGACCCCTTGTCTCCGGGCTTCCAAACTCTGAGTGGCGCTCGGGAGGTGCGCGGCTCCGCAGATCCAGTTATTGCCATCAGAATGCTGGCCCTCACGTTGGCTGTTCTTTGCATATTCCTCTCTTGCGCTTCTGTGGACGCCGTGACTGCAGAGCTGTTTGGGAGCTCTGGGGGCCTGGGCGGAGCCAGGACTCTGCCGCGTCCGGGGTGAAGTCGGGCTGCGGTTTTCATTCAACCTGAAGGGTCTTCCCGGGAGCAGCCGAGCGCATCCTATCTGTGCTTCGTGTTTCCTCTGCTCTCCCCCTTTCTTGTGGGATGCGCTCCCCTTGAGCTTTGCTGGTGTTGCTGGCTGCTCCCCTGCCCCTCTCAGAAGTTCAGAAGATTTTCGGTTTCTCCTTCCCTGAGTCTCAGCGACCTGAGCTCACTAAACCGCGTTCGTCACTCACCAGCCCTGGAACGCAGCACGGTACCCTGACTCCTTCATAGGAAAAATGAAGGAAAAAAAAAACTGCTATTCCCTGGGCATGACCTCACCCCTTCCCCATCCGTGCTGCGGCTGGGGGTGGGGAGACACAGAGATGGACACAGCCCGAAGTGCTCGGTGCCAGCCCGTTACGGCAGATCGTTGTCTTTAATCTGCCCTGAGTAAGCCCTTCCTTCTGGAGGTAGAACAGTTATGTTCCGTTTTTAGCTATAACTACCCTACTTACCACGTTTTCCTTATGCAACACGGCCCCTCCGTGGGTTTCCGACTCACCCTCCACCTGAACGGGTGGTGTCTGAGTCATTTCAGCGAGGTACACAAATACTCCGCTGCCTAAATTCTTACACGCGTGGGAGTGTCTCTCTGTTCTCCCGTGACCAGCATCTGGCCAAGGCTTCCTGGATCTCACGCCCCTCCCCCAGCACCCCCTGGTCACGTGTGCGTCTCTGGCATCTCCCTGTTGGGAGGCCTGCGGTTGCTCCCTCCCTCTCTCAGTCTCGCCACCCCATTGACATCCAGTCTTCTCTCTCTCTCTTTTTAAAATATTATTTATTTATTTGAAAGGCAGAGCTACAGAGAGACAGAGAGAGAGAGAGAGAGAGAGGTCTTCCATCTGCTGGTTCACTCCCCAAATGGCCACAATGGCCAGAGCTGAGCTGATCTGAAGCCAGGAGCCAGGTCTCCCACGTGGGTGCAGGGGACTAAGCACTTGGGCCATCTCCCACTGCTTTCCCAGGCTGTAGCAGAGAGCTGGATTGGAAGAGGAGCAGCCGGGACTCGAACCCGTGTGCATATGGGATGCCGGCGCTGCAGGCGGCGTCTTTACCCGCTAGGCCACAGCGCCAGCCCCTTGGTTCTCTTCACTACTTTTCTCTGGATATTGTGACTCCTTTCCACCTAATGGTATTTCAGGAGCATCTTCCTCAGGCAAGACACTAAGATTTTCCAGGCTCGTTTGCTGGTTTTTTCCTTTGGGAACACTAATCAGTGTATGTTGGGTACTCATCCTCTGTTGTCCATAACTATTATTTTTCTAGTAGCTTTTAAACAGTTGTTTAACCCGGGGGTAGGCAGACAGAGAGGGGCGCCCGGTCACTGGCTCGCCCTCCGCGCCTTCCGTGGCAGGGCGCTGGTGCAGAGCCAGGAGCTCCCTGCACAGGCGGCAGATCCCAACCACTTGAGCCGCCACTGCTGCCTCCCCGGCTCTGCACCAGCGGGGAGCTGGAGCCAGAGCCAGGATTCGAACCCGAGGACTCTGATGCAGGAGGCGTGTCTTAACCACTCGGGGAAACGTTGTCCCTCTAGTAGCTTCTAGTTTGTTCTCTTCTGTATCATTTCCTCACGGCTGCCTGTCACGCCCACACTGGCTGCTTCTGTGGCGCCCCTCCCTCCTCCCTCCTCCCTCCTCCCTCCTCCCTCCTCCCTCCTCCCTCCTCCCTCCTCCCTCCTCCCTCCTCCCTCCTCCCTCCTCCCTCCCTCGCCGTGTGTCTTTCTGTGCCTTCTCGTTTTTTATTTCTGATTCTTTACAAGTCCTGAGGTTCCCCCTTAGGCTTGGCAGCTGGTTTTTCATCTCCTTTTAAAAAAATCTTAACCATCGTTTCTTAGATTTCTTATATCATAGAGCCCGTTCTCTCTAGCTTTTTTAAAGATTTATTTATTTATTTGAAAGGCAGAGTTACAGAGAGGCAGAGAGAGACAGGGAGAGAGAGAGAGAGAGAGGTCTTCCATCTGCTGGTTCCCTCCCCAAATGGCCACAACAGCTGGAGCTGTGCCGATCTGAAGCCAGGAGCTTCTTCCAGGTCTCCCACGTGGGTGCAGGGGCCCCTTGGGCCCACGCACAGTGGCCGGACCGACCCAGGTGAGGGCACACAGGGACAGGTAGCCACAAAGCCACCGGTGGAGGGCAGGCTTGTGGTCCATCCCCATCTGCCAGAGTCCCAGTCGCTTTGTAAAGGCTTGGTAGACAGCACGGGTCTACTTTTTCTGACCCCAGGGCAGAGGCCGGCCTTGGAGGGGGAGGTTTAGCGCCTGTGGCTTCCATCGAGGTCCGACCAGAGCCACCCTCGGGTTTTGATGCGGCCACGTTCCCCTCCCTCCTTTCCGTTCCCCACGCCTGGACTTCCATTAAACATTTTTATGATGAACCCGGAAAGGAATTTGAGCCCTAAACCTTGCAGCCCAGATACAGGCTAAGGAAGAGAGACATAGTCTAAGGCAAACCCCCCGCATGGGGGTGAAAGGCGGAGCTGTGAGTCTGGCTTGGCCGTGAGGCCAATTATAAAACACTCAGGTGGTGTTGCTGACACCGGAGAACGCCGTAACAGAATTACAGCCTGGCAATCAATCGGGACTACGGCACGGAAATCTATAACTCAGATATGAAAGCCGTCTGCAAAGGTGCCTTTCCTAGGAGGGGTCGGCGAAATTAGATTAAAATAAATTTACATATATATCAATTTTATTATTAAAATATATTCACACTAGTAAATAGAGTTATTGGGGAAGGGTAAGCTACCCTGTGTGTTGGACACAAAAATAGACCTCTTTGGCAGATCAGAAAACAAAGTTATTGTCTCCCTGTCAAATATAAATCTCTTCTTAGAGCTAATAAATGGATAGTGTTCAAATGCAATGTTTTGTCTGAGTCCTACCTCATAAACCCGCGGCACAAGATAGTGAATTACATTCCGCTGCACAGCATCAGTCACACAGAGGGAGACAACCGAGAAACGGATGTGCTGGAAGGAAGGAGAAAAAGTTATTTGAGAACAAATAAAATGGGTCATAAAGTTTGTTAAAGCGTAATAATAATAATAATAGTAAAAAAAAAAAAAAGGAGAGAAGAAGAAACAAAGACAGAGCCTTCGGAGGCTGCACCCAGGAATCTGCCCTCCGCGGGCTGTGGAATGATTCATTTCCCACTGCAAGTTTGTAGCGCCGTGTTTTCTTTCAAAATTAATGTTTGCTGCGGAGGGAGAGTACAGAGGGTGACTGATGTTAGGCGGCTGGCTGTGGGTCCGCCAGACGGGCTCTGTGCATCCCCCCACCCCCACCCCGGCTCCGTGCTGTGGGACCTTGACCCAGCCCCAGGGTCTCGGCCACGGTCTCTCTCTCTCTCTCTCTCTCTCTCTCTCGGAAGTCACCTACACCAGGGCTCACAGCAGCACAGCTAGGAGTGAACTCCGACTCGGCAACACGGGTGAAGGCAAATGCCTCCCCCACACCTGGTCTGCTTCTCTGGACTGTCAAGCAGTCGCTCAGCCGTCGTTTTATTTCCCCATCCGCGCCCTGGGTTGTGTGCAGGGTGCCCGCTGCTGTGGTCTCCCTTGAGGGCACGGTGTCTTTAAACCTCGCATTTGCCCCTGTTGTTCGAGTGGGGTGCTGGTGCAGCCCTGCACCCTGTCCCTGGGAAGGCGGGGGCGGGGCTTGTGGTTGTCCTCCACAGCCGGAGACTCCATGCCCGGGCGTCACCAGCCGGGCTGTGGCAGGCATGTGCCCTCCATGTGGGTGAGTCTGGAAGCTTCCGTTTCAGGGTTCTGGGGAAGCAAAGCCCGGCAGCCCACCCCCCCCCACCCCCCCGCCCAGGTCCAGCTGTGTCTGGGCGGTACCCAGCGGGGCCCTGCGCATTCTGTCCGGGCTACTCCCTGTCCTCCCCTCCCCCTCTGCACCCCCCCACCTCCCCACCCATCCCCTGCACGGCACTGCAGCCCCTCCTGGTTCTAGCCACGCCCATGAAGACCGGTCCCTCCGCCCTCCTCCCGCCCTGCTTCGTAGCAGTCACCGCCAGGGTGAGACCTGGCCTTCACCGCGCGCTCCCTTGCACCTGCTTTGCCTCACTTCACTCGTTCTACTGAGCCCCAGGTCCCAGCTGGCGCCCGCACCCACATCCGCTCCCATGGTGCCCTCGCTGCAGAGGGCGTCGCGTTCCTCTCTGCTCACTGGCCTGAAAAAGCTGCGCGGAGCCTCAGTGCCCCCATCTGTGAAATGGGGCAGTAGTCCCAGCCGTTACCTCGCTGCACCCCTGCCGAGGGAAGAGGGTGGAATGCGTGCGGGGTGGGGGGAGCACCAGCAGATGCGGGGGTGGGGGCTCTGCAGGCAGCGGCTTTTCCCGCTGCGCCACCGCCACCGCGCCGGCCCCTGAAAACTTTTTTAAGAATCTTTTCCCTCTGTGAGCGGGCCGCTTGCCTTCTCTACCCAAGGAAGGTGTTTGAAAAGCTCTCGCCGGGTTGGGATTGGGAAAGGGGCCTCTCCTTCCCGGGCTGCCGGGGAGCCGGAGCTCAGCCTGAAACCGCCGAAGACGGAACCACCTGTTACTCGGGGCCGCGTCAGACAAGCTGGGAATTTCAATCAATCAGGGCATTGAACAATACTGATGCATTGCCAAATGCTGGCTTGGTTCTTTTGGTTCCAATGATGTTAAATTTTAAACCGTGGACCATTATGGTACACGGTGAAATTAAAAGCTGGATTGGCATATCGGTTACATGCCAGGGTGCTCTGATATGATTTGAAATCCTGTTACTTTTTCTTTCCTATAAGAATTTCTTTGGGGAGACATCACCAGGAAGCCCTCGGATAACGGCTTTGCCATTTCTGGTGTGTTCCACAGTGAGAAGGACCCTGTGATTTCTTAAGACAATGGCAGCAGAACCAAAGAAAAATTAAAATGCAAAATAGAGAGGATTTCTTGCGAGGCTCTCTCTCCCCCTCCCTCCCCCTCTCTCCCCTCCCTCCCCCTCCCTCCCCCTCCCTCCCCCCTCTTTCCCCTCCCTCCCCCTCCCTCCCCCCTCTTTCCCCTCCCTCCCCCTCCCTCCCCCTCTCTCTCGCTCTCTCTCATCGCTTGGTCCTTGCAGGAAGCTCTCATATTTTCTGCAGCTGATCCTTGCGTGGATTAGGGATAATAAACAGCCCATTAATGGAGGCCTGAACTCGGAAATGGAGTTGGAATCACCAGCAAAATTCAGTGGCTGCCGAAGGTTAATAACTCCATTACTGCAGCTCTGGGCCTGAGCCGCCGACGAGCAGGGTGTTAGCCTTATCTTACTCCTCATTAATTGAGCTAATAGAACCCGAGTGACCCTGCCTCGCTGGCACCGTCTGAGAGTTTGCCAGACATGGGCCGGAATACATATCACGGGCGGTGTACTGCCCCCGGCCTTTTATTTTGGGAAGAAAGATGGCTCTGGAAGACAGGTTAGCCGCAGGCCCTGTGCTCACCGTGGCAGCCCTGCGGCGGTCAGCTGCAGGAGCGCACGGCAGTCCCAAGCCGATGCCTCGGCACCTAGGTGCCGACGGGGAGCCCACTCTGGCCTTGATGCAGCCGTTGTTCCAAATGAGCGATTGAGTTCAGGGGGAAAGAGGGAAATGAGGCATGCACTGGAAGTGGGAGGGGGGCGGCAGGCCCTCCTTCCCCAGCCTCCCCCCAGAAATTCCTGACAGTTCCCAACTGTTCCCAGTGGTCCCGCTGAGCTGCTTTACCATATGTGAACACTAGGGGGCGCTACTTAATCTTCCCAACCCTCCACAAGGGGTCCCGGGTCCACCCTTTTAGCCTTGGCATTGCTGAGCTAACGTTGGAGCAGACTTTCAAAATTTTGTGGAAACTAGAATTAAAAGATAACATCTATTTTGGTGCTATATTTTTTCCAAACCCATGCATACAAGGAATTAATGGAAAATGCATATTATTTTAAAATGAATGGATTTCAAATTTTTGCATCATTTAGATGCACCTTTTAATTCCATTTTCCAGGAGCTTTCTGAAGTGTGCTCATATGCATTTGGTGGGATTTACATGTCGGAAAGAGCTCAGTACAACCCGCATCATGTTAGCCACAGGCTCAAGGCCAGCGTCCGAGCCCCCTGCACAGGGCCGGGCTCCTTACACGCGTGGGAGAGTCAGGGTGGGGAACACCGGGAGGACTGGGGTCCACTCATCTGGGATATGTTCTGCCTCGGGCAAGCTTCTAGCCCACCTCCATGTCCTCGACCACAGAGCAGGCACGGGGCAGTCAGGACGCCAGGTGGCAGGGCAGTCGGTGTGCCGGGAGCAGCGTCGCCTTGTCTGGGCGGTCAGAGCCTCTCACCAGGCTCCACAGCCTGGGCTGGCCCCCCTGAGCAAACTGCCCCCCCCGCCCACATCCCCAGCCTGGCTCTGGGGGAGGAAGAGGAAAGTGGATCCTCCTTTACCTGGTGACACGTGGGGCAGGACAATGACCCTGCCAGAGACACAGTCACCCTGTGTCCGAGACCCCAGGGAGCCAGGCCACCTGGAGGAGACCATGACTGGGGAAGAGCCTCACAGAAAACCCATCTCGGAAGTCGGTGTGTGTTCCTCCTCACCGGCCCAGGACCCTTCTGAGGGCAGCCACGGCCAGGGGACGCTCGGCGGGGGCTCGGGTGTGCGAGGCGGCCTCTGTTGCTTGCAGCTGCGCGCCGCCGCAGAGCAGGGCTGGGCTGAGCCGGGGCTGCGGCGCGGCAGGTGCAGTGCACGGAGCTGGGTCTGCAGGCTCCCGTGGGGGCCGTCCCTGGCTGACTGGAATGTGGCTGTAGATGGCGCGGGGAGGCTAATGAGGGAAGCACTGGAGAGGGGCTGGGAGCCGGGTAGGGAGCCAAGAGCTTTCAGCCGTGGCTTCGAGACGGCCCCTGTGAGGGACTGTGTGGAATGAACGCGAACGCGCTGCCGCTACTTTCCCAGGGACTGTTGACATGTTCCCCGTGCGCCCACCGTTTGTGTGAGAGGCGGTCTGGACGAGCGGGGGGTCTGCCCCACGCAGAGGAGCAGTTGCGTTGGAAGGAAGGACATCAGACGTGGCCGGCGCCTCTGAACTCTGAACTCTGAACTCCGCCTGAGCCCGGAGGAGCTTGCGGAACGTCAAGTACAGTGAATGCCCAGGCCGGGGGCCCAGCCCTGCTGTCCCAGCCGGGGCCCCCACGAGGTGCCCGGGTCGGGGTGGCGCCTGCAGGGAGCTTGTCCCACAGGGAGTTTGCTCCTCAGAGGAGACGGGCACACGCCCGGTAACAAGGGGTTGGTGAGCGATTCTGTTAGGGGCAGGTGCTCGGCATCTCGCTCTGATGTATCGGCCCTTGGTTTGTGGCCCGCCAGACCTCTCCTAAGGGCTCACTGACTCCTGCTCTCGGCACATAACGTGTGGGGCAGGAAGTGACGGCTTTGCTCGGCTTCTTGTTCTCCGCCAGAAAAGGGCGCCCCCTGCCCAACCTGATCCCCCTCCCTCGGCCGGCAGAGACATCTGTGTCCTGGTGCCCGTGGACCCCAGGCTCCTGTTACGGGCCCAGCGGGCTGCGAGCCCGGCCCACGCTCGGGCGCAGGACAAACACGCCACGTCCAAAGCAATCTCTGCGCCGCGGGTGGAGAGTGACAGGTGACCTTTACCAGACTCCAGCCCGGGGTCTGGCATTTGAAGTCTCACGCTGATGGCGACGCCCCCAGTTGTGGCAGGCGCGACGCTCCACCGTTCCTGTAAATTCATTTCCCAGGAAAGGCCGGAGTCGCCGGGATGACTTGGAGAAATCGTGTTTGTTTTTCTTTACCCACAGGAGGCATCGGAGCGCACTTCAATTTCCCATCTTCCTTAGAGGCACAAATAAAGGGCCGACCCCCTGACCCGGGATGCGAGTGAAAGAGCAGGCGCTGCCGGTCTCGGGCTGCAGGTGTCTCGCAGCTCCGAGCGCCCCTTCCTAAATATCACGGAAATGAGCCCCCGCGAAACACTCCCGCGTCGTCCCCAGGTCTGCCCGCGGCTCTTCTCCTTGGGAGATCCCCAGACTCCAGGCTCTGCCTCCCGCTTGCTCTGAGACCCGCGCAGAGTCCAGCCCCTCCCCGCCCCCGCCCCCGCCCCCGCGCCCCGCTTCCTCTGCGGCACCCACCCTGCTCCCTCGCACGCCTTAGCACGCCTGCCTGCCTCCTGGTTCCTACACACGGAGGTCCTTCACAGCACCACGGCTTGGCGTCCAAGTCTTGGCTTTTCCTGCAAGACTGAACTCCAATGCCACCTCCTCCAGGAAGCCTGCCCTGGCCCCTCTCTCTCTGCACTTCTGAAGGCCTTGACATTGATCCCAGGAGGGGCAGCAGCCTGGAAGGGCATCGCCTTGTGCAGGCTGCGTGAGGCTGGGCGGGTCGCTTCTCGTCTCTGGGCGGGTCTCCTGCGTACGATGGTGACGGCGTTATCCAGACTCTCACGGACACGTCCTGCATGCAGGGGGTCCCCGCGTTCTTGGGACACAAGAGGAAACACAAATGCATCTCACATTCCAGAAAGGGCCGGAAGCAGCCAACAGGTGCTCAAAGGAGCAGGTTCCGTGGCGAATGGCGAAGCGGGCACTTGGCAGGGAGGAGTGGGCGGCTGTGTGGCACCCGTGGGGCTGGGGAGGCCTGGCTGACGGCCTTTAGCGGGAGCAGGCGTGGGGAGAGCAGAGAGCAGGGAGAAGCAGCACGGGCCTGGCCAAGGCCCCGAGGCAGAGTGGCAGGACCGGGAGGCGGGGGCGACCCCCGCAGGACTGCTTTTCCTCTGAGCAGGGTGAGCGAGGGCGGAACTTGCGCTGTAAAGGAGAGATGAGGCCGCTGCGTCGGGAGGGGACGCCCGGCAGGGGACAGCGGCGGCGGCCGGAGGGGGCTGTCGGCAGTGACCCAAGGGGCACGGGCTGTTTGCCTGGACTGGGGGTGGCCGCGGAGGTAGCAGGAAGTTGAGCCGTGACGTTTCGCAGGTAGAAGTGACCCAGAGCACCTGGGGAGGGGCAGTAGGGAGAGGGGGGCCAGCCCGCTGCCGGCCGGGGGAGAAGCCGGGGAGCCGGTGTGGCCGAGGGCTGCCCCTGGTGAGTTAGGGGTGGGGGGTGTGAGTTTGCAGCCAGCACAGGGTGCCCCAGGCCGCGCCCCAACGGCTCCACGTTGCCGCACGCTTGCAGGTGGCCGTCTTCTTCCCACGGCCGCCCCTCTGTCCGGGCAGCACAGTGTCTCCCGGGGTGTCCACGTCTCCTGCTTTTCTAAGAACGCCAGTCAGATCGGCTCACTGGAGCCGCGTCACCTCTGGAAAGCCCTGTCTCCAAACACAGGCACCCGCGGAGCTGCTGAATGGGGGAGGGGTGGGATCCGTGGGGGAGGGGGCGGGGTGGATCAGGAGGAAGAACCCAGGGCCCACAGAAAGCACAGGCTAGTGCAGGCGGCCGCCCGCTGCCCGCACTCGCCGCAGGAGCAGGTGGCTTCCTGCGCTGGGAACGGCAGCTCCGTCCAAGGCGTCCCCTTTGGAGACTTCATGCCCCCGGCTGTTCAGAAAGGCGCCGTGAGCCCCTGGATGGATGGAACCCCAGTGCTCTCCGGCTCGCCCCAGCTCTGTCTGGTTCAAGCCCTTGACCCCGCCAGGGTCATTCCTCTGCAGCGTCCTTATGGAGAGCTCGGGGGGCGCAGGGGCTCAAGGGGCGACCCCTCCTGGCACGGCCAGCCCCTCCCAGAGCGTCCACCTCCCAGAGCGGCCTCTGCCCAGCCAGGGCCCCCCTCTCCCGTTCTCTTGCTTTTCCGAGCACCATGAGACGTGAGGGCAGACTCTCCCCACTGCCCGGTCCACCAGCTTGTTCCGTATCTCTTCCTGGAGCCTGCTACGTCCCAGGCAGTGGACCCTGGGGCCCTGCTGGGAGCCAGGCTGGCGGCCTCTGCCCTCCAGGACTCGCCTTCGCGGGGCCATCCTGCTGGTCCTGGCCTCGTCCTGGGTCTCAGCCCAGCCCTGTGTAGGCTCGGGAGGTGGGGGCGGCAGAAACCTGAAGGTTGGACCTGCTGGTTGTAGCTCATTCGGCCTTGGGAGCAGCCACTCAGCTTCCTGCCCGCTTCTCTGAGCCAGGGCCGTGCCTGGGGGCCCCCAGGCGGGCGTCTCCCTGCTCCCCCTGGCCGATCCTGGCCAGGGCAAAGGTTCCAACCCTCCAGTCCCCACTCTCCACCCCAACCTTGGCCTAGCCGGGGCCCTCGGCCCTGTGTTTTCATTCCCAGATGCAAACCCACAGACCTCAAGGCCCAGGACACAATCCAGTGCGTCCAGCAAGGCCACTGTTGTGTAGGGGGAGAGCGGAGGCCCAGAGGGACCCCTCTCCCAGGTTAGGGAGAGGTCTGGAACGGGGCCTCCCGGCCACAGGCCAGCGCAGTCTGGTTCGTTTGCGTTTCTGCTTTTAAATGTCATGTCTGCCTCTGTCCTGGCACGCGGGCGGGGGACCCAGGTGCCCACCTCACCCTGCTGCGCGCACCCAGGGGCCTGGGGCCGGGCCGTGGCTCCGGGGAAGGCGGCCTCCGCTGCTGCGCATGTGCGCCCCGCCCCGGCCGTCCAGCAGATGCCCTCTCGGCCCAGCTCTGGGAGCCGCCCCGTCCCCTCGACAGTAATTAGCCTTGTAAGACTAATGGAGGAAATCGTGTCTAATTACCCTGCTGAAGGCCCGATTATGCGATTAACATTCGAGGGTTATAAGCTAATGATGAGAAGAGCCGCTCATTTGCATAGCATTAGGTTAATGGCTCTCCTCCTGAAAGAGTGCGAGGGCCAGGGCCGGCCGGGTTATGAATTAGCAGCGACCTGGTGGCCGGGCGGGAGGGGCCAGCCAGGCGGCTGGGGACCGGGAGACGGAGCCGTGGCCGTCCCTGGGCACCTGGAAAAGCCCTGCTAGAAAGTTCCACTCAGGCCCTGCTCCGGCCCTGCTCCGGCCCTCCTTTTGGGCAGAGACTAAGAC
>CM027406.1:90694909-90711389 GCA_015711505.1 Sylvilagus bachmani | reverse complement strand
CAGCTCCTGCCCCCCCCCCCCCCCCCGCTTGTCTCCTGGCCCCGCCCCTCGTCCCCACCCCCCATGTCCCACCAGGATGGAGACCATGGATGACTGAACCAACCAGGGAGCTGCGATGTCTTGGGACGGCTGGGACTAAAACTCTCATTGCTTCCCCGTGAATTTTTAAACACGCTAATTTCCACCAAGAGACAGGGTCATGTGCACGTCCTTGCGTCACTTGCGATGGCCTTTCCCCGCCATTCTAAAGCTGGAACCCACAGAGGTCTGTGGATGTGACTCCATCCACACACACACACACACACAGCCAGCGTCCGTGTGTACACACACACCATACACACACAACCACGTACACATAACCAGCATCTGTATGTATGCACACCACACACACAACCACACACACACCAACACCCGTATGTATACACACACCCCACACATACTACATGCACACAGCTGCACACACAGAACCACACACGCCAGAAACCGTATGTACACACACACAAACAGCACCCAGATGTACACACACACCATACACACATGACCATGTACACATAACCAGCATCTGTATGTATGCACACCACACACACAGAACCACACACCAACACCTATATGTACACACACACACCACACACACAACCATGTACATACACACACAGTGTTCATATGTATGCACACATACTATACACACAACCATATACACATAACCAGCATCTGTGTGTACATACACACCACATATACTACACACAGCTGCACACACACACCACACACACAACCACACACATAACCAGCATCTGTATGTACACACACCACACACACACTGACACACAACCAGCCCCCGTAGGTATACACACCCACCACACATACTGCATGCACAGAACCACACACACACAGCATCCGTATGTACAGATACACACTGGTTTTGTATTTGCATTTGTTTGCCCTTTTTCTTAGGAAAATTCGTAGAAATAGATTTACTGAGCCAAAGAGTGTGCACACCGGAAATATTAAGGGGTCAGGAATGGAAGGACCAGTGGGCACCCCAGGAAGTAGATCTCAGGACGCGTGCGCGTGAGCTCCCCGAGCCTGACTTAGCGCAGAAAACCGAGACACCCAGGGGGCGTCCGGACGACAGCCTCAGCGCGGAGATCGGCGGAACGCGGACAGAGTGACAGCGGGGCTGGAAGCTAGCTCTTTGACAAATTAATAAAACTAACAAATATTTTGTAAGATTTATTTATTTATTTGAAAAGCAGAGTTACAGAGAGGCAGGGACAAGGAGAGAAATCTTCCATCTGCTGGTTCACTCCCCAGAGCTGCGCCGATCTGAAGCCAGGAGCCGGGAGCTTCCTCCGGGTCTCCCACACAGGTTAGGGGCCCAAGCACTTGGGCGTCTTCCACTGCTTTCCCAGGCCACAGCAGGGAGCTGGATCGGAAGTGGAGCAGCCGGGACTTGAACCTGTGCCCATGTGGGATGCCGGCCCTGCAGGCGGCGGTTTTACCTGCTACGCCCAGTGCCAGCCCTGGGTAGAATTATTTTGAACAACTTTATGACAATAAATTTGGAAGCAGGCAAATGGATAAATTCACAGAAACAAAGTTTTACGAATACTAACTTAAGGAGAAAAAGAGAATGCAAGCAGTGCTAGGATTGCTAAATAAATGGAGTCGCACGGGTGAACCCCTGCCCCGCACCGGATGCCGGACGCCGGATGCCGGACGCCGGACACCGCCTACGGAAACCGTTCCGGTGGGAAAGAGACGTGGCAGGGGGCAAGAAAGAAGCAAACTCCACGGCACGTTCACTTCATTTTCTGTAATTTAAAAAGATTCTTTTTATTTGAAAGGCGGAGCTAGGAAGAGAGAAACCAACACAAATCTTCCATCTTATTTTTCACTCTCCAAATCCCCATGAGAGCCAGGGCCGGGCCAGGCCAAAGCCAGGAGCCAGGAACTCAGTCCACGTCTCCCACGCGCAGCAGGGACCTAGCGACTGGGCTGCGCGTTGGCAGGAAGCAGAGCCGGGGCTGGAACCCAGGCCCTCCGTGTCCCAGGCAGCGTCTTAACCTCTGTGCCAAACCCCGCCCCGTCACATTTAATGACCAAGAGCAGGCACCTGGCACTGTGGCGCCTGGGCTTAGCCACGTCATGTGGTCCCGGCATCCCATCTAGGAGTGCCGAGCTACTAACGCGCCTGGGAAAGCAGCAGAGGAAGGCGTAACCCTGGGGTCCAGGCCCCCGTGTGGAAGCCCAGGACGCACCTCCTGGCTCCTGCTTTCAGCTTCGCACAGACCTGGCTGTTACGGCCACGTGGGGAGAGAACCTCAGATGGGAGATTCTCTCGGCCTCTGTGTCGCTCTGCCTTTCAAATAAATGTATCATTTCTCGAAAAGCCTAATACAACCGTAATATGAAACCCACGTGTCCTCGGAGGAAGAAACGTCGCAGGCCGATGTCACGCATGGAAAGAAAACATCAGCAAATCTAACCACTTCAGGATAGAATTGTCCGAGGGAGATTCACCATGAGACAGCCTGTCACTTGTGTTCCCCAGTAACAGACTGAAGGCAAAGATATGTGGCTATTTCAATAAATGGAGGCAAAGCATTTCATAAAATTAAATACCCATTTGCGATTTAAAAAAAAACCCTTAGCTATAAACTGAAGAGAATTTCCTGAACCCGATAAAACAGTCTTCCAGACCTGTAGCGAGGACTGGCTCTGAGGCACAAGGCTTTCAGCTCCGTCACCCTCAATCAGACGCCAGGCCAAGGCCCAGCTGCCTCGGTTCCGGTCCAGCTCCCTGCCGAGGCGTCTGGGAAGGTGGCAAAGGTGCCCAAGGACTTGGGAGAAACCAGGATGGGGTCCAGGGCTCCGGCCTTTGGCATGGCCCAGCCCTGGCCATTACGGCTACTTGGGAGAGTGAACCAGCTGATGGAAGATTTCTCTCCGGTTCTCGCACATTCTCTCGCTCGCTCTCTCCCATTCTGCCTTTCAAATAGATAAATAAACAATACATCTTTAGAAATCCAAAGCTGCAGCAAACGTAGATGTTAGTGATGGAGCGTTAGAAGTGCGCCCTTTAAAATCAGGCGTAGGACCAGGAGCCCCAGCTCCACGGCCCCCGCGAGACTCCGTTCGACAGCGCAGCCAAGGCGATAAGAGAACTCGTGACGGAAGGGCCAGGAGCTGCCGACTGTGGCTGTGACTGTCTGCACGAGGACAGCCCGGGAGAGCCTGTGGAAACGCCGCTGGCTGTGGGGAGGGGTAGCGAGGATGCTAACCATAGGTCAGGTCCGTTAGGCGTCCTGTAGCAACAGAGTTGGAAAATGTAGAATCAAGATAAAGACAACAACGTATAGCAGAGAGGAGCTGGCACGCGGACGTAAGTGCAGGGGAAAATGTGGGAGACTTTCCCTGAGAACATTCGACTCTTCTTGAGAGGCCGAGGCCGCACCATGTTCATGGTTAGGCGAATCCTGGAGCTGTGCCCTGGCCCAGGCCGGCTCTGGGAGCCAGTGAAATCGCAGTGCATCTCCCGAAGCTGGTGGTTGGTGGAGGCGGTGGTGCCATCAGCTGAGCTCGTCCCGCCAGTTTTATCTGGAAGAGGGAAGAGTCCAGAATGGCCCAGTGACTCCTGAAGACAAAGGAGGAGCCCTGGCCTGCCCACATCCGGATGCCACCACTGAGACCCTCAAGGGTTGGCGCCGGGCGAATTCCATCACTAGCCAACGGGACCGAAGTCAGGGCCCAGACACTGCTTGTGTCAAGTTCAAAGTCAGGCAGAGCCTGGCCACGTGCACCCTGCATGTTCTGTCATCGCTGGGGCAGTGACCTTCCAGGGAGTGAGCCTGCAGGGTCATCTTCAACTCAGGCCTGCCGCGTAGCAGGTGCGCGGTGTCTGTGGCCGGAATGCATGCGTGCCACACGGCACTGTTGTGTGTAAAAACGCCTCACCCTTGTCAGGCAGGGAGATACTAAGCTTCCCAGCCCAGACCTCCTTCCCAGAGGCACACACAGCTCGGCCCCTCATTCTTTCTGGAAGCATCTTTCATCCTGCACCTGTGCGGGAATGAACCCAACCAGGTCCCCGCTGAAGAGCATCGAAGCTGCTCTCTCTCCCTCTCTCTCTCATCTGCAGACAGTGCACCCACGTCTTGCATGAGTGGCGCAAAATTCACAAGACAGTCTCCACAGACGAAAATCCTGCCAGTGGGATGGCCGAACTGTACTTGCACTTCTGTTTTCGTTCTGTTATTTGAGAGGCAGAGAGACAGACACAGCCCCCACCCACCTGCAGCTTTACTCTCCAAATGCCCACAACAGCCGAGACTGAGACAGAGCCAAAGCTGAGAGCCAGGAATTCACTCCAGGTCTCCCATGTGCCTGGCAGGGACTGAGCCACTTGTTCCATCACCACTGCCCCCCAGGGTCTGCACGGGAGGAAGCAGAGTTGGGGAGCTCACCCAGGTACCCCTAGGTGGCAGGCGGGCCTCTTAGCCACTGGGCTAAACCGCCACTCCCACTTTTAGTTTCTTTTCTTTTCTTTTTTAAAGATTTATTTTATTTATTTGAAAGCGAGTTACAGAGAGAGGAGGTAGAAACAGAGAGAGAGGGAGAGAAAGAGAGGTCTTCCAACTGCTGGTTCACTCCCCAAATGACTACAACGGCTGGAGCTGAGCCGATCCAAAGCCAGGAACCAGGAACTTCTTCTGGGTCTCCCATGTGGGTGCAGGGGTCAAGGACTTGGGCCATCCTCCACTGCTTTCCCAGGTACATTAAAAGGGAGCTGGATTGGAGGTGGAGCAGCCACCCGTGGACTTGAACCAGCATCCATGTGGGATGCTGGCGCTGCAGGCCGGGGCTTTAACCCTCTGCGCCACAGCACCAGCAACCACCGCCCCCCAACTCCCGTTTTCGGTGGGTGCCACCAAAGTGCCCAGGAGCTCCCGATTCTGTTGGTGGTGACAAGGACTCATGTGACCAAAGGTGGGGTCCCTGGGCGGCTGAGACATCCAGGAAGCAGATTTGCTGAGGTTCAGGGGCACGGCGCTCCCCGCAGCGGGCTGGGCTGTCGCCTCCAGGGCTTGCACTGCGACGAACCTGAAATCCTGAGACTGAAGTCTCGGGGACCACGTTTGTCCTTAGGCTCAGCCATGGGTTACCCGGTGCCTAAATGTTTTCTTTCCGCAGGGGCGTGTTACCCACATTAGTGACGTTTTCATGGGTGCACACGGGGCTAAAGCAATGGTGACCTGGGCAGCCACGCAGTGTGGCCGGCTTGGGATTGCAAAGGCTGATCGCAGCAGAAAGCCGCTCTCCTGAGACCTGTGCTGCCCCCTGGAGAAGCTGGGTGCTCCGGGCCTTAGCCCTTTGCTGGGTGCATGGGGCAGGGGTGCAGACATGCAACTGGTGGGTGGGAAGACACATTCCACGCTCCCACCAGGCATCTGCTCCTGCTGGTGGTGGCTGTTACACACAGGCAGGGCCATTGTCACCCAGGAGGGGCACGGACACAGAGCACACCTGGAGCCACGGGCCCCAGTGCAGTCCAGGTGGTCCCATGGGGGGGCAGTCTCTTCTCCTACCTCTGCACCTGCTGTGTGATGGCACTGGCTTCTCCCAGAGCCCACTGGAGAGGGCCCCGGGAGAGGAGCCAGGAGGAAGGGGGCCCCTCCTGTGCTCTCCCCCACCGTCCCTTTGAGCCGTGGACCTGTCTCTCCCACCGCTGGTGGCAATCGCCACACCTGCCTGGTGCCTCTGGATTGACACGTCCGTCGCTTTGGCTGCCCCCAGACAAATGCACTCAGGTGGCGTCTACCTGGGCCCCTGGGCCACTGCTGTGGCATAATAGAGACAAATCCAGCACCACACTGGCATATGATGGATCCGGAATCACGTAGTTAATTCACAGTGGGTAGAGAGTGCTCGTAAAACCTTGATCATGATAGAGAGGCTAATAAACGCCCGAGAACATAAATATTTGGAGGAGGAAATGGCTCTGTGAACCATTTAGTTGTGGAGTAGTTAGAGGAGCAGAGAAAATCAGGCAGGCGAACTCTCCCGATACCAATCTGGCGCGTTATATATGGAGGGTCGGTAATGATCCTGAGCGAGCCGTTTTATGGGCATGCAGACGTTAATGTGGGAAGCACACGCGTCGAGGCGCTGCATCACCCCCGAGCACCCGCTACTCGCCCTTCAGCTGTCTGGATCCGGGGGCAGAGGTGCAGCTGGCTGGAGGCAGGTCCACTCGGCTCGCGCAGGAGAAGGCGGCGGCCGCCCAAGCCCGTGGCTGCATAGAGCCCTGAGTCTGGCCATGCAGGCTGCCCGGCGGGGTTTGGTTCAGGGAGGGTGCCGAGTGGTGTGTGGGAGGCCGTGCAGGGGCGGATGACACACACCAGGGGCAGCCCAGGCTCAAACCCTGTTTTGCATCTACTGGCTGTGTGACCTGGGATAGCTGTGTGACCTTGGGCAGCTGTGTGACCTTGGGCAGCCGTGTGACCTGGGCAGACACTTGACCTTGGGCAGCTGTGTGACCTGGGCAGCCACTTGACCTTGGGCAGCTGTGTGATCTGGGGAAGCCGCGTGACCTGGGCAGCCGTGTGACCTGGGCAGCCATGTGACCTTGGGCAGCTGTGTGACCTGGGCAGCCATGTGACCTTGGGCAGCCCACTTACAGGCTCAACAAAGCGGGGCTGGTGAAGACGCGAAGGCGTTGCTCAACCGGCAACCGGCTTTCAGTGGCCCAGGAAGAGTCTGGGAGAGGAGGCACTTCCAGTGTCTGCAGGAGGCTGTGGAATAAACCTCTGTCCTTGGAAATCCTTGAGACTCAGAGATGGCCCCCGGCCTGGGGCAGCCAGCTCTGCCTGTGGGGTGAGGGCCCCCAGCTGTGCTCGGGCCCTGGGATGCTGCTTCTGTCGCTGCAGACTAACAGGTCTCAGCAGATAGGAAGGTCATCCAGCCACTCAACAAACCCCAGTCAAGCCTTGTGGTGAGGGTTGCGTGTGCACCCTGTCGGCTTTCGAGGTGCAAAGATGAGTGTCCCCCTCGGGGTCTGCCCCAGGATGGACAGGGAGACTTGAACACAAGTAGGAACCACCCCTCATGGCAAGTGCAGTCTGAGGTCTGCCCGTCAGCCGGTGTGCCCAGGTGGCTGGGGGTTGGAAGGTGCTGGACCCGAAGCAGTCCCTCCCTCCCGGGGTGGTCCCCAGGGTACAGAGCAGGACACTCAACACCTGACGACACCCAGGTAAGAAAGTAGCAGAGGGGTGCCAAGGACAACATAGCGTTCCGGCTTCCAGAAGCGTGGGAAACACGAAAACCATTTGCTATTTTAGACAGTCCAGTTGTGATCTGAATACCCTGGCCCAGTCAGCTACAGGAGGGGAGGTGCTGATAAAAATGACAGCGGGAGCGGCTCCTTGGGGCGTGGCACCGTCCTGGCCACAAGGCCTGCCCCTGTAAGTCGTTGTAGGAAAGTGGGAGGCAGGTGGGAGGTACAGGTGCATTGTGGGGATCCATCTTGGTGTGCTGGGGGCTGCGGTGTGGCGCGGTGAGCAGTGGTGGGGGACGGGGAGGACCGTGTGACCTCTCGTGGTGGAAGTTTGACATGACGGGAGGGGGCAGCTCCTGATAACGCTCCAGGACCCATCAGGCGGGGACAGGGACTGGATCCTGTCCCCCTGTGCCTGTGCCAGGTCTCCCAGGACAGGTGGTCGCTGGGAACCACTGCCACTGCCGTGAGCTCATCCTGCTGTGCGGAGGGTCCTCACTCCAAGCTGTGGCCCTGCTCAGAGACAGGGAGGTGCCAGGAGCCTGGCTGAGGGTCAGTGCCCGCTGCCTGCTATGCGTGAGCTGCCGGGCGGGCGCAGGCACCAGGGAGCTCCGGCAATGGGGCTGCAAGCTGCAGAGAGCCCAGCACTGGCCCAGGTGACTCTGGGGTCCTTTTCCTCTCTGACCCTCAGGCTCCCATCACTGGGGAGAGGAGGGACAGCATGGCTCCTCCCACACAGAGATGCCCTGAGATTCCCGGATGTGGGCGACCCCCTTACGGATCGGCTCACATCACAAGTAGCCGTCATGGCCGCTCCTTGCAGGGCACCGTCCCAGATCCCAGGCTTCCAGCAGTCGACGAGACCTCCCCCCAGAGCAGGTGTCTGGCCCAGGGGTTCAGACCCCAGCCTCCCGTGTAGGAGTCATGGGTTCAATTCCTGGCTCCGGCTTCCTGCTGGTGCAGATCCTGGGAGGCTCAAGTCACTGAGTCCCTGCCACCCGCGTGGGAGACCCTGTCTGAGTTTCCAGCCTCGGCCCAGCCTAGCCCCAGCCGCTGCTGCAGGCATCCGGGGGGAAAAGCAGTGGGTGGGGCTCCCTCTCTCCCTCTCTCCCTCCCTCCCTCCCTCCCTCTCTCCCTCCCTCTCTCCCTCCCTCTCTCCCTCCCTCCCTCTCTCCCTCCCTCCCTCTCTCCCTCTCTCTCTCCCTCCCTCCCTCCCTCTCTCTCTCCCTCCCTCTCTCTCTCCCTCTCTCTCTCTCCCTCTCTCTCTCCCTCTCTCCCTCTCTCTCTCCCTCTCTCTCTCTCTGAACGGCTGACTCTTTGCCTCTGGCAACAATAATAAATAAATATTGAAAACCATTTCTTTGGGAAGAGGTGGACATTAAACAGGAGACATGGCCACTGACAGCTGCTTGGCTGACATTCAGACACCAGGGCAGGGCCGGGGTGGAGCGGGGCCAGGGGCAGGTGTGGAGCCGATGAAACGCCGGAGCCGGCCTGGGAGCCAGGAGGGAGCCAGGCGGGTTCGGGGACTGGGCAGAAGGGCAGTGTCTGGAGAGCCGGGAGGTGGGCAGGCCTGGGAAACCACTGGGGGGTCCTGGGGGCGAGGCATCGGGACCTCAGAAAGTTGGGAGAAAATGCATTTCATGAAAACACTCCTGTGTGGATTTCTATTTTTTTTTTTTTTGCACCACGATAACTTTATCTTTGAATTCCATTTTCCATGAACTTTTTGAAGTGTGTGCATGTTTGTTGCAGAAAAGCTAAGTAGGAGTCCTTGCAGGATCCAGCTGCAATGAAAGGTTAACGCGTGTCTGAACGTTCCGAAGACGCCAGGGTACTTCACAAACATTCGTGGAAAATGGAATTAAAGGATTAGCTTGTTTTGGTGTGAAAGACTACGATCCACACACAGTTCTTTCCACGCACTCCCTGAAGACCCCTCCCATGCTCTGAAGGCAGGGTCTTATTTATCCACTTCGTGTCGCTGCCCTGGCCACAGCTGCGGCTGGTCTGAGCACACACCCAGCAGCGCTGGCCCTGGGCTCACAGTGCCGCGGGCACAGGATCACTGCAGGAGGCACCCTGGTGGGGCGGTCCCGGATTAAAATAGCGGAGCCGTGTCCCCAGCCGAGAACCTGGGCGACTTCCTCTGAAATTGCAGGCTTCACCCCCCGGGGAGGCTCACGTGCAGAGCTCAACGCTGGGTTCTGCTGAGGAGGCGGTGAAGGGAGCGTGCTCTCCTTGGGGCCGGCTCACAGGCTGGGCTCTGGGTTAGACCCCGGGGCACGCTGTCCTTTTTCCGCCCAAAGCAAGGGTCCGCGCAGTCGCAGTGAGTCAGGGCCAGGGTGCAGGCTGCGCCTCGCTTGCCTGGGTCTCTCTGGGCGCGGGAGGGGAGGGGCTGGGCAGGATCCCATGTGATGTGGCGAGTCAGGGTTTCCTGATGTATTTGAGGTGTCTGAGAAGAGAGCTGCCTTCCTGGAAGCTCAGGGGTGTCCCCAAGTTGGAACATTCCAGAAAGTTCCTTGACATGTGCTGGGAGGACTGCAGGGTCCGTGGCTCCACAGTGGACAGGGATGTTGGGAGAAGGTAGAGACGGTGCAGGCCCAGCCAGGCCTTGCGGGGAGGCAGGGGAGGAGCGGCCACAGTAGGGAGACACGCGTGGAGGAGCTCGGGCCTCCCGCAGAATCACTCCCTGTCTGTCCCCACCGTGGGGAAGGGCAGACGGAGGAGACTAGCTGGTGCGGGTGCATGCCCCGCCCTTCCGCAGCAGCCTCCATGCTCCTGGTTCTTCTCGGTCTCCTCAGCACCAGCTCACCCAGGGGCCGGCATCCCAAATCACAGCGCTGGTTCGAGTCCCGGCTGCTCCGCTTCTGACCCAGGGCCCCGCTCATGCACCTGGGAGGGCAGCAGCAGGTGGTCCAAGTGCTTGGGCCCTGCACCCCCATGGGAGACCCAGAGGAAGCTCCAGGCTCCTGGTTCCAGACTGACCAAGACCTGGCTGTTGTAGCCATTTGGGGAGTGAATCAGTGGATAGAAGACACCCCCCCCCATCTCTCTCCTCCCCTTTCTGTTACTCTGCCTTTCAAATAAATAAATGGCTATTTAAAAAAAAAAGATTTATTATATATATCTGAGTTGCAGAGAGGCAGAGGCAGAGAGAGAGGTCTTCCATCTGCTGGTTCACTCCCCAGATGGCCACAATGGCCAGAGTTGCACCGATCTGCAGCCAGGAGCCAGGAGCTTCTTCCATGTCTCCCACACAGGTGCCTGGGGCCCAAGGACTTGGGCCATTCTCAGCTGCTTTCCCAGGTGCATTAGCAGGGAGCTAGATGGGTGGGAAGTGGAGCAGCCAGGACTTGAACCAGTGCCCATATAGGATGCTGGTGCTGTAGTCTGGGGCTTCAACCCACTGTGCCACAGGGCCAGGCCCAAAGATGGCTATTTTAAAAAATCTACATAAAAAAAAAAACCCTCCCTCCCTCCTGAGGACAGGGTTATTGAGGACATTGTGCCTCAGTCACACTTACTGAGCACGCACTGGGTGCCAGGCACGACCCTGGAAGCTGACAGTAGAGCAGAGAACCACACGGACACACCACGTGCCTTTGGGACACTCCCGACCCACGTGGGACAGTCTCCTGGGGGACAGGGGCTGTGAGAGGTGGACACCAGGCTGCTCTGCCGGGGTGGCCCTGCAGTGACCCGGGGGATGGATGTCCCAGGCCAAGGGGCGGCCTGCATAGCAAGTGGGCTCCAGGACGGCAAGGAGCCCTGGGGGTCAGGAGTGCGGGCCAGCGGAGGGCAGGGGGTGCACCGGCAGCCGACCCCGGGGCCAGAGCTGAGCCTGAGGAAGGTTCAGTCATTTCAAGTCCATCTGGGAAAATCTGTCTTCAGCAGCAGTCAGTGTGAGATCCGGAACCTCAGAAAGACCCGGCTGGGATCTGGCTCTGTCCTGACCAGCGCCGCGGCCCTGGGCAAGCTGCCCCGCCTTTGGAGCTTCCAATTACTCACCTTTCTTTATTTCTTCTGGAAGTGCTGGGGAGAGGGGGGATGCAGCTGGGGCCCAACCCAGGCGCGTGGATGTGGAATACCGCTGGCTCACTCCCTAAATGCTGGAAGGAGCCACAGCTGGGTCAGGGCAAAGCCAGGAGACAGGAACCCCATCCGGGTCTACCACATGGGCGGCAGGGACCCAAGGACCCAGGCCATCACCTGCTGCCTGCTATGACCAGTAGCCAGATGCTGGCTCCGCAGCAGAGGAGCGGGGACTTGAACCAGGCATTGCAACCTGGGATGCAGGCATCCCAGGCAGTGGCTTCGCCCACTGTGCCACGACCCGCATCCCCTTTGCTCGTCTTTAGAGTGAGGCCAGTGGTAGACCTGGGACCCCACACAGATCACAGCAGTGGGCGTGCTGCCTGCAGAGCAGTCCACGGGGACAGAAGGCGGCCAGGGCGGCCAGGGTGACTGGGTACTGGGTGCGGGGTCCCGTCCTGGGGTGGTGACAGTGCTTTGGAGCCAGATAGCGACAGTCGCACAACACAGTGAGCGTACCAGCTCACACACTTTCACAAAACGCAAAACATGGGGTGGAAAACCTCGTCTCGAGAAGCGAACGAGCAAATGCAACTGAGCAGGATGGCAGTGCAGTCAGCGCAGCCTGGCGGCCAGCGCCTGTGTACTGGACTCCGGCCGCTGCGGGGCCCAGGTCCACCTGGGGGCTCCTCGCTGGTAACCCCACGTGTCCTGCCTGCAAAGTGGGGATGCAGCGAAGACTCAGTGGGGTGGCACCTGCGCATCGTCTGCGGAGTCTACAGAGCCAGGGACCCCCAGAGGAGCAGCCGGCAAGGCAGAGTGGCCCCATGGTTATGGCCCGACGAGCGATGCGACTTTGGGAGGCTCACCAAACACTGTGAGTGCGCCCCGTCCACCATCCCCATCAGGTGGGAGCCGGTGGCTGCTCTTCCCTCCCACGGGGAGAGGCTTCGGGGAGTCCACGCCGTGTGACCTGCTTAGCCCACAGCACGCGCTGCAGACTGTGGCTGATTTCTCGTGTCCGAGAACTTCGTGGACGCCGCCCTGCTTCCCCAAACCCCACCCAGCAGACAGCTTGTGCGGCTCACCCTTGGCAGGCTGGGGACGGGCCTCTGCCCTGCACACGTTTCACTCGTTTAACCTCAGATCGGCCCCGATGAGCAGGTGCGGGCACGGTGGTCGGGTGGGCCGTGCACCTGGGTGAGGCAGGTGGGAGCAGCGCCGTCCGCCGCACTGGCCAGCCGGTGACCAGCACGTCCGCGTGAGGATCTGTTGGGTGATGAATGGATGAGCCAGCCTAAGCTGCTTTTCCTAAGCCAGGGGCCTTGGTCCACGGCGAGCTGCCTCACACTCCCTCCTCGGTCCCTCCTGCTCCCGGGCACCTGGGGTTCCGGCTGGGCTGTCCCGCCTTTGGTCCCTCCCAGCGGCCCCGTCACTGCTTCCTTGGCTTCCGTCTAGCCAATCTTGCTGAGATGAGGTGCTGATGGTGGAGCGATGCCAGAGGACCGTGTCGGAGACCGGGGCTGACACTCGGAACACTGAATTCCCGCTCTGTCCGTCGTGCGCCCTGCGTGCGCCCAGTGTCCTCTGGACCCTCCCCTCAAAGCTGATGCTTCTCCCTTTTAAAAAGGCGCCCGTTTTTGTGACTTTGTAATCAGAGTTTTTCCTAATTGTAGAAATAGTACAGTGTTATTGTTAGGGAGAAACACAGACATGGATAAAGCGAAAGGCCCCTCTCCTCCCCCTCTCCCAGGACGACTGCTCTGTTTGGTGTCCACCAGGTTTGCTTCTCTTGTTAAACACTCACACTCACAGGCTCCAACCATGCACGTTATTATGCAACTTTTTTTTTTGTAGCTTCAGGTTGTGTCTTGGACTTCTCTCCAGTGCCAACACCCTGGATTGATCTGACCTCTTTTTATTTTTTTAAATGTATTTTCTGAGGGTCAGAAACAGGCAGGGCTCCCATCCACGGGTTCACTCCCCAGGTGTCCACGAGGGCCAGGCCTGGGCTCAGGCTGAATGTAATCGAGGCCCCTCCCCCAAGCATGGGCAGCAGGAACCCAGTTACTTAGGTCAGCACCACTGCCTCCCAGGGTCTACACTGGCAGGAGGCTGGGGTCAGAGCCAGGACTCAAATGCAGGGATTTGATGTGGGGTGTGGGCGTCTTAACTGCTAGGCCAGCTGCCCACCCCTTCCTTCAAGATTTATTTATTTATTTATTTATTTGAAAGGCAGAGTTAGAGGGAGAGATGGAGACACACACACAGAGAGAGAGAGAGAGAGAGAGAGAGCGAGGTCTTCCATCCACTGGTTCACTCCCCAGATGGCCACAACAGCCGGTGCTGGGCCAGGCTGAAGCCAGGAGCCAGGAGCCAGGAGCTTCATCCAGGTCTGCCACACAGGTGCAGGGCCCCCGCACTCAGGCCATCCTCCACTGCTGTCCCAGGCGTGTTAGCAGGGAGCTGGATCAGAAGTGGAACAGCTGGGACTCAGATGGTGCCCATATGGGATGTTGGAGTCACAGGCGGCGGCTTTACCTGCTGTGGCACAGAGCCAGCCCCCTACACCCACCCCCTTCTTTCTTTCTTCTTTTAAAGGTTTATTTTATTTATTTGAAAGACAGAGTTAACAGAGAGAAATAAAGACAGAGAAAGAGGTATTGCATCTGCTGGTTCACTCCCCAAATGGCCGCAGCGGCCAGAGCTGAGCAGATCTGATGCCAGGAGTTTCTTCCAGTTCTCCCACATGGGTGCTGGGGTCCAAGACCTTAGGCCATCCTCCACCGCTTTCCCAGGTGCATTAGCAGAGAGCTGGATCGGAAGTGGAGCAGCCGGGACTCCAACCGATGCCCATATGGGATGCTGGCCCTGCAGACGGCAGCTTTACCCAGTGCCGGCCCCTGCTCCGTTCTGATCCACCTCCCTGGTAATGGGCCTGTGAGAGACCCAGACGAAGCTCCTGGCTCCTGGCTTCAACCTGGCCCAGCCCCGGCTATTGCGGCCAATCGGGTAGTGAACCAGTGGATGGACAATCTCTTCTCTCTCTTTATTGTTCTGCCTTTCAAATAAATACATAGAATCTCAAACAAGCAAACAAACCTGAGCTTGTCCGCTGGCCATAGCTATTCCTTTTACCTTCACCTGTTGCTGAGTTTGACAGTGTCCATCAAGCAGCGGGGGGTGGAGCTAAGCCCTACCGCTGTGTGCGTTTGCAGAGACCAGTGTCGATGTCGGCCATCATCCGGGCAGTTATTCCACGGCAGCCACACACGGAGCCGCAGGCCCACCCCTTCCATCCTCACCCTTGACTGCCACCTCGACGCCTCCAGGCAGGGAACAGGGGCTCGCCCCGGTCACACAGCTCTCAGACCGAGACTGCGCACTGCGGGCCCAGAGCCCCTGCTGCTGGCGGCTGCCCGGCCTGCCGCACAGCCGTGGCTGTGAAAGTGGCAGCACGGTGGCACTGAAGACGATGAACTGTGGGTTTGTGGTTTGTGTCTTGCGTGCCTGTGTGATTGTAGCTCACGGGAAAGCCAGGCGAGCAGAGGGGACGCGTTTCCATGGACAGCCCGGCTGACCGCACGACTCCAGTGATCTGGACAGTGCTGGGGGAAGGCCGCCCTGGACAGCATCTCCCCGAGCCCGGCCTCGCGTGGCTCCTGGGCCCCCTCCGTCCTGCTCGGGGAGCCTTCCCTCCCACCCCGAGCTCTGCGTTAGGTGAACTCTTCTCTGGGGGACTGGTGGGGCACATTTCCTCTTTGCTGATTTCCTTCTAAGCCCATTCCGAGGAGCTGGGGACAGAGCTTCAAGTTTGGAGCCCCCAGTGGCCACCTGGCTTCTGTGGACGAAGTCCGGCCTGGAGGAGACCCTTAGCTTGGGAAGCCCCACCGGTGGGCTGCCCTCGGCTGCGTCTCCGTGACCTGTGGGACCCCTGCGCTCTGGACACTGGGCTGGGGCCGGCGCAGAGGCTGGGGACCGACCCCCTCTGCCTTCTCTGACAATAAAGGGGTTCACGAAGTCCGCTTCCAGAATGGGTGTCCCAGTGCAGGCAGTTAAACAAAAAGGCGGTGGCTCTCTGAACCTTTTTAATCACCTAATGGCCCGGGACATCGGACCCCAGGGGCTTGGGTTTCCACAGGGGCTGCCAGCCCAGGGTGGGGGTGGGGTCACTGAGACACCCAGGCTTGGCCCGGCCTCTCCACGTTGCAGCCTCAACACCACGGGCGCCAACAACTGAGGTATTTGAGAACAATGAAAAATGTAGGGCTATCTGTGACAGCCTTAAAGTCGAGCAATTAGCGCTGTAATCCGAGAGAGGGAGCTGGCCCTGGGCAGCCCGCGGTTCCCCATTAGTTAAATGCGTTTTGTACGTCCTCATCCCATCAAATCAACTAACACTTGCTTTAATTGGTTCATGAATTATACAGCCGCCCCACATTATAATTTAATCGCCTGTAAACAGCCATAGAGCCCCACCGTAAAGCGCCCGCGCTCATTAATTCGTTAATTTCAGCAGATGGAAGGGGAGATCGTATGAACGGTGGCAGAACACAGCGCCTTGGGCAATGGAAGAAGGAAAAAAAGGTGGGGGGCCGTTTAGGTTTTTTAAGGGCTGTCAGAAACTCAATCTGTGAGCTGTCAGCAGCCCGGCCGTCCCCGCCCCCCCCAGCCCGCAGCCGGGGAAGTGACTGGCGGATTCATACCGAGGCTTGTCAGCCATCTCTAAACATCAAGCCAGCGGGTAAACCGAGCCCGATGTAAATTAATTCTTGTCTGACGGCCCCCCTTCCTCCGCGCCCATGAATATTTCATGGCGGGCAGCATAAATATTAATTGTAATAGCTGTGCACAGCAGTTATTATTTCTGTTTTATGACAAATATTCATAAAATATTCAGGACCCTTTTTTAGAACATTTACACACTTGATTGTGAACCGGCCCAGTTTCCCGGGGACCCTGTAAACATATTGGGGTTCTCTGGATGAACCTTCCCCCCTTAATTAATACCGCCGGCTATTAATATTTAATCCGACTGGGGCTCCTCCCAGAAGTCAAGGCTGCTCTCCAAGGCTGAAGGGCACTCTGCCCGCTCAGTCTGTGGAATGGGAGGCTTCTCCTGACCCGACATTCACTTCTCTGACACAGGGGCCAACTGACAAGCAGTGACCT
>CM027406.1:90668705-90694809 GCA_015711505.1 Sylvilagus bachmani | reverse complement strand
CCCCTCTCTCCCCTCTCCCCCACCTTCTCTCCCTCTCCCCCTCTCCCTCTCTCTCTCTCTCTCCCTCTCCCTCTCCCCCCCTTATTTTTTGCATGTGTCTGTTCTCCTCTTACTTTTTTAGCTGAAGTTCTGGCGACAGCCCAACTCCTGTAATGAAATTCTTCAGCAGACACCGCTGCAGTATTTGTGGGAGGATTTAGCATAACTTTGGAGAAATTAAAGTGCGGGTTTGACAAGCACGTGGCACATTCCTCGGGCCGGCCGCTGTGACAGGGGAGAAGGGTGTTTTGGAACCAGAGATATCTGTCCTTGGCCCTGAGAGGCAGCCGTGCTGTGTCCCCAGTGAGAGATGGAGAGTGAGTCCCACCCTGGGGCCTGGGGTGGCCCTTGCATAGCAGAAGCCACAGAGCAGTCTGGCACACGGGGACAGTGAGCTGGAGGGTGGGTGCATAAGCAGTGTCAGCCCAGCCCCCCCCAAGCTAAGTGGCTTCAGGGACCCCTGTCCCTACCTGGGTTCTCACCAGAGGCTTCGGGAACAGGCTGGCAGCTTTAGGGAACAAAGCACACTTCCCCTACTCAGAGCAGCACAGCACGGCCCCCTGAGTCAGCCTGGAGACAGCCCCTAACCTCTGGGCCCTGCGCCCTTGGAATGGCTGGGGTCACGGTACCTGGGCCAGGACTTCAGTGAGGTGACGCTTAGTCCAAGTGCCTGGCGCAGAGGGTTGATCCAGCTCTGCCATGGCGATGGTGAGGGTGGTGGTGGTGATGGTGATGATGGTGATAATGATGGCAGTGAGGATGGTGATGGTGACGATGGTGGTGGTGGTGCTGGTGATGGTGGGTGATGATTATTGAACAGATAAGGAGTGAAAGTGAAGCCTGTAGATGGAGAGATTGGTGGAAAAGCTGCCCCTGTGCAAAGCTTACAACGAAGGCTTGTCTGCAGCACTACAAGAAACGCAGGTAGCAGCCAGGCGGCGATTCTGGTGGTGGGCAGAGACAGTGCCAGGCTCAGGGACGCGGGGGCGTGCTCACGTAACTGCACCAGAGACAGATGGACAGATGTGTGTTTTTTCTTTTCTTTTTCTTTCTTTCTTTTCTTTTTTTTTTTTTTTGACAGGCAGAGTTAGACAGTGAGAGAGAGAGACAGAGAGAAAGGTCCTCCTTCCGTTGGTTCACCCCCAAATGCCCACCATGGCCGGCGTGCTGCACCGATCCAAAGCCAGGAGCCAGGTGCTTCTCCTGGTCTCCAATGCGGGTGCAGGGCCCAAGCACTTGGGCCATCCTCCACTGCACTCCCGGGCCACAGCAGAGAGCTGGCCTGGAAGAGGGGCAACCGGGACAGAATCCGGCGCCCCAACCGGGACTAGAACCCGGGGTGCTGGTGCCGCAGAGGATTAGCCTGTTGAGCCATGGCGCCAGCCTCTTTTCTTTATTTTTTTTTAAGATTTATTTATTTTATTTGAAAGTCAGAGTTACACAGAGAGATAGGCAGAGAGAGAGAGAGAGAGAGACAGAGAGAGAGAGAGACAGAGAGAGACAGAGAGGTCTCCTATCCGCTGGTTCAATCCCCAATTAGCAATAACGGCTGGAGCTGCGCTGATCCGAAGCCAGGAGCCAGGAGCTTCTTCCAGGTCTCCCACGTGGGTGCAGGGGCCCAAGCCCTTGGGCCATCTTCCACTGCTTGCCCAGGCCACAACAGAGAGCTGGATTGGAAGTGGAACAGCAGGGTCTCAAATCGGCGCCCATATGGGATGCCGGCGCTTCAGGCCAGGACTTTAACCCGCTGTGCCACAGCGCCGGCCCCAGTGTGTTTTTTCTTCAACACATTGATTTATTTGTTTTTTTGGCTTGAAAGAGAGAGGGAGAGCTCTTCCATCTACTGGCTTCCTCCCCAGATGCCCATGACAGTCAGGGCTGGACCAGGCTGAAGCCAGGAACTGGGGCTCCATCCAGGTCTCCCATGGGGGTGGCAGGGACCCAGGTACTTGAGCCATCACCTGCTGCCTCCCAGGGTGTGCACTCTTGGGGAGCTAGGATCAGAAGTGGAGCCCCAGGCCCTCCAACGTGGGACTCGGGCATCCCGAGTGGCTTCATGACTGCTGTGCCACCCAAGAGACCCTGGTGGAGGCCGGCTTCAAGAAAGGACCCCTCGACGTCAGTTCCCCATCCAGCTCTCGGCTTCCTGTTTCAGTGGCCAGTGGCAAGGAGATGTGCCTTCTCCTCGCAGCCCAGGGGCCCAGGCCCTGCACCCCCGGCACCCTGACTGGCACCCAGGAAGTCCACCTGACTTCAGGTCAGGCCGACCGCCCGGGCAGAGCTGTTGCCTGCCTTGAATCCCTTTCAGAAGATTCACTTCAAGTGGAGAAAGATGACCTTGACCCCTGCTCTGGGCCTTGGCCTTGAAGCACAGCCCCGGCGCTACAGCTGAACCACGTACCAGTCTGGTGCTGGGCGAGGGCACGCCAGGCTCTCCCTCTGGCCTCATTCCCACAGCAGATTCACCGTGGAGGGCCGTGGACGCTGGAGCCAGCCGCCAGGGCTCGGGTCCTGGCTCTGTCCTTCTGCCGGGACCCCTGGGCGAGTTTCAGAACCTCGTTATCTCCTTAGTTTATAAGCTTGTGGTGTGGATTAAATGCCTTCACAGAAGTCAAATCTCTCTCTTTAAAAAAAAAAAAGATTTATTTATTTAAAAGTCAGAGTTACAGAGAAAGGAGACACAGAAAGAGATGTGCCATCTACCGGTTCTCTCCCCTAAATGGCTGCGACAGCCAGGACAGGGCCAGGCCGAAGCCAGGAGCCAGGAGCTCCATCTGGTCTCCCACATGGTTGCAGGGGCCCAGGCTGAAGCCAGGAGCCAGGAGCTCCATCCGGTCTCCCACATGGTTGCAGGGGCCCAGGCTGAAGCCAGGAGCCAGGAGCTCCATCCGGTCTCCCACATGGGTGCAGGGGTCCAAGCGCTTGGGCCGTCTCCTGCTGCTTTCCCAGGAGCGTTAGCAGGGAGCTGGAGTGTGGCAGAGCACCCAGGGCTTGAACCGACATCCATATGGTATATTGGCGTCACAGGCAGTGGTCTAACCTGCTGTGCCTCAGCACCGGCCCCACAAGTCAAGAGAAGAGGAGACTGGCTGTAGGCCTGCCTGGGCGTTCTATGTCATAGTTCCACGCTAGGCACGTTTGTGGTCAAGTTCTCTGGGAGAGATGCTGAGACAGGGTCAGGAGAGACAGAGGTTTATTGAGGGGGCCACACTTGCACCAGGGGAAGGGGCTGGCACAGAGTGGGGTGGGGGCACCACAATGATGGCGCAGACCTGACCCAGTGCCCTGCAGCTCAGCCGGGAGCCCCTGAGCCGGGGGTGGCCCAGGCAAGGAGGGCTGACCTGGGCAGGCGTGGCCAGGCCCTGTCCTGCTGCTGTGGCCGGTGCCTGGGCAAGCACAGCCCTGTGAGAGCGAGACCACGGCTCAGAAGCGAGGCCTGAAATGTCCTCAGCTGGTACATGGACGCAGCGAATGTGTGTCCACCCACTGCTTGTCGTGGAAACGAATGGAGTGTGAATGCAGGACGGCACTGATGAACCTCGAGTGTGCACGCCTGGGCAGGGGGATGCCCGGTATGGAGGCCCGCAGGGCGGGGGGCGCCCGGTATGGAGGCCCGCAGGGCGGGGGGCGCCCGGTATGGAGGCCCGCAGGGCGGTGCTGGTTGATTGCCTGCACCGAGGACTTTACACGGGCTGTTAGAGTTAACCCTTAAACCAACTTGTGAGCACGCTGCCCTCCTAACCCACGACTCGGAGCCACATGCTGTATGGCTCCACGCAGCTGAAATGGGCAGAACGGGAAAATCCACACAGATGGGAAATGTGCGGGACTTGGGGCTGCCCCGGGCTGGAGCTGGCGGAGCGGCGGCTCCTGGACCCGGTGCTTCCTTTTGTTTCCTAGTTAAGTGGCCGGCACAGTCATCGTCTTTGCAGGTGCCCTGGGACGGCTGGCCATGTGTGCTCCGTGGGAGATGATGGGGTGATTAGCACCGACTCCCCTGCCCTGTGTTGGGGACCCTTGGGCGCCCCTCTTCTGGTGCTTTGTCACACGTGGGACACCTTGTTATGAGCCGTGGTCACGCGCTCCGGGACGCCCGAGTTCCCAATCCCGCCTGACTGTACTTTGGGACCTGCCACCCAGCCCCCCTCTTTCCCCTCCCCCGGCCCCTAGCGCCCCCTGTTCTGGTGTCTGCATCTGTGAGAGCAGCCTCTGCAGGTGACAGTGGACACGGAGGGCTTGGCTGTCTGGCCTGGCTCGTGTCACGCATCGTAATGACGCCCAGCCCCATCCACGGAGCCACAAACGACAGGACTTCATTCTTCTCTACAGGTGAATCATTCTCTATTGTTTTGGATGGTGAAAATACTCTTTTTAAGGTTTATTTGATTGATTTGAAAGGTAGAATTACAGAGATAGAAACAGAGACAGACCTTCCATTCGCTGGTCCACTCCCCAAATGGCTGCAATGGCCAGAGCTGGGCCAGGCTGGAGCCGGGAGCTTCATCTGGGTCTCCCACGTGGGTGCAGGGGACCTAGCACTGGGGCCATCTTTCACTGCCTTCCCAGGCCATTAGCAGGGAGCTGGATCAGAAGTGGAGCAGCCGGGACTCACACCAGTGCCCTGAGATGGGATGCTGGCGTGGCAGTCAGCACCTTCGCCTGCTGTGCCGCAGCGCCAGCCCCGGAAACATTCTGAACTTAGATCTGGTGGTGATGGCACGACTCCAGGGAGAGAGTAAAAATCCCTGAATGGGGCCCATTGGAGGGTGAACTGCATCTCAGCAGAGGCATTTTTTGAAACAAGGAGCCTTCAGGCCCCGGAGAGCCCTCCCCCAAGCAGGGAGCTGGATCAGAAGTGGAGCAGCTGGGGCTGGACCTGCTGCCGGTGTGGGATGCAGGTGTCACAGCCAGCAGCTTTGCCGCTATGTCACAGCGCCAGCCCATAAAATAATCTCTTTTAGAAAGTGGGAGGGAGGGAGGAAGGGACTGCCTGCCCATGCTAAGGCTCCTGGGCCTTGAGGGCGGGGAGCAGGTGCTGCGTGTGTTGGCCGGCCCTGGCCCTGGCCTCTCCCGCACAGACTCTGCGTCCTGACCCCAGGCCAGCTGGAGGCCTGGGCCTGCGTGCCGTGCCTCCTGCTCCCATGTCTGAGCGCTCTGCTCGCCCCCGGGTGGGCCACG
The DNA here is from genome assembly GCA_015711505.1 of Sylvilagus bachmani. Taxonomy (NCBI): domain Eukaryota; kingdom Metazoa; phylum Chordata; class Mammalia; order Lagomorpha; family Leporidae; genus Sylvilagus; species Sylvilagus bachmani. The sequence goes on along the minus strand of CM027406.1, from coordinate 90,689,592 downwards.
GTCCCTCAGGCCCCTGCGCCGCGCACTTCCAGGGGTCCAGCCAGCTGTCCCATTTTGCGACTGCCTTTGTTGCTCTTCTCTTAGGGAAGAGTTCGCGGAACTTTCTGGCCGCCAACCGTCTGCGTTTCCGCCGTGTCTGGGGAGAGCCTGGCTGGCCTAGTGCCAAGTGGTGGTGGAGCAGGCAGACGCCTTACGACGTCTCGGGTGGAGCGGGGCACCCGGGGGGGACGCCTGGGCCCCCTCCGTCCACCGGGCGGCTGCATTCTGCATGGCTCAGTGCACTCCAGAAGTGCTGGCTACCTTACGGTTAACAACAGTGAGGGAGGGCACTTCTCCTGCCCCTGGGAGCCGCAGCCGCTACCTGAGGGCAGGAGGCAGCCGAGCCCCGGATTCTAAATGAAGTGGAGACGTTTGGCCTTCAGTCCTCAAACCCAGCTCTCGCCAGATGAAACCACACCTGCTGAACACTGAACATTAAGTGGGTCCGGTCAGGGAGGCCCTGGGCCCCCACTGTGTTCAGCAGCGCCTCCTCCTGGGCACAGTCCTTTCTGACGGCTGATGCGGGCATTTGCCACTGGGGGCACCCGCCAGGGGAGCAGGGAGCTGAGCCCCCTGAGATGATGGGGCGCGTCTGAGAGACGGAGCTTGGCCTCCCCTGATGTCACTGTCCACCAGCTCCTTCCCGGCGGACACAGGGAGTGCTGAGCCCCTGCCAGGCAAGAAGACCTACGGCAAGGCAGGCCCCGCTGCTGCCCACGGTCGCTCTGTCCGGTGCCCTCGGAGCTGTGAACCTGCCTTGAGTCGTGTTGTAGATGCTTGGTCCCCAGTGTGGCGCTGCTAAGAGGGTTGGGGCTTGTAAGAGGTGGGACCTCATGGCAGGTCCCTGGGGGCAGGCCCTGCAGGGGGTCAACGCAGTCCTCTCCGTGGCTTCCTGTCTCAAGTGCCGTCTCCCTCTCACACTCAGAAGCCGGCGCCCTGCCCTGAACCTGCAGAACCGGGGGCTGACAAACCTCTTTTATTTATAAAGCGCTTGGGTATTTTGTTATAGCAACAGCAAATGGACTTAGAGTGAAGGTACTTTCAGAAGTTCATGGAAAGTGGAGATTAAAATAGGAGATTAAAGTATAAGTTAAGGGGCTGGCTCTGGGGTGTAGCGGGTAAAGCCACCGCCTGCAGTGCCGGCATCCCATATGGACACCGGTTCAAGTCCCGGCTGCTCCACTTCCTGTCCAGCTCTCTGCTGTGGCCTGGGAAAGCAGTAGAAGACGGCCCAAGTCCTGGGGCCCTGCACCCACGAGTGAGACTTGGAAGAAACTCCTGGCTTCGGATTGGCCCAGCTCTGGCCATTGCAGCCATGTGGGGAGTGAACCAGCTAACGGAAGACCTCTCTCTCTCTCTCTCTCTCTGCCTCTGCCTTTCAAATAAATAAATCAATCTTTAAAAATATATAAGTTCGTTTTGGTGCAAAAAGCCTTGCAATCCATGCAGAGCGTTTTCGTAATTTGCGTTTCCCGGGAGCTACCTGGAGACTCCGCTAGGCTCGTTCTGTGGTGGCCTCGTCTTTACCGCCGCCTTTTGGCTCTCTCTGGGGAACCTACTCGCACCTTTGCCCTCCCGCTGGTCTCTCGGGGTCCCCTTTCTCCCCGCTCCTGCAGCTCAGCGCCTCTGTATTCCCCACCTGCTCCCTCCGCCAGCTTGCCCAGGCTCACCACCATCCGCACACGCTGTCCCCTCTGCTCGCGGCCGCTGTCTCTGGCTTTAGACCACGAGTCCTTGTGCTGACTGGTCTGTAGGAGTGGCCGCTCCAGGCCGGCGCTGCGGCGCAGTGGGTCAAGCTGCAGCTTGCAATGCTAGCATCCCGTGTGGGTGCTGGTTGTGTCTGGCTGCTCTGCTCCAGCTCCCTGCCGACACGCCTGGGAAAGCAGTGGAGGACGGGTCAAATGTTTGTGCCCCTGCACCCACGTGGGAGACCTGGAAGAAGCTCCTGGCTCCTGGCATCAGCCTGGTTCAGCCCTTGGCCATTGCCACCCTTGGGGATTGAACCAGCAAATAAATAAATCTTTTTTTTTTAAATGGTTACTCCTGCCCCATGTCCTCTGAGTACTCAGCAGGCTGCCAGGTTTTGTTTTGTTTTTTAAGATTTATTTCCTTGAGGCCGGCGCCACAGCTCAATAGGCTAATCCTCCGCCTGTGGCGCCGGCACCCCGGGTTCTAGTCCCAGTCGGGGTGCCGGATTCTGTCCCGGTTGCCCCTCTTCCAGGCCAGCTCTCTGCTGTGGCCCGGGAGTGCAGTGGAGGATGGCCCAAGTGCTTGGGCCCGCACCCCATGGGAGACCAGGAGAAGCACCTGGCTCCTGGCTTCAGATCAGCACGGTGCGTTGGCTGCAGCGCGGCGGCCGCGGCGGCCATTGGAGGGTGAACCAACAGCAAAAAGGAAGACCTTTCTCTCTGTCTCTCTCTCTCACTGTCCACTCTGCCTGTCAAGAAAAAAAAGAGATTTATTTCCTTGAAAGACAGAGTTACAGACGGAGAGGAACAGAGAGAGATCTTTCATCTGCTGGTTCACTCCAAATGGCCTCAGTAGCTGGGGCTGTGCCAGGCTGAAGTTTGAGTCTGAAACTCCATCGGAGTCTCCCATCCTAGCTGCGGGGGCCCAAGCACCCGGGCCGTCCTCTGCTGCTTTCCCAGGCGCCTTAGCAGGGAGCTGGACTGGAAATGGAGCAGCTGTTTTGGGACGCTGGCGCCACAGGTGGAGGCTTAGCCCACTGCGCCACAGCGCCGGCCCAGGCTGCTGTTCTATGGGACTTTCTCTCTGCTGGTGCTCATTGCCAAGTTCCCCTTTAGGGGAGACCCCAGCCTGCCTGGGGACAGTGCCTGGGGACGGTGCTCTTAGCGTGTGCGTGTCAGCCCCACAGGGAGGCTCCACATGGCAGGGGACAGCGTCACAGCCTTGGACAGAGAGGGAGCTTGAGCCAGACTCTCCCAATTTGCGAACCAAGTCAGGGAGTGACCAGTAGGGAGGGGCAGGTGCATGCCCCGAGCCTGTGCCCTGGTTGCCTGGGGAGTTCCCACTGGTGTATGTCCCGGCACACATCTGTCAGGTATGTGTTTCGCAAATATTTTCTCTAGGTTCTGGCTCATTTTTCAGTTTCTTCTATTTTTTTAAGATTTTACTTATTTATTTGAGAGGTAGAGTTACAGAGAGAGAGAGAGAGGGAGAGACAGAGGTCTTCCATCCACTGGTTCACTCCCCAGATGGCCGCAATGGCTGGAGCTGGGCTGATCTGAGGTCAGGAGCCAGGAGCTTCTTCTGGGTCTCCCACGTGGGTGCAGGGGCCCAAGCACTTGGGCCATCGTCCACTGCTTTCCCAGGTCATGGCAGAGAGCTGGATCGGAAGAGGAGCAGCCGGGACTGGAAACAGCGCCCATGGGGAGTAACCTGCTCCAGAGTGCCAGCCCCTCATCTTTCATTTTCTTAACTCCTTTAGGACAACAGAGGTCTTTAACTGTTAGACTTTTATCAGCCTAATTCTTTTTTCTTTTATGGGTCATGATTTTGATGTTGTTTCTAGAGAAATCTTTAACCCAAAGTCACAACGATTTTCTTCCAGAAGTTTAATGATTTGGTGTTTTGCATTTAGGCCTAGGAAGATTTTGAGTTAAGCTTGTATACGGCGGGAGGTGGGGTCAAGGCTCCTCTTATTTTTGCTGTTTTGTGCAGGACGTCCGGGTGTTCCAGCGCCAGCATTCCTGTCCCTCCGTGCCCGCCCCTGGCCGTATCTCTTTGCAGACTTTGTAGATATTTGCAGTGTTGTGATATCTGCTCTTTCACCATCAGTCTTGAAATAAGGGTTTTTTTTTTTTCAAAATTGTGTTAATAATTCGAATTCCTTTTTCTTTCCGTGTAAAGTTTAGAATTAGCCTGTGTAGCGTCTTCACGGGGCCTTGTAGGGAGTGTGACTGGGATCCTCAGACCTGCTGGAGGCGGGCGAGGTTTTGTAACTCCGGGGCTCTGAGCCACGAGCACGGCGTAGCCTCGTTCCAGCTAAACTCTCCTCGGCCCCTGCATCTGCGTGTCTCAGTTCTCAGCACCCGGCCCTTGTATGCTTGTTAGCTCTGCACCTAACAGTGTCCTTTCACACTGCTGTGGCGGCACCTCTGAATTTGCATTTCCATGTTTCTGCTGCTCGCGTCTGGAAATCCATTTACTTTGTGGATCCTGGTCTTCCATCCGCGACTTCCTCCAGCCGGCCCACTGGCCGTGGTGGCCGCTCTGAACACTGGGCTGTGTGTTTGGGTGGTGACACCCTCTGCAAACAGAGACGTTTAGCAACATCTTGTTCCGATTTCGCGGCTCCTCCTTGCTTTCCCTGTCACTCTGACAGGCCAGGGTTCCCGGGATGCGGCTGAGAGGGCAGCGCTCCGTCTCTCACTTTGACGTATGACGCTCGCTGTCGTTTTGGGGCATTTGTTTTGCTTTTTTTGGGAGGAATCCCCTTTATTGGGTCGCCGTAGTTTTCTTCTATTATTAGTTTTCTGAGAGTTTAAATCAGGAATTGACGTCACATTTCCTCGAGATGAGAACCTCCTTTATCTTCTTGGTGTAATAGTCTGGTGAGATGCGCTGATCGATCTTGCAGATTTCCAGGCCGGAGCCTGCTTAGTCCCTTTCGCCTGTCGCCGGCTTCCGTGTGCCAGCATTTCACTGTCGTGTCTGCACCCGTGCTCAGGGGAGAGCGGTGTGTATTTGGATTTCAGTGTTTGGAATCTGCCTGATGAAGTCACTCCCCGTGTGCTTTCTGAGAGGGCTTGGGGGCCATTTGCGTTACAAGTTTGCAGAGTTAGCACCATCGGACGCTTCAGTATTTTGGGGTCAGGCGATGTGGATTCCTGTGAGTCTTCAGAATCTCATTAAATTATAAGTTTATGCAAAGCGTGGAAACCCTCTAACAATTGCCTTTACCATAATGTCTAACGCTATAGTTTTTTGTTGTTGTTGTTGTTTATTTATTTATTTGAGAGGCAAAATCACAGAGAGGTCTTCCATCTGCTGGTTCACTCCCCAAATGGCTGCAAAGGCTGGAGCTGCGCCGATCCAAAGCCAGGAGCCAGGAGCTCCTTCCTGATCTCCCACATGGGTGCAGGGGCCCGAGGACTTGGGCCATCCTCCACTGCCTTCCCAGGCCACAGCAGAGAGCTGGATCAGAAGTGGAGCAGCTGGGACTTGAACCAGCGCCCATATGGGATGCTGACGCCACAGGGAGAGGCTTTATTTATTTACTGTAGAGGCAGAATTTCAGAGAGAGGCAGATTCAATATGGTTTGTAGATACAATTCCCTTTCCCCTCCTACCTCCTTTCTCTCCCTGTCTTTTTCCGTGTTTGAGACGACATATTCTAAATTCACATTAGAGTAAAAGGCATAAAACTTCACTAAATCAAAAGTCTAACAAGTAAAAAGCAAAAAGACTCTGGTTTAGTAAGAATATAGACAACAGTTACAGACAATAATTGAATGGAAAAAAATGACCAGTTCACCCATATACAGTACATTCTTTTAAAGATTTATTTATTTATTTGAAAGGAAGAGTTACACACAGAGAGGAGAAGCAGAGAGAAGAAGAGAGGTCTTCCATCCGATGGTTCACTCCCCAGTTGGCTGCAACAGCCTGAGCTGGGCCAGACAGAAGCCAGGAGCCAGGAGTTTCTTCCGGGTCTCCCATGAGGGCGCAGGGGCCCAAGCACTTGGGCCATCTTGTACTGCTTTCCCAGAACATAGCAGGGAGCTGGATTGGAAGAGGAGCAGCCGGAACTCGAACTGGCGCCCATATGGGATGCCGGCGCTTCAGGCCAGGGCATTAACCCGCTGCGCCACAGCGCTGGTCCCATACAGTACATTTTAAAATAATCACAGATTATTAAAACTATAGCAATATAACATTCTTAACCGCTGGTTTGACAAAGGTATAAAACAAAGTTTCGAGGCTGGTGCTGTGGCGTGGTGGGTAAAGCCACCACCTGCGGCACCATCGTCCCATATGGGTGCAGAAACGTGTCCCTGCTACCCGCGTGGGAGACCTGGAAGAAGCTCCTGGCTCCGGGCTTCGGATCGGCTCGGCTCTGGCTGTTGAGGCCATGTGGGGAGTGAGCCAGCGGATGAGAGACCCCTCTCTCTCTCCACCTCTGTCTCGGTAACTCTGACTCTCAAATAAATAAATACGTCTTAAAAGAGAAAAAAACCACACACACACAAAGTTCCACATAGCTATGTTTGCAGCGATACTGATATACACAAGCATTTCTTTTTTCTTTCTCTTTTTAAAAACGTTAGCTCCCACATAGAAGGAGGTCATAGCAGCGTTTGTCTTTCTGGGTCCAGCTTATTTCACTCAACACAATGTCCTCCAGTTGCATCCATTTTGCTGCAAAGGGTAGAATTTTGTTCTTTTTTTATAGCTGAATAATATTCCCTTGCGTATAAATATCTCGTTTTCTTTATCCATTCATGTGACACCTTGGCCGGTTCTAAATCTTGGCTGTTGAGAGCAGTGCTGCTGTAGACCCGGCCGTGCCAGTTGCTCTTTGATACAACGTGTCCATGTCTCTTGGGTTTACACGGGGTAGTGGGAATCCCTGGATCCTATGGCAAGTCTGTTTCTAGCTAGGAAATAAATCTCCACGCTGGTTTCCTCAGTGGCTGCTCTAACTTACATTCCCACCAACAGTGTGCAAGTGTTCCCCTCTGCCCACGACCTCGCCAGCACTGGTTACTCTCTGTGTTTCGGATTTTAGCCATTCTGACGGGTGAGGTGCCATGTCATTGTGGTTCCTGATGGCGCGTGATGGCTAGGATTTGTTGGCCATTTGTATTTCTTTTGTGAGAACTGTCTATTGAGGTCCTTTGCCCGTTCCTTAACTGGATCGTTTGGTTGTTGCTGTTGTTAAGTTTTTTAAGTTTCTGCTATATTCGGGGTATTAATCCTGTGTTGGATGGATAGTTTGCAAATATTCTTCCCATTCTGACGATGTCTCTTCATTCTATTGCTTGAGTCTGATGCAGCCCCATTTGCTGAGTCCTGCCTTGGTTGCCTGTGCTCTGGGGTCTTGTCCAAGCAGTTATCCCCATGCCCATGTCTTAGAGGCTTCCCCTGTGTTTTCTTACATAGTATCAGGTCTTAAACTTAGGTCTTTGATGGATCTCGAGTTGATTTTTGTATATGGTGAGAGGTGTGGATCTAATTTTTTTTAAAGATTTTATTTATTTATTTGAGAGTTAGAGTTACAAACAATGTGAAGGAGAAACAGAGAGAAAGGTCTTCCATCTGCTGGTTCACTCCCCAAATGGCTGCTACAGCCAGAGCTGCACCGATCCAAAGCCAGGAGCCAGGAGCTTCCTCCGGTCTCCCACATGGGTGCAGAGGTCCAAGCACTTGGGCCATCGTCTACTGCTTTCCCAGGCCATAGCAGAGAGCTGGATCGGAAGTGGAGCAGCTGGGACTAGAACCAGCGCCCATATGGGATGCTGGTGCTTTCAGGACAGGGCATTAACCCGCTGTGCCACAGTGCCAGCCCCTATGTGTGGATCTAATTTCATTCTTCTACGTATATACATACATTTTTGCCAGCACCATTTGTTGAAGAGATTATCCTTATTCCCCTGTATGGTCTGAGCACTTCTGTCAAAAAGCAGTTGGCTGTATGCCCATGGACAGATTTCTGGGCTCCTTCTGTTCCATGGATCTTTGTGGCAATCTTTATGCCAGTACCGTGCTGTTTTAATGACTGCAGCTTTGCAGTGTGCTTTAGTCAGGATTGTGATGCCTGCAGCTTGACATTTCTTGCTCAGTATTGTTTTGGCTATTTGGGGTCTTTTGTGATTCCATATGAATTTCAGGATTTTTTCTAATTCTGTAAAGAATGCCACTGATATTTTTTAAAGATTTATTTTATTTATTTGAAAGACAGAGTTACAGAGAGAGGCAGAGACAGAGAGAGAGGTCTTCCATCCACTGGTTCACTCTCCAAATGGCTGCAACAGCCAGAGCTGCGCCAATCAGAAGCCAGGAGCCAGGAGCTTCTTCCAGGTCTCCCACATGGGTGCAGGGGCCCAAAGACCTGGACCATCTTCCACTGCTTTCCCAGGTCATAGCAGAGAGCTGGATTGGAAATGGAGCAGCCGGGACTAGAAGCGGCACCTGTATGGGATGGGGTGCCAGCTCTGCAGGCGGCGGCTGTACCTGCTACCCCACAGCATTGGCCCCTCAACCATTTAAAATTATTTTCTTATTTAAGAGGCAGATAGACGAAGAAGAGAGACAGAGCACTCCCATTTGCTTGTTCACCCCCAAATGTATGCAACGGTCAGGTCTCAGCTGGGCTGAACCCAGGATCTGGGAGCTCAGTGCAGGTCCCATCCATGGGTGGCAGGGACCCAGATGCCTCCCAGGGTGCACATTAGCAGGAAACTAGAACCTAAGTGGAGCTGGGACTGGAACCCAGGCACTCTGATGTGGGATGGCGGCTTCTTAACTACATCCCTGTCTCCACCTGTTTGAAGTGTAGAGTCAGGACCAGCCCTGTGACGTAGTGGGCTTAGCCTCCACCTGCAGTGCTGGCATCCCATATGGGCACCAGTTTGAGTCCTGGCTTCTGCACTTCTGATCCAGCTCTCTGCTGTGGCCTGGGAAAGCAGTAGAAGATGGCCCAGGTCCTTGGGCCCCTGCACCCACATGGGAGACCTGGAAGAAGCTGGCATCAGATCTACCCAGCTCCGGCCGTTGTGGCCATCTGGGGAGTAAACCAGCAGATGGAAGACCTCTCTCTATCTCTGTAACTCTACCTCTCAAACAAATAAATCTTTAAAAAAAAAAAAACAGGGGTACAGTCCTGTGACATTAAATAGCTTTCCATTGTTGGACAGCTTTGACCACGTCCATCTCCTGAACTTTCTCATCGCCCAGACTGAAACTCCGAGCAGACCCCAGCCCCGCGTTCCCCAGCCCTGGCCCTGGCATCCAGTGTCTGCTCTCGAGACGCTGGGATCCCACACAACACAGCGCTTGTGCTCTGTGTCTGGCTCAATCCCCCGCTCACCCTGTCCTCCAGGTTCAGCCCGGTGGGAGCGGCTGTCAGGTGTCCCAGCTTTGCAAGGCAGGGGAGAAGTCCATAAGGGTGGGCCACCTCCTGAGGATCCGTGCATCAGCCTCCCACGTGGCCATTACGAGCAGAGCTGCTCTGAGTGGGGCTTCAGGCATCTGTTCAAGCCCTGTGTTCGGTTCTTGGGGTGCAGATGTACCCCACTCCGGCCGCTCTGTGCTAGTTCCCAGGGAACAGCCGGACCACTTTCCACGTGGCTGCTTCCTTCTGCGTTCATTACCAGCAGCAGGGCACGGGGGTCCCAACGCCCCCCACCCTGCCCACACTAGCTGTTTTCTCTTATCTGCAGTGGCCACCCTGGGGTGGGAAGCATTCCCTGTGGTGCTGTGCCTGGGGTTTGCCACAGCAGAGGCTGGGGGGGGGTCCGGAGGCGGGGCCAGGGAAGGTCACACTCAAGGTCAGCTCCCAGGTTCCCACGCCAGCCATCCCGGGAAAGCTGTCTCCAATCCAGAGCCGAGTCTGTCTTTCCCTTTTCAGCGCTCTAGGCCCTGGGATGGGGGCGGCGTCAGGTCTGGAGGGAGAAGCCTTCCTCCACTCCCCAATAGAGCCACCAAAGCCTGGGGTGACAGAGGGCGAGCCCCTCCCCGCTGTGTGACTCAGTCTCCCCAGCTGGAGCACTAAGCAGGTGGGTCGGAGCAGGGGTTCTCAGCGGGCGCCGTGCAAGGAGCTTCCATGTCCGGCTCCTGTTTCCCAGAGTGCCTGGTGATCCCGATCAGCTGATTGACAGAGCTCTCCCAGCCCCCGCCCCGCCCCTCACCCCCAGCGCTCCGGGGCAGAGGCAGGGGCAGTCTGGATTTCCAGGTTTCTCACGAGCCCCGCAGATGATTCTGAACATCAGGCACATCTTGGAAAAACATGGATCAGAGCAGCCCATCTCCGGTCTTGTCGTGCCTGCAAACCACCGCGGGTCTCGTTAAAAGGCCCACTCGGACCCAGCGGGCGGGCGGCAGGGTGCGAGCAGGCCCTGCTAACAAGCTCCCAGGCACCCCACCTGCAGGAGCCGGGGACCAGGGTGTCCCCAGGCCGCCTCCTCCCCTCCTGAGGCGTCCCCAAGGCTGGCCCCCCCCAGCGGCACACACAGCCAGTGAGTCTGCCCGGCCGGCCTGGCTTTAGCGCCCTCCCTCTCCTGGATGAGCTGTTGTAAATAAATCGCAGACAACTCCAGGAGGGGCCAGGGTGGGAGATGGCAGCTGGGCGCCGCCCAGGCTCCCCCTGGCTGTCCTGTGAGCCTGGACAGCTCCCAGCCTGGAGCACGGAGCTCCTGGGCCGAGTTTTCCCAGGGGCGTTTTCCGGTGTCCCTTGCCAGGTGGGCTTCCCCCTCTCGCCGTGCAGGCCCCTGTAGGTCCCTGGCCTTCCCCTCCATCAACTCCGCAGCCTCAACAGAAGTGAAGTCCCCAGGGGCAGGCTCCGCGCGGCCTGCTTGGATCAGCCCCGCATCCTGATCCAATTCCCGCAGCCGGGGCAGCCCTGGCTCGGTTTGGCTGCCTCTGCGCCTCCCGTATGCCCCAGCCCTGCAGCCCTGGGGAGAGTTAGTTCCCACCAGGCCCCAGGGCTGGGAGGGGTCGGGGGGCTTCCCGGGGAACATCCAGGCCAGGGAGACAGTGAGCGGGAGAGCGGAGCCGGGACCTGGGGCGGCCCTGCACTGCTGCCTCCTGGCCACCCGCCTCGGCCAGGTTCTTCCCAAACGTGAGCTTTGGGCTGAGACCAGTGACTCACAACCACAGTCTCACAGGTGTCACCATTTGCTCCTAAGTCCCAGGGCCTCACAGGACCCACAGGGGTCCCTGGGCGCCAAGCCCCTCCAGGCGTTCTCCAAGGCACCCGATTCCAGGGACAAGGGCACTTATGGGGGGGGGGCGCTGTGGCTGGTCCCTGGGGAGTTGGGGTCTGGGATCCCATCCAGCTTGAGGGTTTTCCCGTCATGTTCTGTTCCCCCAGGGAGTTGACGTGTGTGTGTGTGTGTGTGTGTGTGTGTGTGATAGAAACAGGCAGGTGGGAGGTGGGGGCCTCAAGCACCCATCGCTTCTCCTGCCTGGGTGTTTCCTGAGCACCGGCCAGGGTGGAGACACTGGCTGGGGGCTCCCAGGCCCTGGAGGCTGGCCTGGGACCCCGGGAAACTGATGTCTCCGGGGGACCTGCGCAGTCACCCTCCCGCAGCCCCTGGAGAATCCCCAGGCTGTCTGTGGGGGACGTGTTTGCTCCGTGATGTTTCCAACAGTGCCCGCCTGGGAAGATGCCCGTCCGGAGGGGAGGTGGGCTTTCCTCGCGCTGAGAGGGGCTCTGGCCCAAGTCTCCTGGAAAGTGAAACCAGCGCCAGGCCGTGGGCGCCCGGGGGTGTTTGCTGTCCGTGGTGCTGATGAAACCGCCATCGCTGTCCCCGCTGTCCCAGAACCCCGATGTCAGTGAGGACGCCTCTGTGCTGACTCTGCCCGAGCTGTGAGGTGCTGTTCTAGCTGCTGGGCTCCAGGCTCCAGGGCGTCTCTGGTTGTCAGGGACGTGGCCCTGAGGGCCTGTGGGCACGGGGCACCTTGGCCTGCAGCGTGGGGGTCTGGGCCTGGGCTGGCTTGGTTTCCACCAGAAGGGGTGTCCCCCGGCCCGAGCCCTGAGTGATGGTGTGTGTGTGGGGGGGGTGCTGCAGAACCCCAGGTGTGGGGATCACGGCGAGCTCTCGCCCCTCCCCCCCTCAGGGTGTTCTTCCTGAACGTGCCCCTGGACTCCGTCATGGAGCGGCTGACGCTGCGAAGAACGGACCCCGTCACAGGAGAGAGGTTGGTGCCAGGCTCCTGCGCGTGGGTAGCCTCTACGCCCCAGCTGGCTGCCACCCTGGGGGACAGTGGCAGGGACGGCGCTGTGACCGTGGCCAGGGCTCATGGGGCTGGACTTCTGGGCAGTGCCTGCAAGAATAACCAAGAAGTGAACGTCCCAGGGCTGGGCGGCAAGCCCGGGGCACGGGCAGCCCACCCTGCGGTCACAGCCTTGCCCTGCCGGGGCGGGGGTCCCCAGAGTCTCTCTGTCCACCTCCCCAGCCTCTGTATTGGCGGGAAAACGCCCTCCAAGGTCCCCACCAGCACGACGCTTCCTCTTCCTGTCTGCCAGGGCCCTGTTTCTCAGCAGGAACTCGTGGGGTGGGGTGGGAGGTGAGAAGGAAGCCTCTCTGTGGTGCACATCTGCACCTCCATGTGGCCCTGAGGGGCCCCCGCCCGCCCCTGCGTGAGGGTCTGAGGCCCCTCCTGCCGTCTCCACTCGAATCAGTGGCTGTGATGCCCCCTCCCCCGCTGGACCACAGGCTCCGTAGCAACAGCTCAGCGCCCGCCTCACCGACCCTGGCGCTGCCAAGAACAGAGAGGACGCCAGCCCCAAGGCAGCCGTGTATCACATGATGCTTGGGGGGCTGAGAAGGGGAAGCGGAAGGGGCGGGAAGGTGGGGAGGGAGCTGGCCCCCGCGTCCCTGGGCCCTGACAAGAGCGTGCGCACAGCCGGCCCCCAGCAGGCCCTTGCTGCCGCCGCCTCTCCCGCAGGTACCACCTCATGCACAAGCCGCCCCCGACGCTGGAGATCCAGGAGCGCCTCTTGCAGAACCCCAAGGACACCGAGGAGCGGGTGAAGCTCAAGATGGACCTGTTCTACCGGAACGCGGCGGAGCTGGAGCAGTTCTACGCGCAGGCCGTGACCATCAACGGCGACCAGGACCCCTACACCGTCTTCGAGTACATAGAGAGTGGCATCATCAACCCCCTGCCCAAGAAAGTCCCCTGAGGGGGCTCAGAACGGGCACCCGAGAAACAAGTTACCCCCCACCCTGGCCCCGACCTTCTAGAAAGTTCCTCAGGCCAATAAAGTGCTGCGAGTGCAGTCTCGTCTCCTGGCAGGGGAGTCACAAGCTGCAGCCCCCCCCCCCCCCAGCGTCATTCCCTCCCCTCTCACCAGCTGGGGCGGCTGAGTGACCCTGGGCAAGTTCCTTCACCTCTCCAGGTTCCTGTCAAATGAGAACAAGACAGAAACTGCCTCCTAGGGCCATGGTGACGTGAAGTGAGAGAGTCCACGCGTGGCTCTTCCTAATAGGTTTCCCACGAGCTTTCTGAAGGCGAGGAGCAGGGCCGGGCACGCGGCAGACACGGTCATCCCCCAGGCGCATCCGAGTCCCCAGGTCCCTCAACGGACACAGTGTGGGCCTGGCTGTTCCAGGTAGGTGGGAAAGAGGGCAGCACCCAGGCCTTCCCACTGTCGCCATCCGGGTCTGAAGGCTGTCCCTGCTGGCTCGGTGCCGCCGGCCAAGCCAGGCCCTACCGCCTCCCGCTGCCGGTCAGGTTGTGCTTCTTTGGGGTGTGCCTGGTGTGACGGTCCCAGGTGACGTGACCATGAGCTGGGCCGTCCTGGTCCGGGGGGGCCAGCTCCTGTGGCTGCAGGGCAGACATCTCTCTCCTTCCCCGATCAGCTGGCTGTGCGTGAAGTTAGCCAGCCAGGTCTGATGAATGTCAGCTCTCGAGAGAACAAATCGCTCCTGACGCCGGCATCGTTACCGGGCTCATTCAGCCTCTTTCATCTGAAGCTGTCACCTCCCCCTCGCCCAGCTCCCGGCACAGCGCCTCGCTCACGCCTGCGTCTGCGCCCCCGGCAGTGGGGGATCCACTCTGCCCTAGGGAGCAGCAGCCTCCACGGGTGTTCTACCCTGGCCCCATCCCCGGGCTGCGCCGGCCCCAGGCTGGGCCCCGCTGCTGGAAGGGCCACCACCACTCTCTTCCCGCAGCCTGGGGAGACCACTGGGGTGGAGGAAGCCAGCAGGCTCCGAGGGAGCGCTGGCTCATGCCCTGCCCTAGCGAGGCCTGCACTGAGCAAGATGACAGTCGAAGAGGGAGCGAGACCATCTTCCCGTGGGCCGTGCTGACCCCTCCCCTCGTGGCCCAGGGGCTCAGCCCAGGCTCCCAAGTTGAGGTTGGTGTGGGTCCAGTGCTGAGTCTGCAGAGGAGCAGGGCCTGCTTTTTGTCTTGTTATCTGAGAGGCAGAGAGAGAGAGAGACAGGTTCACTCCCTAAGTGCCTGCAACAGTGAGGGCGGGGCCGGGCTGGAGCTGGGAGCCAGGAACTCCAGCTGGGTCTCCCCTGTGGGAGGCAGGGACCCAAGTACTTGAGCCACACATGAGCGGGGAGCTGGGGTCAGGAGCTGATCTGGGCACTGAGGTGGGACACGGGACGCGGGACACCTGCCAGTCGCCTGGTGTTTGGAAAACTCCATAGTAGGAGCACTTACCCTAAGACCTCCTCACTTCCCGCGTCCTAAGTGTGGTCCCTGCTTCTGACGTGACTGTTCCGAAGCCCGGCTCAGCCACAGGCTGCAGTGTCCCTGCTCACGGGGCTCGCTCGCTGACCACCTGTCCCCGATTAGGTCCAGTGGCGGACGGCGCCACGCCCTTCCTTCCTAAGGCCTCAGTTTGTTTGCTCGTGCCCCCTGGGTTGTTCCTCGCCTTGGCTTAGCCTTGCTTCTCCCCGGTTGTGCGCCCCAGGTGAAAGCCGCTGTGAGGTTCCCACCATGGGCGCCGGCCCGCTTCATCCACGCGAGAGTCGGGCGAAGCAGAAGCCCCTCACCCGCCTTGCACAGATGCAGGAACTGAGGCTGAGAGCGCAGTGGCTGCCTCTGGCCCCACAGGCAGCAGGCGGCAGAGCACCCTGCCTCTCACCCTCTCGCGTGTCCTCCAGCTGTCACGGCCAAGGTCGCAGCCACAGTCTAGCCCCGGAGACAGAGCTCCAGAGGGGAGCCCATGGGGTTGGACCCCTCCTGCCGCAGAGGCCACAGGAGCTGGTTCTGCTCTGTGGAGGGCACCATAGCCGCATCTCCCAAAAGATGAACTGCACAGAACCGTCCCACGCTGGGGCAGTGCCACGCCCACCTTTGGTTTTTTAATCTTCCATCTGCTGGTTCACTCCCCAGATGGCCACAATGACTAGGGCTGGGCCAGGCCAAAGCCAGGAGCCTGGAACTCAACCTGGGTCTCCCACACAGGGCCCAAGTACCTGGGTCATCACCTGCTGCCTCCCAGGCGCATTAGCAGGGAGCTGGATCAGAAGTGGAGCAGCCAGGACTCAAACCAGCGAACCAGCGCTCCCACATGGGTGTGGGTGTTGCAGGCAGCTGCATTGCTCCCTGGGCCATAGTGCCAGCCCTGCCTTGCCCGGGAGACACACCCAAGCAGGTGGGGAGGGAAGAGGGGACTGATACTGGGTGTCCTTCGCCAGTGAGGCAGACCCTGACGGCCCACGCCTTGCCAGCCAGGAGTCCTGAAGTCCCCCGGGGGAGTATCTTCCTCAGCAAGGGGGCAGAGGGGAAGGAGGAGGGGTCACCTCCCCGGGCCCTGCCTGCGCTGTGGCAGACCAGCTGGGAAGCACTCCAGTGATGAACTCCGCCCTAGAGGGGTCACATGGGAGAAGGGAAGGTGGGCAGAACCCCCTTCTCCCCTCCCACAGCGGCCCGGGGGGAGGGACGAGGCCTCAGCCGTGGGGCCCGAGCGTCTCCCTCCCTGTCTCCCTGTCTCCCCGTCTCCCCGGGATGCCTGTTCCATAGCGGGAGACACCGAGGATGCCCTGGTATACTCAGCACAGGGGACCTGGGGTCACCGTTCAGGCCGTCCCCTCAGGAAGGGGCACCAGCTGACGCGTGCTCAGATGCGTGCGTCCCAGCCAAGGTGCCTGCGCCCAGCCCGGGACCACGGCAGGTGAGAGGCAGCCGGGGCCTGCACAGGACCCTTCAGGCAGAGCCCAGAGGGGCCGCCTCGGAGACGCACAGAGCACTTGGGCTCAAGACCTCACAACAGACTCTGCTCTCTGGAGCAAAGCCAAGTGTTCCCAGGAGCAGAGACGTGTGGTCACATCCAGGGAGGCCCCACCCATTTCCCAACTCCAGGTAAGGTGCCATCACCCGCACAGACCAGCGTCAGTGAGGTATCTTTGGATCACACTGTGACCGACAGCAGATGGCTGTGGGGTGGGGGGTGGGGGGAGAAGCAAACACAGCGTTGTATGAACACAGGTCAACTCACGGGGTTGCTGAACAAGTGCTGCGAATGCATGCGGGGAGCCAGCAGGTGTCTGCTAAGCCATGGGAGATTTTAGCTCATTCAAGCGGAACGAGGGGCCGGCGCTGTGGCTTAGTGGGTTTAAAGCACCACCTGTGATGTGGGCATCCCACACCGGCGCCAGTTCGAGTCCCAGGTGCTCCACTTGCGATCCAGCTCCCTGCTAAGGCACCTGGGAAACACAGTGGAAGATGGCCTGAGGGCTTGGGCCCCTGAACCCATGTGGGAGACCTGAGTTCTGAGCTCTGGGCTCCAGCTTGGCTGGGCCCACAGATGGGCCATTGCGGCCATTTGGGGAGAGAACCAGCAGATGGAAGGGCTCTAACTCCACCTTTCAAATACAAAAATCTTTTAAAAAGACATAAATGGAACAGCTGGTTGCTTCACCTCACCCTAGTTTCGCTGAATTTGTGATGGCGGCATGGGCTGCCCTGACACCCAGTTCTTCGTCACCCTGCACCAGGTGTGCTCTGACAGTGTCCATCACAGATGTCCCCATGGAGTCCCCAGGGAGGCCAGGCTAAGTCCCGCCTTCACAAGTCAGCAGAGCCCCCGAATGGGCAGCCGGCTGGGTCCTCTTCCCCATCGGGGCCTGGCAGTGCCATGTCGGGGCCCTCACCGTGCTGGTCTGCCCAGCACAGCGACGCACCTGCTGCTCAGATCAATGCCGCTCCCAAGAACCCGCACGTAGCTGTCGTGCCCCAGCAGGTTCTGTGTGAGGAGACCCCAGCCCCGTCCACCACACAGGGGTCGTAGGAAGGAGACTCCCGGCTGCCCAGTCCTGAAGGCTCTGAGGGTGGCGTGAAGCGCGGAGTCCTGGCCGTGTCCTCCACTGTGGTTTCAGGGGCTTCCTCGGCCCTCTCTCCAAGGAGAGAACCAAGGCCCAGCTCGTCCGTCCCAGGAATAAGCACAGGGTCTGAGGTGGTGACCAGAGGGGGGTCACCCAGGCCCTGGGCCTTTGTTTTTGGTGAGAAAAATCCCTGCCTTGCCGAGCCTGGTCCAGGAGGAGCCCGCGTGCCCCGCTCCCGGACCCTCTTCTGCCAACCCTGGCCTTGGGACAGCCCCCCCCCCAGCCTCTCGCTGTCGCCCCTTACAGGTATGTCTGTTTTTCTAGAACAGTGTTCATTTATTTGTCTAGTTATTTTTGAATAAGCAGCCGGAGGCACACTGAGCGGACTCCGGGACAGCTGCTGGGTCCACCGCCCCCCTTCCCCGGTCCTCGCCGGGCCTGGGCGTTGCCTTGTGCGCACCTCGGGCTGGCAGAGGCTCCTGGGCTCTGCTGCAAATCACGTGAACCCCACAAAACACACACACAATGTACAAACAATTCTGTTATTTATTTATTTTGAATAAAAAAAAGTGGCCAAAATAACAATACTAGTGGCTCTGCATACAAAACACAATGTATTATTTCACATTTACAAAACCGCCGTTATGTACAGCACTGCGTGTTCACAGAACTCGGCAGACTCCGGGGACAGGCGCGACGCAGCGAGGGCAGGGGAGGGGTCCAGAATGAGGAGCAGCGTCGGCGCCTCCCACTGCTCAGATCAAAGGCAAAGAACAGACGTGGAGCCTCTTGTGCCGTGGACTAAGCAAGGGGCCGTCCCGCCCTCTCACCTCATTTCCTGGGAAGCCCTCCCCGCGCCCCACTCTTCCAGACACCTCAGCTCCACTCAGGTAAGAGCCCGAGGCTGCTGTTATCTGTGGGAACAGAGGGCCAGAGTGCCAAGGAGAGGAACGTGGGCTGGGTCAGCCCAGGACACCGTCCCTGAGCTCTGGCCCTGGGGCGTGGGTGGCCTTGTAGGGAAGGACCACCGGAGAAGCGGAGCTCTCTGCATCCCGGAGGCTGGGTGCTGCAGGAGTGACAGGGGTGAGATGGCCCGGCCCTGGGAGCTGACAGTCTAGTGGCAAGCACTGTGCGCGTGTGTGTGCGCACGCACGCGCACACACACACACACACACACGCACGCGCGCGGTGGGAGAAGTGGCCGCCCATCCCAGACTGCGGATCCTCCAAGCACTATGTGGCGCTTTTTATTTAAACACTGAAAGTCGAAGACACACCACCTAATTAAATTAGATGATCCGACTTTTTACAAATCTCCTTTCCGTTTCAAAAACCGTCAGCCTAAACCAGCATCTAGCCCAAGCCCAGCAGAGGCCCGCCCGGGCCGGGGGACGGCGGGCGCACACCAGGGCCCACGGCACGGCTGATCTTCCCAAGCACGTTCCTGTCCGACAGCAGAGCACAGAGCCGAGCCAGCGCCTCAGACAAGCCGCGCGCGCTCGCACTCAGTTCTGCACGGCACAGGAGCCCTGGCCGGCGGTGCGCGGGTCGGGTCGGGGAGGCCCGGGGCCGTTACTCCCTCTCCCCTCGTCCACTGGGCCATTTTGCAGGGCGCTTTCTGTTATGAAAATAACACGATTTCCTGAAGGCGACTCCTAGAAATAAACACCTGTGTCCAGGACCCCCAGCCTGCCCCTCGGACACGCGTTATCACAGGTGGACTGCCTCAGCCCATGCAGGGGGACCGTGGGGCACGGCTCCCATGGCCACACCATTTCCTGCGTGGCCTCCCCTGGAGCACGGCCACGAGTGGAAGGAAATGCGGGCTAAGGGAAGGTGAGCTGTCTAATCAAAGGGGCTGGAGCGGGATTCCGGGCCACACAGAAGCTCTTCATCGGGCGTCTTTGGGAACAGCCCCCTCGTGTTCCGGCTGCTGACGCCACGGCGAGTGTTCAGAAGCAGCACCATCAGCGTGCCGGAGGGAGGCCAGGTCCCGGCCAGGTCCCAGCCCCGACAGGGACGTGCATCTGCGCCTGCACGCCAGCCCGCGGCCTGGGAAGGGCCGGCCGCGGCAGCGCTAACCCGCGTTCGGGCACTGGAGGCCATCTGTCTTCTCTCAGCCCCAGGCTCTGGCCGAGGGCTGGGCAACACACTGAAGTTTCGGAATCACGAGGGCTCGGGCGCTGATTTCCTCCAAGAACCACAAGGAAAACGGCTCCCTTTGGGTAGCTCTGCAGAGGCATTTTAAAGCCAGGCAACCCTGAGGGAGAGGGTGGGATTCCGAGACGTTCCCGTCTCCCGGACTCGCTCGGCACCACTGACAGAGGAAGAGCAGGGTGAGCGTCAGAGTGAATTCTAGAAGCCACAGAGGCTCAAAATAGCCCATGGGGGGGCTAAAAGGAAAGACGCTCATTTATTTATCTGGTTACTCACTGTCTGCACTTTTTAATATGTATTATTTTTTAAAAAAATTCATTACTGATTTGAGAGGCAGACAGACCCGTATCTGCTGGTTCACTCCCCGAATGCCTGCAAAGGCTGGCGTGGGAGCTGGGAACCCCACCCAGGTCTCCCAGGGACCCAACTGCTTGAGCCACCACCACTGGCTCGCAGGGTGCACGTTGGCAGGAAGTCGGGGTCAGGAGCTGGAGCGGGGAAGTGCACCGAGCACTCGGATGTGGGCCCGGGGTTCTCACCGCTAGGTCAAACGCCCACTCCTGTGTGTGCTAACCGCTACTGCAACCCTTGCAGCTCAGTCTTAAGTGGAGTCTTTGCCTGTGATGAACCACTCTGGCTCGGGGGTAAGGGGTGGGGGGTGGCAAGGAGCTAGAGAAGCCAGCCTGCCTTACCAGGCTCAACCAAGCGACAGGGAAATGCCAGCCAGGAGCCGCAGGGGCACCAAGCTGCTGACAGCCACGACGACTCCCGGGAGAAAGCCGTACTGCTTAGCAGGTTCTGCTAGGACGGGAAAACCAGCACCCAATCCAGACACCGGAATCCACTCTCCTCTCAGAGCCATCGTAATGCTGAGGGGGCGCGAGGAGCAGGCCCCGCAGGAGCCAGCAGTGCCTCCACTTCCTGGGCCACCCCAGGAGCTGCTGCAGGGGCGTGGGGGCTTGCAAGACCACCACCGCATTCCCCTTAATAAGCACCAGGAAGCCCCACTTCCTTTCGGGACTCATCTGATAGCATTATCATCACAACAGAATATACTTTAATATTTAAACATTAACCTTTAACATTCTTTTAACCAAATTAACCTGTCAAACTCACAAGTAGATCCAACCTACATACTTCAACATTAATATTCTCAGGAGCTTCTTAGAGGCAGAAGCAGACAAATGTCACCCTCAGCCCAGAGCTTCACTCATGGTTCTAATAACCTCTGACATTGCAAAATAATTGGTAGTTCGGCAGCTGTAATAGTCGGTACGGATTGCCTGACGTCTGGGTGGTGGACACAGGAGGATTTCAGCTCGAATATCAGCGTAACAAGCTCTCAATCTCTTATCGGGAATAATAGGAACAGATTAACCCCAGGCGGAGAAAATGTGATACACACGTGGAGACCAGCCTCTCCAAATGCAACGGTGCAGCTTCAAAGGTTCCACATGTGATACACACGTGGAGACCAGCCTCTCCAAATGCAACGGTGCAGCTTCAAAGGTTCCACATGTGATACACACGTGGAGACCAGCCTCTCCAAATGCAACGGTGCAGCTTCAAAGGTTCCACTGCCGCCTCTGCAGCTGCACTTCCGTGCACCCAGTGACACTGCCCTGCCAAGCCTCCATTCCCGAGCTCTGCCCGGAGCCCACCGCACACCAGGCACCGCTCACGCTGGACATACAGAGGCAAGCAGAGTCCTGGTGTCGCCC
>CM027406.1:90651827-90668205 GCA_015711505.1 Sylvilagus bachmani | reverse complement strand
TCCCCAGCTCCATGGCGGTGGGACAGGGGTAGGGGAAGGCCTCCCAGCGGGGCGCAAGATCCCAGCAGACAGAATTTGTTCCTGCAAATGCAGCGCCACGGCCGCTCCCACAGGCACCAGATACCTCGGGAGATCCCTCTCAGTTACTCTCGATAGTTACATTTCTGAAAAATGCACAACTGCTTTAAATAAAAACTTAATGTGAGTTTTAAACAGCAGCAGCACAAAATCCTGTACTCATGCCAATGCCAAAGGAAGTGGAACTAAGCCACGGTTACTGCAGCTCAGGGACTCCTACGGATCTCCAGCTTTCCTGCCGCACCTGCTATGAGGCGAGGCAGCCAAGCACACGGTGACCTCGACGACACCACCCTCTGCACTGCTGCACAAACTCTATTCTTGCAATTTCCTCCAAAATGAGAAAAAAAAAAAAAGACAGAAGACCCCAGCAAGTAACGAAACACGCGAGACCAAACGCCCACCTGAACTGGAACCCAGGCGTTCGAACACGCCTCCTGAGGGCCCAAACGCGGGTGTGTATGTGTGACACATCTGTGTCTCCACACGGTGAGGCCAAAATGCTATTCACTAAGTTGGAAATCGTGTTAAAGAGAGACAAGAGCGACAGCACTGACAGGAGCGAATCTCACCCTCGTCTCCACTTCACTCTGTGGAAACACAGGCCCCTAAGACGTCTCATGAGTCCTGCATCAGCGCCAGTCCTTAGGAGGCTCAGCTAAGAATCCAGAGCTCTGTGTTCCAGAATGTCTAAGAGCAATGTCTAAGAGCAATTCATCAGAGTGCACGTCTGACATCTCCTCTTAGTAGTCCACAAAAAAAAAAAAAAAAAAAAGAAAAGAAAAGAAAAAAATGAAAGCACGCCTGTGCCCCCAGTGCCAGGCAGGGATTCCCAGGCTCTGTCCTCAGAGCTGCACACACAGTGGCAGTGAGCTCAGGTCTCCACTTCTGAGCTGAGAGCCGTCTCTCCCCAGAAATCTCTGGACTCTGACCTTGGACACTAAATGAAACGTCTAGAAATGCCAACACTAAGAATACTGTAAGTTTTCAATTTAATACTAAAAACAGAGGTTTTCTTTCTTCTATGTACAAGTATCTCATCCAGGCTACCACAGCTCAGTCTGAAGCGGGCTGGGACGTGGGCACACTGGAGTACTTGACATCTTTCTATGTATTAAGAAGCTGGGCCAGGCAATCTGATGACAGAGGAGAGAATTAAAAACGAGTCACTGGAGTAATTAATTAAAACCGTCACCTGATCACTTGACACATTAGACCAATGTCAATCTTGGCTTCAACTTCTTAAAAATACAGAATTTTTAGAAAATGTTTTCTGTATGCATGAAAAACAAGGACAGGACACCCACCGCAGCTGTTTATGGAGAGAAAGCTTGAGCGTGCAGACACTTTAATATCTGTCGGCACACGCACTCACGTACCAGGGAGTCTGCGCGCTCTGCAGCCAGGAGGCAGGGATTAAAGCCTCGCTCAGCCGGGCAAGACCCTCTCCACACGCGCAGAGAGAGCATTCTGTGCCTAGAAATGTCAGGACTTCTTTTTGTTCAAACCGCTCCAGTCCAGACACTGGGAAAAAGGGGCCCCCACGTGTGAGCTGCTGGGGGCTAATGTTCAACTCAAAACGGCCCAGACCCCTGCACGCAGTCGCTCTGAAGCACATCCCGAGTCCCCAAGAGGGAGCCCATGTCTCAGAACCGAGCTCCAGGGCCTCTTACAGTCTCACAGCGTCCACACCAGGGACGGGCTGCCTCCAGCACAGCCTCTCCTCGGGCCACGGGGCGTCGTCCACAGCAGAGTTCGTGCCCGTCCGTCCGCCCGCTCTCGGCACTCAGAAGACGGGGGAGTCACAGAAGGGGCAGGGGCTCTGCAGGAGCCTCTTGATCCAGTCAGGGTCTGCAGAAGGGAGACAGGAGGCATCAGCAGCAGCTCCAGGAAACCCGCCAGACCGGCGGTGCTCGCGGCGGCAGGGAGGGGGCGAGCAGGGCCCAGCTCTGCCGCCAAGCTCCGGGTTCTTGGGAGCACTCTGTTCTGGGGCCTGCGTGGCCACCATTCCAATGAGGGGTTTCCAAAGACAATGTGTGATGAAACCAAGTAAAGAAAGGACCGGGGCAGAGCAGGTGAAGCCACCGCCTGAGACACCAGCACCTGCCCACATTCCACGAGGAGCACCAATCCACGTCCCTGCTAACGCTACCAGAAAGCAGTGGAAGATGGCCCAAATGCTCGGGTCCCTGCTACCTCAGTGGGAGACCCTGATGGAGCTTCAGGCTCCCCACTTTGGCCTGGCCCCACCCTCTCTTCTGTTACTTTGCCTTTCGAATAAATGAAATCTAAAAAAAAAAAAAAAAAAAAAGACCTGACTTTATTCCAAGACTAGGATTCCATACAGTGCTCCCTTGGTAACGTTTTAGAACATGCGACACCGGGTCAACACCCCTCCCCGGGGCTGTGCCACCATCTCTGCCCTCCCTCTCTCCTTCTTCCTCCCGAAAGCCATGAGTGGAAAAGTCAAAGTCAACGGGTGGGGCCCGGCGCTGTGGCGTAGCAGGTGAAGCTGATGCCTGCAGTGCCGCCATCCCATATGGGTGCTGGTTCTAGTCCCAGCTGCTGCACTGCTGATCCAGCTCTCTGCTGTGGCCTGGGAAAGCAGTAGAAGATGGCCCTAGTTCCTGGGCCCTGCACCCACGTGGGAGACCTGGAAGAAGGTCCTGGCTCCTGGCTCTGGATGGGCACAGCTCTGACTATTATGACCACCTGGGGAGTGAACCAGTGGATGGAAGACCTCTCTTTTTCTCTCTCTGCCTCTGCCTCTCAAATAAAAAATAAATAAATCTTCAGAAAAACAAAAGCCAGTGGGCAGGTTTCATTGTTTTTAAGCCTCAATCTTCTGTTTCCTGCCTAAATAGTGTATCAGTTCTCAACTGTAATGACTGTTTAAAAGTTCCCAAAATGTGTGTCAAAATAATCTCATAGGAGGAGGGGCTTATGGAAAAAACAAAAAGGTTGTGAGTTGATAAACTCTCAAGTTGGTGACAGGAACTTAGGATTTAGCATATTTTTCTCTTGAATTCTGCGTATGATTCCAGTCTCTAATAAAAGAGCAGAACACGGCTGGTGACACAGCTCCCGAGAATCAGCGTGGTCAGCCGCTCTCGGGCAGAACCAGGACTAAAGATGCAGCTTCTTGAGGAACGCTTTTTGTTTCCACTGAGAATACAACATCTCCCCAAACAGATCCATAACTGCACATGCTTCTGACTCTCAGGCCACAATCAGACACGCGTGTGGCATTAAATGAACAGAGGCCGGCCCATGTCCAAGATCTCGTTTCCTGCCCATCATCTCCTGTGCTATCAGGAGACAGTACTCAGATCAACTATTAGAAACCCATCGCGGGGCCGGCACTGTGGCGTAGCAGGTCAACGTCCTGGCCTGAAGCACCGGCATCCCGTATGGAGGCTGGTCCTAGTCTCGGCTGCTCCTCTTCCAACCCAGCTCTCTGCTGTGGCCTGGGAGAGCAGCAGAAGATGGCCCAAGTCCTTGAGCCCCTGCACCCGCGTGGGAGACCTGGAGGAAGCTCCTGGCTCCTGATTGGTGCAGCTCCGGCCAATGTAGCCATCTGGGGAGTGAACCAGCAGATGGAAGACCTCTCTCTCTCTCTGGCGCTACCTCTCTCTGTAACTCTGTCTTTCAAATAAATAAAATAAATCCTTCATTCAAATCTATCTAAGGACCATCTAACAAATCTATCTAGGGCCATCTAACAAATCTATCTAGGGCCATCTAACAAATCTATCTAGGGCCATCTAACAAATCTATCTAGGGCCATCTGGAACAAGCTGACCTTTAGGAAGGAGTCACGTGTCTGCAGTGACAGACGTCTGCAGACCATGAAGAGGCTGCGTGTACGTCAACACCACGCAGTCCCACAGCCGCAGGGAGGAGGTGACCTCCGCCATCGTCTGGGAACTGGGACACTGCTAACTGCCCCACACCTGCGCAGAGCTGGGGAGGCGCTCACCTTCTGGGGCTGGATGCCGGGCGATGCTGTCGTGGAGCAGACACCGTCTGTAGATCAGACTCTGGCAAGACTGGTAGGTCAGGAAGCACCTGGTGAAGACAGACCCACGCTCAGGTCTCCCACAGCTGGGGAAGCAGCACTGAGGTGGGGGAGCCACCAGGTACGTAAACCCACACCTCCCTCAGGGGAAGTGCTACAAGACTTCACAGGTGCATGGCAACCACGTGTGGCTGCACACACAGGCAGGTGAGACCTGCACTGACACCCTGGGAAGAGGAAGCGGCTATTTCGTGTCACCAGCAGAGAGAGGCAGTTTCTAGCCCAGAG
The DNA here is from genome assembly GCA_015711505.1 of Sylvilagus bachmani. Classification (NCBI taxonomy): domain Eukaryota; kingdom Metazoa; phylum Chordata; class Mammalia; order Lagomorpha; family Leporidae; genus Sylvilagus; species Sylvilagus bachmani. The sequence goes on along the minus strand of CM027406.1, from coordinate 90,663,821 downwards.
CCACTGCAGCCTTGCTTCCTCCCATTCCCTGCCTCAGGAAGAATCCAGCGTCTTCCTGTCTGACTGCATTTTGGACTCTCAGAATGTTAAAACAAAAAGATCTTGTACTACATTGAAAATTCCTTTTGCTGGTGACTTTAAAGATGAGGTACAAGCACTATCTTTAAGAAAATGACAATTTAGTGGGGGCAAACCTGCAAAATATCAAAGACAAAATTAACAGTGCAAAAACAAAGAAGGCCATGAACAAGCCTCCACGCCGTGCAATGGCTATTCACTGAGCACCTCCTGGACCAGGCCAGGAGGGAGCAGACAGAACACAATGGGATGGCAGGGTGCTGTTCAGGCTCTGTGCAGTCTTCCAAAAGACAGCAGTCTTCAGTGGAGCGACTGAGGAAGAGAAATTCAAACAGGAGGGAGGCCGGGAGGAGGAGCTCCAAGCAGGTTCACCTCAGGAAAGACTTGGGTGTGGGGGTGCAGTGCTTACGATGTGGCTGTTAACCAGGCTGTCTGGGTCTTGCCACTGACTGCAGCTTCCTGGGCAAGAGGAAACGTGGAGGGGCGAGTCCTGGGAGGGAAGGGGCCAGGAAGGCCTGATGACAAAGTGACCCTTGAGGAGAGGCCGTGTGGACACCCGCTAGAGGGCTCCAAGAGGAGATGGGTTGACACGAGAGGAACAGCCAGGCCACTACACCTGGAAGGAGGTGGGGAGGGGATGGTCAGAGAGCGGATGAGCAGAAGGGGACCAGGCCGCAGAGTCTCACAGGCCACAGACAGGGTTTCTGCTTTGCCTCCTCAGAACTGGTGGCTTCTGGGTCTTGAGCACAGGGGTGAACAGACAGGAGGGGGCGAGGAAGATCAGCTGAAAGGTGAATACAGCCTGGGCAAGAGACGAGGAGGAAGGAGGAGGGGCTGGAGTCCGAGCTGCAGTGCTAGTAGACATCAAGCAGGCTTACAGCGGGGAGCCAGGTGAGGGCTCCCCCTTGAAGTCACCAGGGTCCCAGCAGGTACCACCACCAGGCAGGGCTCACAGAGAAAACCAGGCCCAAAGAGACACCGAGGAGGCGAGGCAGAGCCAGCAGAGACGAGCGAGAACGAAGAGAATGAGGTGTGGAGTCCTGGGGAGGGGTGACAGCGCTCCAGGGAGGGGACGGGCAACTGCACCACCCGCAGCGAGGACACGCCACGTCTCCTCTCAGGGCGGGCGGGGAGGGCTTCTACCCCTACGATGTGAATTCATCTATTTAACAGGTACTGCCTGGTGATAATCCCGTCTAAAACACCACTTCCAAGGAGAGCAGCACCACCACAGCGCCCCAGGAATCCTCAAACACAGGCAGAGGACGGCCCTCCAAGGCCACTCTGCCTCTGCACAGCAGCACAGCCGGTGCGCACCAGGCTCAGGGCAGCGGCTTTTCCCCAACACGCTGGCGAGGGCAACGTGACCTGGGAAACACTGTGCAGCACCCTGCGCTGCACAGAGCCCGGAACCCAGCAGTCAGGGCTGTCGGAAGGGCTTACCGGAGCCAAATGTGGCCGTTGGAGCAGACGGCCTGTTTGCGATCTGTGAAGGGCAGGATCTCCTTGCACAAGCTGCAGTGCTCGGGGAAGGTCTGCTTGTTCATCTTCTTCGAGATGTGTCCAATCAGCACCTGGCCAGACAAAGCAGCCGCAGAGTCAGCCGGGGAGCGCGGCGCCTTCTGGGGGAAAGGTCCATGGCACAAAGGAAAAAGGGAGAAAGCGCACAGCTCTGTGCGCTCCACACAGGCTGAAGGCGCAAAGGGAGCCGGCGAGCTGAACAAATGAACCCACTCAGGGACCCCGGGCCACTCCGGACAGAAGAGCTTCTGAAAACCAGAATCTTGTGAGCTGCCTTGTTCTCACTGCTTTGGAACAGAACCTCAGGGCTCCATCAGATGTCAAAGTGGTGAGCTGTGACGCATAGTACTGAGTTTTAGAAGGAGAAACAGAACCTCTATAGGCAAAAGTATTAGAGCAAAACTACGGAGTTTGCAGAACTGTCACAAAGTAAAGACTCGGGGTTAAAAATAACTGCCCTTCTGATGGCCAAAGGCCCATCCCCCAATCCAGACCACCGAGCCCCACCGCAGAGGCCGTCAGACCCACCGTGGGAGACGAGACGGCGCAGGCTCTAGGCCTCGCCCCTGCTTCAGATTTGCTTTTCTCTGCTGATTAAGATTACCTTTAAAAATAAAAGTCTGGGCCGGCGCCCTGGCTCAAGAGGCTAATCCTCCGCCATGCAGCACCAGCACACGGGGTTCTAGTCCCGGCCGGGGAACCAGATTCTGTCCCGGTTGCCCCTCTTCCAGCCCAGCTCTCTGCTGTGGCCCGGGAGTGCAGTGGAGGATGGCCCAAGTCCTTGGGCCCTGCACCCTCATGGGAAACCAGGAGAAGCACCTGGCTCCTGGCTTCGGATCAGCGCGGTGCACCGGCTGCAGCGTGCCGGCTGCAGCGGCCATTGGATGGTCAACCAATGGTAAACGAAGACCTTTTTTTCTCTCTCTCTCTTACTGTCCACTCTGCCTGTCAAAAATAAAAATTAAAAAAAAAAAAAGTCTGAAAAACACAAGTCTGCTTCATCATTGCTGAAAAAAACCACTGGCCACGTTACCGCAGGACACCTTCCTCTGGAGCAGCCGGTGCCCTTCAAAGCTTTAAGCCCGTGCACACGTAACTTCCTGTGGAAGCACTGACAAGGTGTGCAATTCACTAAAACTCATTACTTGGTTTATGAGGGGTATCTCAACAGCTCCGCCTACCTTCTGTATATAACTTACAAGTTTAAATCCCATTAGCTTTGGGCCTTTTTGGTTTTTAGCCGTAGGAAACCGAATTCAGGTGCTGGTGTTGTGGTATAGCGGGTTAAGCCACGGCCTGCGATGCCGTGCAGCAGTTCCTGTCCCTGCTGCTCCACTTTCGATCCAGTACCCTGCTAATGCGCTTGGGAAAGCAGAAGATGGCCCTACTACCTGGACCCTGCCACCCATGTGGGAGACCCGGATGGAGTTCCTGGCTCCTGGCTTTGACCAGATGGTCCCAGCTGTTTCGACCATTTGAGGAGTGAACCAGTGGAAGGCAGCACGTGTGCCTCCCTGACACCGATGCCCCCTCTCCCCCTAAGGAGGGGCTGCTTCTTGACCATGAGCCCACCTGTGTAGCTGGATTCCTAACTCTCATTGCCGTGATTCTCCTTCCAAGGGGGAAAACAGTGGTTCTTAGAAGACAAAAACACTCTTACACTTTTATGTATAAAGCACAGACATACATATAGTATATAAAAAGACAAAATGTGGGGGCCAGTCCAAGACCTGGCTGCTCCACTTCCTATCCAGCTCTCTGCCGTGGCCTGGGAAGGCAGTAGAGGATGGCCCAGATCCTTGGGCCCCTGCACCCGCGTGGGAGACCGGGCGAAGCTCCTGGCTCCTGGCTTCAGATCAGCTCAGCTCCCACCGTTGTGGCCATTTGGGGAGTGAACCAGCAGATGGAAGACCTCCCTCTCTCTCTGCCTCTCAAATAAATAAAGAAATCTTAAAAAAAAAAAAACCAAAAAGGTCAGCTGACTGAACAAGGGTTGGGGTACAGTCTTCCATCTCTTTTACTTGTTCTGGTGCAGCCACAGAGCTACGCTAAACGTGGCTTCCCGAACTGATGCAGCCGCCAAATAAAAAGTCTAAACCATAAAGAACCAACCTCCACTCTTTATTTTCTGGAATTCTTTTTTCTAATTACTGAAAACCAGGAAATCTTCTAGACACTCTAGAACACAGGAAACAACTCTCCCTTGTGAAGCAGTCACCTGAACAACACATTCTAACAATTCTTTTTTATTTTTTTTAAGATTTATTTATTCGAGAGGTAGAGCTGCAGAGAGAGGGAGAGATAGCAAAATAGTTCTTCCATCGCTGATTCACTCCCCAGATGGTCACAACGGCCAGGGCTGGGCCGTTGATCTGAAGCCAGGAGTCAGGAGCGTCTTCCAGGTCCCCCATGCGGGTATAGGGGCCCAAGGACTTTGGCCATCCTCTCTGCTGCCTTCCCAGGCCATGGCAGAGAGCTGGATAGGAAGTGGAGCAGCTGGGTCATGAATCGGCACCCATATGGGATGCCGGCGCCACTGGCAGAGGCTTAGCCTACAGCGCCACAGTGCTGGCCACCATTCTAACAACTCTTAAGACCCTGCACACATCCTATAAGAAAATATAACAAGCAATTTGTGGATGACTTAACATTAGGGATGAACACATTTAAATGTATTCCTTTCAACCTGACATTTTAAATAAGACTTTAGGGAAAGAGAATACGCACCAATTTTCAGAGTACAAAAGAACCGACTTTTATGACTCTGAATATTTTAGTATACAGTATGTTCCCCGGAACCCAAGTTCGGCAGGATTTTAGCTGCTGATAGCTGTGCAAACGATTCCCTGATCAAGAAGTCTGGCTAAAACTGGAATTTTCAGACGTCTCAGAACGATAACGTGCACTGACAACCTGTCAGAGTACACACAGTGTGGGGCCAGGACTGTGACGGTCAGTTAAGCTGCCACCTGCAACACTGGCATCCCATACGACCGCAGGTTTGTGTCCTGGCTGCCCCACTTCTGATCCCGATTCCTGCTGATGTGCCCGGGACAAGTGGTAGAGGGTGGCCCAAGTGCTTAGGCCGCGTGGGAGACACCAATAGAGTTCCAGGCTTCCGGATGCAGCCTGGCCCAGACCCGGCTGTTGCAGCCATTTGGGGAGTGAACCGGCGGATAGAAGACCTCTCTCTCTCTCTCACTCTGCCATTCAAATACATAAATCTTAAAAACAATAAAAAGTACACAGTGTGCAGTATTCCCAAGCTTGGAGTCTTTATATCAGTAGGAAGCTTGGACTTTAGGAATTCCTAAAACTTAGATTATGCCCAGCTTCTGTAAAAATACACAGGGACAGCGTTGTACAGTGGGTTAAGCTGCAGCTTGCAATGCTGGCCTCCCATATCAAAGTGCCAGTCTGAGTCTCAGCTGCTCCACTTCCAATCCAACTCCCTGACAATGCGCCCTGCAGGGCAGCAGACCATGGCTCAAGTGGGAAGGTCAGGATGGAGTTCCTGGGTCCCGGCTTTAGCCTGGCTCCGACCTAGTTGTTGCAGCCACCTGGGGAGCGAGCCAGTGGACAGGTGATGATCTTTGTCCCTCCCCTTTTTCTGTCACTGTCTTTCAAATAACGTACACCTGCCCATCCTTCCCAGAACATGTGACCCTCAGGGAATGGAGCCTGGATGCTGAATTTCCCCGCTGTGACTGCCCACCACACACTACCCTGCTAGTGCAGCCTCAGCCTGGGATCTCACCTGGCCGTCCTGCACATCACGCCCACGCTGAGAAAGAATCGCAGCAGCCCCTGTGCTATGCACGTGTCCTCTGCATTAATCCCTGTGACCTATTCACTCCCCTGCACCCCATGCCCGTCAATTACCTAGAAAACGTCAACACCAACGTTCAGCTTGAGAAATTCAAGCTCGGTGCCTGCTCTCGGCACGCCGGGGTGGGCTGCGAACACCTACCCGGGCCGTTCTGTCATCGTACTCCTCATCCGACATGAGGAAGTTGCAGAGCCCTCTGGTGGGGATGCTGGTGTTCTCGGTGATCCAGGTGTGCAGGTACACCTCTCCCAAGACTCGCTTCATGTGCTCCCTGGTCAGGTGCATCTCCACCGCTTCGATCTTCCCCTGGATTTCGAGAAGCTTCTCCTCCATGGGCTCGCGGCCCCCGCCCTCTCCGGCCGGCAGCAGTGCGTCTTCGGCGGCCTCCTCCGCGTCGCCTTCCCGGCTCCTCTCCTGCAGGCCCTGCTTCGTCGCCTGTTTGGAGGAGGTGCCTTCCTCCTGCTGCTCGTCCTCCGCGTTGCCCGCCCCGGGGGAGTCGACCAGTAAGATTTTTGAGTCCTCGTGGGTGGGCTTCCACAAGGCTTCTGAGGGGGTTTTCTGCATCGACTGATACAGAATCCTTAGGAGGAAAAGCTTAAAGCGCCAGAAATAGGTGACCCCGCTGCTCTCGATCTTTTTTTCCAAAGCCTCTTGTAGAAACTGAGGGATATGCTTATCCTTTAAAATCTTCCAGCGCACAAGGTCAATTAGATCTACCTGCTTAAAGAGATTCTGAACCGAGGACTCCAGGAGCTGAGCTGCCGCCTCTTCGAAGGTTTTCAGAGTGACGAACTGGACCTGGTAGTTTTTGTTCACGGGATGGAGGCCATTGACCATGCCCTCCGTCGTAATGATGGCCAGATACGCCCCGCAGGGGCTCACTGCTATCCCGTGAGTCCTCACTGAGCCGAACACATCTGAGAGTTTGATCAGCTGGTGTTCAAACTTCAGCGCAACGTCTGTGAAGATGGGGATCAGCTGCCTCACCTTCCCGTCACTTGAACACGTATACACTGTCCCGTTCTGTCTGTCGGCCGTCATGGAGACGATCGGCAGCGAGTGCAGGCCCGTGACGTGGGAATTGTGAACGTTGAGGCCTGCTTTGGAGATCAGAAGAAGACACCAAAACACGTAGGAGCCCCTGGCAGCCACCACCAGGCTGCAGCTGCACTTCTGGTAGGGGTGGTAGAGGGGCACACACTTGATGCTGTGCACCGGCAACTGGTCCATCTCCTTCCACAAGACGACAGGCTGCCTCAGCGTGAAATAGCCTTTCACGGCCTTCAGGTTGACGGGCAGGATCTTCACAGGCCCGAACGCACTCCCTACAATAAGGCCGCTCATCTTCCGGTTATTGTGCTCATATTCCCACCAAAACAAGACGCTGGGAGAGCTGATTCCCGACTCGATGGTGTTGCAGGAGGAGATGGACTCCTTTCCCACAAACGGCAGCTGGAACTGCCACACAGCAATGTTGCCGTTCTCAAAGAGGACGGCCAGGAGCACACTGCCCACGTCCCGGCACTCGTTGTTGTGCTTGACCTGCTGGGTGGTGCAGATGCCCGACCACTCCATTCTCACTGGAGTCTGCATGCTGTGTCTCCTCTGAAACTCGGCAAAATCCCCCAGATTTCCTTGTGGAGTGTCATTCTTGGAAAGCCTGTAACTGGTCTCATAAAGACGTTCCCCATAAATCTCCGTCAGGTCGACCAGCTGGACCCACTGCAGTCTGTTGAGGTTAGCCTGGATGGTCAGGCGGTTGTCCATGGTCAGTGCTGCCAAGAGGCACCTGCCATTGGCATCACAGCCCATGGGGGACCAGCTAGTGTATTTGAATCCTCTCAGTGGCGGCAAAGCCTTCCCCTCGGGGTTGAACACCCTATCCAACATGAAAGTCTGGCTGATTGTGGGGTCTTTCGAGGTGGCAAACTTCTCCTTGCATTCAGCAACTTCTGCTTTTGAGCCCACCTGGAAAGTAAGATATAAAGCGGTTAGATATTTATCTATATAATCGATCCACACTAATATAGATGAAAATTTTCATATGGATTCTATTCATTTTGGCATGCTATGCATTTAAAAGATCAAGTACACACATAAAGATTAAATGAGCATTCACTCAAGAAAATGGCATTTTCTTAGAAGGGTCAGGATAAATAGTCATTACTTATAGACTGGCTCTCACACTGTTCTAACTGACTTAAGCAATCAGGGTACAGATTTTTAAAGAGTCAACAGAGGGGCTGTTGCTGTGGCATAGTGGGTAAAGCCCACACCTGCAGTTCCTCATCTCTTTTGGGTGCCAGTCTGAGTCCTGGTTGTTCTTTTGATCCGGCTCCTTGATAACATGCCTGGGAAGGCAGAAGATGACTCAAGTGCTAGGGCCCCAGCACTCACGTGGGAGACCTGGAAGAAGCTCCAGGCTCCTGGCTTTAGATCGGCGCAGCTCCAGCTGTTGTGGCCATCTGGGGGTGAACCAGCGGATGGACGATCTCTCTCTCTCTCTTTGCCTCTGCCTCTCTATAACTCTTCCTTTCAAATAAATAAATAAATATTTTTAAAAAGTCAACACGGCCCTTAATTCACAAAATGATGAAGGTGTTAAAAATATATGAAAATAGGGGCTGGTGCTATTGGTGCAGTGGGTTCAGCCCACCTGTGATGCCAACATCAGAACAATTTGAGTATCCAGTGCTCTGCTTCCAATCCAGCTCCCTGCCATTGTGCGTTGGGAGACAGTAGAAGACGGCCCACGTGCTTGGGGCTCCTGCCACACACATGGGAGACCTGGGGAATGAACTAGCGAATGAATGGTATCTCTCTCTCTCTCTGTATCTCCCTGACACTCTACCTTTCAAATAAATAAGTCATCTTTAAAAATGTATGAAAATACCTATATATATATATATATATATCTTTCACACAGCTCTATTTTATAATACTCTTGCATTACAATAGATTTAGCTTTTTTAATCTGAATTTTGCATTTGCAAATTATGCTGAGGGCCACCTCCAGCTGCTGGGTCTGCTTCGAGCACACTGCGCTGTCTGCAGCTCTGCTCTCCTGCCCTGCTGCCCAGCCACCCCCCAGGTGAAGTCTCACTCTCACCACATGGTCTCCTGTGACTATCCCAGCTTTCATTCATCGCTCCTTCTTCCAAGTTCATGGCATATATCAACAGTGCCTAGTATTATGATGGTGAGTTCTTAGAGACATTTTAAAGGGACATTAAAGATGGAGGAAGAGATAAACGGCCAAAAGAAAGTAGTCTAGAATCATTAAAAAATAGCCGAGAAGGCTAAAGTAAAAAAAAAAAAAAAAAAAAAGAGCAGAGGTCAAAACAAAAGATGGTTTCCGTTATGCTGGAAGCAGGAAGGACTTGATCCTCTGCCTTCAGAGAAACAGATCAAAGAGAGAGAAAACAGCATCTTTCCATTCCTTTCTAGTGTCAATCGCCCTTTTCAAAGAGGCTGATCTTCAAAATGGAAAAGGCAGAATGTGATGAAAAGGGAATTCAAGCCCAAGACATTTATGGATGTAACGTTCAGTCACTTTAAATAAGTTTAACTTCCCAAGCACGGAGGAATCACACCCCAGCACAGAGAAGAACTCTGGAGATGCTAATTCAGAACCACCATGTCCTAGACAAAGCCTAGACAACTGGGGATGTGTCAGACAAAAACACAGCCCGTACTGACTAGATGCCATTAAGCCTAATTGGGAATAAAATTCCTCAGTGTATTAACAAACAAATGGCTTGTGAGACAGCAGCCATCATTAGGAACCAGCAAAAGACACTGTATGATCTAGTCTTAGTCTTTTTCCCACCAAAACTGCCAGATGACACAATGAGCGAGCATACAAGGTGAAAAGTGATAGAAAGGTATCTCCATGCCAGTCAGGGCTAACTTCCCTGAAGTGATCTACACAACACTAAGGACCTCGACCGTCCCGAGCAGGAGCTGTGTGCGAAGTTCTGCAAACATCAAGTGTTCTACACTATTCCTCCTGAAAAGTCACAGGGAACACAGCAAAGACTGACTCAACCAGAATTATCCAAACTCTCTTTCTCTTTTACACTGCAATAGCGTCTTAAGAGTTGTTACTGGAGCTAAGTGCTGGCATCCAATATGGGTGCTGGTGGTTCAAGTCCCGGTTGCTCCACTTCCGATCCAGCTCCCTGCTAATGTGCCTTGTAAAACAGTGGAAGACTGCCCAAGTCCTTGGGCCCCTGCAACAGTGTGGGAGACACGGAAGAAGCTCCTGGCTTCAGATCGGCTCAGCCCTGGCTGTTGGGGTGAATTGGGGAGTGAACCAGTGGATGGAAGATTTTCTCTGCCTCTCTGTAACTCTGCCTTTCAAATAAATAAATGAAATAAATCTTAAAAAAAAAAAAAAAAGGAGGGGGGAATTTAAGGGCAGGTGCTACAGCTGCTGGAGAAAATTCCAGCTGAACGAGGTGAAGGCAGCTGGCTTGACAGTACAACGCCAGGCAGAGCCCGAGCGTCACACGGGCAACCCTGGAACACGACACAGCGAAGCAATCCACCAAGAGTGAAGAGCTGTGCTACAGTGCCAGACTACACACCAGCTCCACGACCACGCACAAGCTGCTTAAATCTGCTGGCTTTAATTTCCTTATTTATAAAGAGAATCATACATGCTTCAGAGTTAGGAAGGTTAATTAAAAATACATGAAGCAGGGGCCAGCAATGTGGCATGATGGGTAAAACTGCCGCCTGCAGGGCCAGCATCCCATATGAGCACTGGTTCAAGTCCCGGATGCTCCACTTCTCATCCAGCTCTCTGCTCTGGCCTGGGAAAGCAGTAGAAAATGGCCCAAATCCTTGGGCCCCTGCACTCGCGTAGGAGTCCTAGAAGAAGCACCTGGCTCCCGGCTTCGGAATGGTGCAGCTCTGGCCATTGTAGCCATCTGGGGAGTGAACCAGCGAGTGGAAGGAAGACCCCTCTCTCCCTCTGCCTCTCTGTAACTCTTCCTTTCAAATAAATAAATAAATCTTTAAAAAAATGTGAAGTGTTAATAAATGTTCCAAAAAATGTTAGGTGTGTTTTTTTACTTAAAAATTTATGTATTCAATTGGAAGTCACAGCAAGAGAGCAAGAGTGACAGCAAGAGATTTGGAGATGCCAGGCACTGGTTCTCTCCCTTAGAGCCAGGAGCCCTGAGTCTCCAAGTGAGTGGCAGGGGCCCAAGGACTTGAGCAGAGGGTGGAATTAGCAGAGGGCTGGATCCAAAGTGGAGGTGGGACCTGAACCCAGGCACTCCGATATGGGATGCAAGTGTCCCCCGAACGGCAGTGTCACTGATTCTCTGAGGAAGTAAATGCCAATGGGGCTTAGCAAAGTATACTATGGACATAAATGAAAAGCTAAAGTAGAACAAACAAACAGATTTTGCTACCCACAGCAGCAGCGGGATCAAAGAGAGGAAGTTCAAGCAAACTGTGGTCCCACTCACTGGGGAAGATCCTGCTGGGATGGAGCAGCATGGATGCCGACTGGTAGGGAACAGCCTTCCGGTACGGTACAGTGGTTTGTAACACAACAGGTCTGAGTTAGCCTACTGCACCGTCCCCAACTCTCCCCATCACAGAACCAGTTAACAAAACAAGCACTCAGGTGCCCGAGGACACACCACTTACAAGTTCAGCTCTTTGACGCCTGCCTAAAGCAGTCACTGAATTGGACACTGACACTGCTAACTGCTAAGCACTCTGAAAATTCATTAGAGGCTCTGAGACAGTGAGCTTCTTGAGGACCAAGAACAGGATCGCAAAGACATACAAAAGTTTCTCACTGTAGCAGATGATGTTAATACTAAGGCATCTGACAGTTGACACATAATACAATTAGGGACCCAAATAGAATTCAGAACCGTATGCAAGTATAAGATCCACTTCATCTACAGTCCAATGGTAAGAAAAAATTGCAATGTACTCCTTTTTTTTTCCTTACAAACATGCCCACAACAGCCAGAGCCTGGTCAGGCCAAATCAGGAGCCTGGAATTCAATCTGAGTGTCCCACGTGGGCTGCAAGGACCCTAGTAACTGAGCCATCTCCTCTGCCTGCAGGTGAGCATTAGAGGAAGCGGGGCTGGAGCTCGAACCCGGCCACTCTGAATGGGGGTGCAGCTGTGCTGAGCAGCATCCTAGCCACTGTGTCAAATGCCCGCCCGGGACTTCTCATCACTGTCTCTTGCTTTTCAGATTAAATCACTCATCTTTTTATCACGTATATATCAGTGCCCAGGAGAGTAACTTGCAACTAGCTGATAATTAACATTTAAACTGTTATAACTATATATTTCCCTAAAAGAGACTTAATCTAAATGACAGAATCCCAGAGCAAAAGCTTCTATGGGGGTTAGCACCTAGCTCTCCAGTGGTGCTGCACACTAGGCTGCAGCCTGCCCTCATGTCGCTGGAGCAAAGGCACACTGGACAGTCCTGAGTGGCTACGACAGTCGAGGGCAGAGCCGTCACAGTGCCAGCACGGGCTTCTTCACGATCCCCTCATGTGTTCTGTCCCACAGAGCCCTCACT
>CM027406.1:90597570-90651727 GCA_015711505.1 Sylvilagus bachmani | reverse complement strand
ATTTATTTGTTCCACAAACTACTAAATGATACTGTGTATTTAATCTTCCCAAAGGCTGAACAAGGCAGACTTTAGGAGCCCCTTTTACAGCTACGCCAATGTTGCTATCTGCAGCCGAAGTCCCATCCCTTAACCCCTGTTTGTACTGATCATCTGCTTGCCTCTGGTCCAGCCAGTCATACTCCTGACCACTCCGTGTTCACGAACTCCACGGTACCCCAGGGCTTCCTCCACGTTGGCCAACTTCCTCAGGCTATCTTCCAAGTTCCCACACTGGCCTCACCCCACTTTCCTGACTCCCGGTAAGAGCTACTCGAGCTCATCTGCTGATCCGCCATTACCCAAGCAGTGGCAAGTTATGATTTAAGCACGTGTGCACGAGACGGGTGCCTCCGTCCTCTCTTCCCCTCCTCTTACAACCCAGCCGGGACCGCTGCAGACCCACCCGGCCCACTCCCTGAAAGCAGCCTGCCCTGGTCTTTCCTTGAAGCCGACCCCCACCACGACGACACACGGCTCTAGCAGGTGTGCCCGTGAACACACCCTGTGCACACCGACACCGACGCGTCTGCCTGATTTGTTTACACTTGAACCGAACCGCTCACGTGTTCCCCAGAAGATCCTGGAGGAGTCGGTCACGCAAGTTTACCAGTGATCTAACGTAACACCAAGTCATGCACGTGTGGGCGGTACAGTCCGGAACGCCGCCCCTCACCCCAGCTCCCTGCCGGTGCGCACCCCGGACCCGGCCACCCACAGGAGAGATTCAAACTGAGTTTCCGGCTCCTGGATTCGGCCTGGCCCAACCCCAGCAGTTGCGGGCATTCGAGGAGTGAACCAGCAGATGGAAGCTCTGTCCATGTGCGTCGCCCCTCCCCGCCTTTCAAATCAACAAACATAAACACTGTAAGTTGCACATCCGAAACTGACATTAAATGTGGGAAGGGTGAGGAGGGCTTTCACCACCCTACCCACAGCTGGTGGCCGACACGTTAAAACTCCGAAGTACAGAAAATCCTTGAGAGAGACACAGCCCCCGGACAGGGACTCCTACTTGCACAGCGCTTACAACCACCTGACATGTTCGGCACGCTGCTCCCCTCCAGAACCCGGGCCAGCACCGAGCACAGCGACACCGCACAGCTATCTGCACGCGTGCGCGGCGACAGCGCAAACACGCAAAGTTCCTACACTTCTGAAATGAACAACACGGCTTCCTGCCTGGAAAACCAAACGCCAAAACGCCCGAATGCGGGAGCCGGTGCCGTAGGCACTCAGTCAAGCTCAGGCAGCCTGCGGTGCCCAAAGCAAAATTGGGCTCCACGAAGCCGAGCGCACGAGACGCACGAAGTTTAACCACCGCAACCGTGGCCGGAGGCTTAATTTCCCCACTCCGCACCCCTGAGTCTTGCTAGCCAAGAAAAGCCAGAGCACGACCCCCGACACGCAGCCTGCACCCACCCATCTTGCCCACAACCAGGACGCGGGACGGGGTCAGGCGATGCAAAGCGCCCCGGGGGCGCGAGGGCAGGGCACAGGCAACAAAGCTGGCCGCGGGCCCCGGGGAGCGGGCCCCAGACAATGGGCGCGGCGGCGGGGGCAGGGCCGGGGCCGCTCGGGCGCAGCCGCCGCGGCCATCGCGCCGGCCAGCGGGCCCGGGCCCCTCGCGGCGCCCGAGTGGGGCCCGGGGCGCGCGCGCGCTCCCTCCCCGCACGCGCGGCGGCGGGGCAGCCGGGGAGACCCGGGGCCGCGCGGGACTCACTTTGAGCAGGCAGCTGTGGAGCGGGGCGGGCACCGAGGTGCGGTGGATCACCAGGTCCTGGCCCGCGTTGTGCACGTCGCAGATGAGCTCCAGCACCGCGACGCTGCGCGCCGTGGACACCGACACGCGGTGGTCCTCCGACCAGGCCAGCGGCTCCAGGCCGCTCACCGCGTACTGCAGCTTCACGGCCGGTTCCCGCCGCGTCACCAGCAGGCGGAACGCCGCGCTGGGCCCGGGGGCCGCCGGCTCCTGCCCGCCCGCCTCGCCGGCGCCCTCGCCCTCCTGCTCCCCGGGCGGCGCAGGCCCGGCCGCCGCGGGCCCCACGCGGGCCTTGTCGGCCGCGCTCATCCTCCCCAGCAGCCGAGCGCCGAGGCCGCGGCGCGCCAGCCCCGCGTCGCCGTCCCGCGCACGGCCGCCGCCGCCGCCCCCAGCGCCCTCCGCGGCGCGCTTCTCCCCTCGGGCCCCGAGCGCCGCCGAGCCTGGAAGGACCCCGCCGTTGCCAGGCGACGCCGCCCCGCAGGGTGGCCGCGCAGCTGCCTGACTGGAAAGCGGCGCCGCGCGAGGACCCCGGGGCACCGGGCCTCAGGCCCTCGCCGCGGCCTCCTGGCGCTCGTCGGCGCGGAGGACCCCGTGGCCCGCGAGCCCGGCCGCGGAGGGGCGGCGACGGCGGACGCGGCGGGGGCCTCGCGCGCCTTCCACGTGGGGTCGCGGTCCCGAGCGGCCATGGCTGCTCTCCCCGGAGCCGGCCGCGCGCGGGCGAGGCGGGTGAGTTCCGTGGACGGAGTGGAGGGGGCGGGCGCCCCACGCGCGGGGCTGGTCGCGGGAGGCCGCAGGAAAGGCCGGTGTGTTTCGGGGGTGAGGACGGACATGCCGCGGGCCGGGGCGGGGAGCTGCCGCGACGTCGTGGGTTCGCGCGCAGCCACGCGCGGGCAGGGCTGGTGTTCTTCCCCGTAAGAAGGGACGCGTGGTTGCGCGTGCGGAAGAGAAAATTCCCGAAGAGCGCGGGAAGGCTCGCCCCGGCCTGGCCCGGTTCTCTTGGGGATTTTTTCTGGGGGGGTGAGGAGGGTTAGGACTGGGGTGTGGGTGAAGCTGCGCGAGAGGAGTGACAGAAGCGTGCGCGTGGGGTGGGAGGCGCGCTGACCGGGCACGCCCTAGCCTGTGGCCCGGCAGGAGGCGTGTGACCTCCCTGGTCCTCATTCTTCCCGCGTGTCAGCGGGGTGGAGCCTCTACTCCCTGCAATGGGACCGTGAGAGGACCGTGCACCTGAAGATGCTGCCCGACGTCTGGCCACAGAGGCGCTAAACGCAGAGATGACCAGCGCGGTGTGGACGCCGCTTGGCCATCGCGCCGTCCCTGATGGCCGAGTTGCGCACCTGCCCCGCAGGAAGGACTTGCCGACGCTTGGAGAGAACCGAGGGGGTGCGACGAGTGCTGGGACCGGGATCAGGAGGGGATTGATGGGCTACGGGAGCTGACCGGTCTGCAGAGGCCTTTTCTGTGGCTTTTCTTTTTTAAAGTGATTTATTAATTTATTTGAAAGGCAGAGCTACAGTTTTTTTTTTTTTAAATGTCTTGCATGAGAATGATGGATGAGTTGATCAGATTTGCCAGTGGATGAGTAGCTGATACCTTGGATTTGGAAAAACCTTGGCAACGTGTATCTAACACTGTACAAAATATTCTCTTTGTAACATTGGTTTCGGATTATTAAACTGACACCAGTTTAGTGTAACAAACTTGGAAACATTTGAAAACCCAGAGGTAGCTACTCTTAGCATTTTGATATATATTGTTCTAGAAAATAACAGCTTAAAACAGGAGTCAAACAGCGCAGGTCTCGTGAACGGCTTAGATACAGTTACTGCCTCGTCGGCGCAGCTGGGGGGGTGGGATGGTGATGCCCGGCCAGACCTCACAGCTGCGCCCCTGGGTTCAGAGAGCGCGATCTGACAGGTGGATGACGCGTGCATGCCCATGCAGTCTGGCAGGGAGCAGCCGCTCCTGCGTTTTCAATGTCAAAGTCCTGGCACGGCACCTCAGAGTCTGGGGCCAGATGGGCTCTGGGGACCTTCTGCCATAATCCCGCTCCCCTGGCAGGGGTGGGGCGCAGACTTGCTGAACGCCGCGTGGCTGATTTTCAGCGGACCTGGTTGTGTCCCTGCGCCCTCTGCCCACCTGCCCCCTCGCCGTGCCTTGGCTTCTCTGCTGTTTAGTGCTCCCCCAGCCCTCGGACGTGCCTCTCTTGTGCCCGTACAGGTTGGCATTTATGCTTGCACCAGTCTGTCTTCCACCTGTCTGACTCCTTCCGGGGCCTGGCCAGTCTCAGCTTCGCGGCATCAGGACCAGGCGGCCACACGAATGTGCTCTGTGTGCGGGGAGAAACGCTAACAAGCCGGCTGGGCTGCAGCCTGCAGAAAGGACTCCGCGCTCACACGTGTCCACTGAGCCCTGACAGGCCTGTGCGGGGAGTTCAGTGCTGTGCCGGAGAGACGGAGTCTCCGGTCACTCATGAGAAACGTGTCCATACAACGCTTGTTTGTGGCCAGTGCTGCAAGGCAGAGGGGGATACGGGTGCCAGGAGGGCTGACGGGAACAGGGAACTGTGACTTTGCTGGGTGGAGAAAGGAGGCGGGAAGGCTCTTGGCTGATAGGCAAGCCTCGGTCCCAAGGGTGCGTGTGAGTTAGCCAGCCAGCGGGAGGGTTGGAGTCCGGGGGGTGGGGATAGCACGTGCAAAGGCCCGCAGCGGGGGGATGAAGAGGTCAGATTCTGGAAGGCTTTGTGGATCTTGTTACACTTTTTATTTTGGTCTGAGAGCAGTGGGAAACCTGTCTAAACTATTGCCCCTTGCTTGCTTTTCAAGAGGTGTGGACAGAGATTCAGGGCGGTAGGGAGGTGTGGGGTGTAAGGGGAAAGGGAGTTCTCTGTAGGAGGGCGTGTCCCGCGCCAGCGGAAGGAAGCTCTAGAGAGCATGCCTCAGACCACAGGTGAACGTTGAAGGAGGCAGCTCTTGGCCGAACGTCTGGAACAGCCCGGTGTCCCTGGGATTGGTCAGGAACGCAGCAGGCTTCCCATTGGTGAAAGAGGGGTGCAGGCTGGGGCTGCAACCCCCCCCCCCGTAACTGGTGCTGTGAGTGGTGAGTGTGGCCTTCAGACCATTGGGTGCCCTGGGGGTCTGTGGGCCTTTGAAGCTGGTGGGACTGCAGGGTTCCTGCCATTTCGTGCTATCTTGGAGAGGAGGCCACTGATGTGAAACTCGACTTTCTGTTTCTTTAATCTGGAAATTCGTAATCTTGGGACTCTTAAGGTTATGCTAAAAGATGAAATCCATCAATGCTGGCTTTATTAATACTAAGTGTTTAAAGGTGAATGTATTGATTTACTTTTGTAAGGAATCCTTATGGTTGGGGGGGGCTGTCACTTCTGGTAGCTTAGTCTGAAGTTGACAGTCACGGCTGAGACAAGCCAATGGATGAAGACGCCACGATTCCAGGCAGACAGGAAAGTAGAATAGCAAGTGCTGGCCACCGAGGGATGCTGTCGTGTCCACGTCTAGACTGGAAGAGACGGCCCAGGAAGAGAGGAACTGGGCATTTCTTCTCCTAGGGGAAGTTTGGACGCCTTGCGTTGAACCACATAGGAGTCGTGGAAATCAGAAGCGATAGGCAAGAAAGGCCCGTGCCGCACGGCCTGCAGATAAGCGCAGTCAGGCCGGGAGGGCTGTGGGTAACTGGTGGAAGTGACGGATGGAGCAGAACTCCCGTCTGGAAGGGGAGCAGCGAGCAGGACTGTCTCCAGAGCATCGAGTCTGCAGGAACAGCGGGAGAGGGGCGCCTGTGGAGCCAGGGCCTGGGTCGAGCCCTGATGAAGGCGTCCACTTCTGGCAGGGGCCGGGACGCCGCCTCCTGCTCTTCACTGCTTCCTTAGGAAGGAGTAGGCGAGCGAGCGCTCTGCCCCTGCCCTCCAGTTCTTGTGCACATGGAGCCCGAGGGGGTGGGGGTCGACTTAGATCCACACTGCACAGGTGGGTTCACCTTTCCTTTAAAACAGACCCCACTGGCCGCCAAGTCAGCTCAAACAGTGTTTCCCCCCCCCATGGTGATTTAGCAGTTAAGATGGATGACGAGGTCTGGCAGATGAATGAGCTGAGGTTTTTCCTTTTTGTTTTTTTTTCCTTCCTTCCCTTTTGGAAAAGGCTGACTCAGAATCTGGTTGTGAACCCTCCCCTGTCGCTTGGCATATGGGGCCTGATGATCCCGGCGGGAAGAGATGCAGTTCTGCGGGCAGTCAGGCTTCACCCGGAGGCCTGTCTTCACGGACTAACGCACCTCTTGTTATCTTTCCTCGGGAACCACGCAGCACGCAAAGGCTACCAAGAGGAAACAGCAGGCGCCCAGCGCGGCTCCCCCGGCCAAACGGAGGAGCGAAGCATCACGGCTGCCAGCCGGGGGGACTGCTGTCGGAGACGCTGAACGGGCTTGTGCGAGGCGTGCGCAGAAGGTGTTTTCTCCCAGGAAGTGTTCAGTTAGCGCAGGTGACGGGAGCCGAGAGGAGAAACCGTGCATTAAGACGTCGTCATTGTTTAAAAACAACCCTGAGATCCCAGAGCTGCCCAGGTGTGTGCAGGGGCATACGGGCCCGGGGCGCGAGGAGCCCTGTGTTCTGCCTTCTTCACTGCTGGCCTGGAGCTCACGCCTGGCTGTGTTCACTTCGCAGACCTCAGGTGAAGCAGGCGCGCGAGACGGTGTTCACTCCCGACGCGTTCCAGGAGCTGGGCCTCCACCCGCACCTGGTGAGTGTCTTGCGGCATTTTACGGGCCAGGTTTGTCGGGGTGTTTGTTCATTCAGAAAGTCTGAAACGACAGTCCTAGGAAGAGGACATTGCGGGGTGTTTCTCCTGCCTCTGGTCAGCTTACGGGGAGCTCTCAGTGTGCACAGTCCTGAGCCCAGGGCCTCCCATACCTAACGCAGTGCAGCGCGAGACTTGGCTGCCTGGACTTACTGCAGTCTCTGGATGGGTGTCTGAAGCCAGGGGTGCTGGCAGATGGCACAGTGAGCACAGGAGAGAGAAGTGAGCTGGCATCTTGCTAGTGAGGGACACGTGCAACGCTTAAAAAAAGGAAGAAGCTATTTAAATGCATTTTATGCAGACACTTTAAAAAAAGAAGCACGAGTGAGTTTTCCAGACTTACGAGCCAGGAGAGAAAAGAACATGTTAGTGCTGAGAAGAACCTGCTTGCTTCGGCTCACGGGCCCAGCTGCCCTCCCCTTTCTCAGGGTGGGTTCCAGGGCTGGTGTTCTCCTAGAGGTTCAGGCGGGTTTCTCAGCCTGGGCAGCAGCTGCTGGGGCTGCATGGCTCCTTGCTGTGGCCCTGTTCTGTGTGTCACAGGAGGTTTCACAGCGCCCCAGGCCTGTTCCCCACTCAGTGCCAGTTGCACCCCTCCCCTGGTTGCAACAACCAAAGATCTCTCCAGATAGTGCCACAAGTGCTCTGGGCGCAGGGACCAGAACCACCCCACTTCCGGATCCCTCAATTGGAAGAACTTAATTTGATCCTGATAATCACTGTCATCCCAATACTTTCTTCTTTTTTGCATCATTTCCATTAAGTATGTTTACATAAAAAATTGGTCATCAAAGAAAAATGCTTTTTTTTCTCTTTCAGATTTCCACAATAAATACGGTTTTTAAAATGTCTAGTATGACCAGGTAAGTGTTCCAGGCTGCTCTTGGTTTTCCTGGGGCTGAAGTGGGTGTAGCCAGATGACAGGCGGTTATCTGTGGCGGGCGCAGCGGATCTGGGTCTTGGTGTTAGGAAACAGTGCCAGGTGCACGCAGCTCTCAGCCTCTGGGCTTCCGCCTGTGGGGAGGAGAGATGGGTTTCCTCCAGGCTGTGCCCGCTCTGCCCTGTGTGGGTGTCTGGTGCGGAGGATCCGCTGTTGTGTGCTTTCCTGAAAAGAACCGGCCAGAGACAGAACTTGGTCCCGTTATTTCTTAGTTTGGGAGTTGGGGTCAGCCAGAAAGGCAGGAGGGAATATTTGGCTGGAGGTAGTGGAGATGTTTGTTAGTGATGAGTCCTGGAAAGCAGAGAGAAGGTGTGGGGGAGACGGGGGTCCCCACTTGGACACGAAGGCTTTATTGATGGTCACTCCAGAAGTTAGGTCGGGGCACTGAAGACCGTGGAGCCCCCAGCAGTCGCTTTTGTGTGTTTATCAACCAAGTTTAAGAGATTTCTGTGGAGACACAAATCGCAGTGTGTCCGTAACATTTCTTGGAGTAAGCGGATGGCTGCCTGGGTAGCTGGTCTACTTCCCTTTGCTGTTCGCAGGGAGATCCCAGTACTGCATTTGATTGGGCTCCCTACTCCTGGTAGGAGGCAAGAGAGCAGCTGGTACATTTTTGCAATAATTCTGTTTATTCTCTCTGATTTTTAATTTTTTAGAAATTTATTTGAGGGACTGAGAGAGCT
The DNA here is from genome assembly GCA_015711505.1 of Sylvilagus bachmani. Lineage (NCBI taxonomy): Eukaryota > Metazoa > Chordata > Mammalia > Lagomorpha > Leporidae > Sylvilagus > Sylvilagus bachmani. Next base: position 90,643,498 of record CM027406.1, on the reverse strand, counting down.
CCCATCCTCTGGTTACTCTCCAAATGCCCACAACAGCCAGGGCTGGGCCAGAGCCTCAGCCTCCTGCAGGAATGCATTGCCCGTCTCCCACCTGGGTGACAGGAAGCTGTCACTGCGCCTCCCCGGGTCTGCTTGGAGAGCTGGAGTCAGACACCAGAGCCGGGCACTCTGGATGGGACGTGGGTGTCGTAACCCCCAGACCAAGTGCTTGGTCCTGTCCAGTTTTCTCAAAAATGAGCTTAACGAAATGGCCAGTCTCTGTCTTGCCTCACTGTTTTCAGCTAAGTTCCAGAAACTTAGCTAGCATTTTATCAAACGTTTCTCAGCACTGTTGCTTGAATGTTTGAGTAACTCGTAAGGTGGGAGTTGCTGGGGAGTCGGCATGGGGCTGTTGCGTCGTGCGTACCCTGTACGTCTGTCTGAACACAACCGGGTAACCTGCTTTATGTAAGATGTGCTTTTCCTTTTGGGCGGCCCCAGTGTTCAGAAGCACAGTATCCCCGCATTGCTGGAAGGCAGAGATGCTCTGGTGAGATCCCAGACGGGCTCAGGTGAGTCATCGTTTGGTCTGCCCTTCGTCCTGTGGTTCCCAGGACCCCCGGTCTTGCAGTGGAATCCACAGTGTGGTGCTGGTGCTGGTGTTTTGCTTTGTCTGGGCGAGGAAGGCCATGCTTACTCTCGATGAGTGCCCTGAATCTGCTCCCATAGGAAAATGAAGGGACCCGCAACGGTGCCATGGTCAGGACTGGTTAGGAAATGGTCACTTGTGCTGTTGGCTCCCAGGCCTCGCTCCAGCGGGCAATGGCTGTTTCCTTCTGGTGTGAAGCAGAGCTCTGGCATGAGTGTGTGCTGGTCGGAGGCTAGTGTGAGCTCGAGCACGGAACGCTAGGTTCCAGACCCCTGTGGGCTTGCCCTCTGCCTGACCGGCACGCTCAGCGGCAGCCCACCTGTTCTCCACGCCCGCCAGGGTGCACACCCCACAGTTTGTGCCTTCTGCTGGCCGTTCGAGGCCGGCTCCAGGATCCAGCCTGAGTGAGATCCCATCAGTGCCACAGAGGACACTTAGCCGACCGCTGAAGCTTGACTTGGTCATTAAGGAAGATTGTAGAGGAGGAATTGCCTTTTTGTTTTTGTTTAAATATTTATTTATTTATTTGAAAGGCAGAGTTACAGCGAAGCAGAGGCAGAGAGAGTCTTCCATCCGCTGGTTCACTCCCCAGGTGGCCACCACAGCTGGAGTTGTGCCAATCCAAAGCCAGGAGCCAGGAATTTCTCCTGGGTCTCCCAGATGACCTGGGCCATCTTCTACAGCTTTCCAAGGCCACAGAATAGAGCTGGATCAGAAGTGGAGCAGCCGGCACTCGAACCCGTGCCCATATGGGATGCCGGCACTGTAGGCGGTGGCTTTACCCACTTCACTCACTATAGCACCAGCCCCCAATTTTTTTTTTTTTTTTAAGATCTGTTTACTTGAAGGACAAAGTGGCAGAGAGAGAGAGAGATCTTCTGTAAGCTGGTTCACTCCTCAGTGGCTGTGACAGCCAGGTCTGGGCCAGGTCAAAACCAGGAGCAAGGAACTCCATCCAGTCTCCCATATGGGTGGCAGGACCTCGAGTGCTTAACTGCTTCCCAGGTGCGTCAGCAGGAAGCTGGATCAGAAGCCATGTAGCCAGGACTAAAACTATCTTCTGCAGACAAACACCAAATTGACCTGTTGTGTGTTGTTAATCTCCCTTGTTAGATGGGTAAAGCGGCTGAAAGTTAGATTTTTGAGGAGCCTGACTTCACAGAGTTCAGTTAGGAGCTGGGACCAGCAGGTGAAGTCCCTTCTTCCCTCTACTGCATGTGTGATGTGTAGGTTTTTCCCTATCCCCAGAGTCTGGTGTTGTCCCGAGCCAGAAGAGCCCGCTTCCTTTATGACCTTGACTTTTCCTAGATCTACAGGGTGTGCAATTTTACTGATTTTGCTCTTTTTTTAAAAGGGAAAACTCTTGCTTATTGCATCCCTGTGGTTCAATCTCTTCAAGCAATGCCGTCAAAAATACAGGTGAATGTAAACATGTTTTCTGTTTCTGTTTATAATGCATTAGCAACCATCACACTGAGCTGTGGAGTGGCGTCAGATATGAGAGAATGTGTTTTCATTTAGCATTGTTTTCTTTCCTTTTTGTGTTTCTTTTAAACATTTATTTATTTATTTGAGAGGCAGAGATATAGAGAGAAGGAGAGGGAGAGACAGAGATCTTCCATCTGCTGATTCATTCCCCATATGACCACAGCAGCTGGGGCTGGGCCAGGCCGGAGCCAGGAGCCAGGAGCCAGGACCCAAGAGCTTCTTCCTGGTCTTCCACATGGGTGCAGAGGCCCAAGCCTTTGGGCCATCTTGCACTGCTTTCCCAGGCACATTAGCAGGGAGCTGGATCAGAAGTGGAGCAGCCTGGACTCAAGCTGGCATCCATATGGGATGCTGGCAACATAAGCAGAGGCTTAACCTTCTGTGTCACAGTTCCAGTCCCCTAATGTTGTTTTCTTAATATATTTATTCATTGACTGCATCTAAAGACTGGGTTGCAGAATCAGAAGTGTATTAAGGGGCTGGCACTGTGGTGTAGCAGGTGAAGCCACTACCTGCAGAGCCAGCATCCCATGTGGGCATCGTTTCGAATCCCAGCTGCTCCACTTCCAATTCAGGTCTGGTATGGCCTGGGAAAGCAGTAGAAGATGGCCCAAGTCCTTGGGCCTCTGCTCACATGTGGGAGACCCAGAAGAGGCTCCTGGCTTTGGATTGGCCCGGCTTCAGCTGTTGCAGCCATTTGGAGAGTGAACCAGCGATGGAAGAGTTTTTTTTCCCTCTCTCTTTCTCTCTTCTCTCTCTCTGCCTCTAACTCTGCCTTTCAAGTAAATAAATAAATCTCTTAAGAAAAAGAAGAAGTATATTAAGCCTACCTGAGATGTGAATGACAAATATCATGCACAGACTAAAATATCCATGAGTCCAGATTGCCATAAATAAATAATCAAATGAACAAATGGGGATGAGTTCCAGCAAGTAAATGTGGAAGTGATATCGAGAGAAAATCACCGTTTGGCAGATGCCACAGTGAAACTGTTTCAGGCATGAATCATCATAGATACTGAAATAAAATGGATGGAATCACAGCGCAAGGTGGAATGATCTTGGAGTCTCAGGGGTTTCCACGTAGGACACTCCTTGGTTACAAAGGGAAACCGGCGGCTTGCAGCTGGGAGGCCTGCCCACTCCCGGTGCCTTCACCGAGTGCTCACAGCTGGCGTCCCCGGTGCTGAGCCTCCTGGTAGGCAGTGCTGGGAGGACACTGCCTCTCTGTTTCCTTGCCAGAAAATGCAAACCAGAATGCACCTGCGGGGGAGCACCTGACAAACCCAGATCAAGGAGCATTCTACAGAATAACCAGGCAGGGGTCTTCAGAAGGGTTGAGTCCTAAATTCAGACAAGAAATCCTGACGAACTACTCCAGACTAAGATGAGAGACAGCAGTGAGATGCAGTGTGCTGGACCTAGATTGCACTGATCTGGAAATAGGACATGCATAGGTCAGTGGATATTTGATTAAAATCTATAGATTAGGCTGGCGCCATGGCTCACTAGGCTAATCCTCTGCCTGCCGCGCCTGCACTCTGGGTTCTAGTCCTGGTTGGGGTGCCGGTTCTGTTCCGGTTGCTCCTCTTCCATTCCAGCTCTCTGCTGTGGCCTGGGAAGGATGGCACAAGTGCCTGGGCCCTGCACCCGTGTGGAAGACCAGGAGGAAGCACCTGGCTCCTGGCTTCGGATTGGCGCAGCACCGGCCGTAGCGGCCATTTCGGGGGTGAACCAACGGAAGGAAGACCTTTCTCTCTGTCTCTCTCTCTCTCACTGTCTAACTCAGCCTGTCCAAAAAACAATAGATCTATAGATTAGTAATATGGATCAATGTTAATGTCCTGGTTTTGATAATTACAATATAGTTTTCATAATTCCTGACATGCGTGGAAACTAGAGTGAGAGTGTTTAAGAATTCCTTGTACTATTTTTGGCAATTTCTTACAAGCCTGAAATTATTTCAAAGTGAGTAGTTTGAGGCATTTTAAAAATCAATCTTCTTTTTTTTTTTAATATGTGTTTGTTTATTTGAAAGCTAGAAATGCAGAGAGATGAGAAAGAGAGAGATCTTCCATCTGCTGGTTCATTCCCCCAGATGGCTGCACAGCCAGGGCTGGGCCAGGCTGAAGCAGGAGCAGGAGCTTCTTCCAGGTCTCCCAGGGGGTGCAGGGCCCAGCACTTGGACCGTCTTCCACTGCTTTCCCAGGCACACTAAAAGGGAGCAGGATCAGAAGTGGAGCAGCGGGACTCGAATCGGAGCCCATGTGGGATGCTGGCACTGCAGGCGGATGCTTAACCTTCTACGCCACAATGCCAGCCCCCTAAAAATCGATTTTCAAAAGCCCTACACAATCATCCAGATGATGGAAATCCATACAACCATTAAAAGTTCCATTTTGAACTAGGTTTTGGCACAGCAGTGACGTCACTGTTTAGGATACCTGTGTCGCTAATCAGGGGACCGGGTTTGAATCTCAGCTACTCCGCTTCTGATCCAGCTTCCTGCTAGTGTGCATTCAGAGGCAGCATGATGGCTGAAGTGCCCGGGGCCCTGCCACCCACGGAGGAGATCAGACTGCGTTCCTGGCTCCTGGCTTTAGTCTGATGCAGCTGTGCTGTTGCCAGCATTCAGGGAGTGAACTAGCAGGTGGAAGATCTGTCGCTCTGTCTCTGCCTTTCAGGTAAAAACAATGAAAGTAAATAAGATTTAAACATGAGGTTAATTCAGTTATTACTTGCAAACTTGAGCTTCTGTTTTTGCCACATTAATTAAAGAAAGGCAGATTACAAAACAGTGTGATCCTATTAACTCCAGTTTCATAAATAACAGTTTATGTCTATATAGACATAAAGAAGTAGAAGAATACTTGGCAAATTGTTAATATTGGTTTTCCCGGAGGTGGATAAATGAGGAATTTTATTTCCTGGAGGAAACTGATTTACTTTCTCATTACACACTTTACAGTGAGATAATTCATGTAAAGTGTTTAGCATTGTCCCTGGCACATAGTTAGAGAAGAATAAATGTGAGTTATTATCATCACGCAGTGAAGTCTCATCCACGCACACACTCCAGAAGAACTTGTTGCCAGTAGAGGTTTTTCTTCACTCCAGGCTGGAGAGTCTGGGAGTATCTGAGCTGGAACGGGAGTATCTGAGCTGGAATGGGTCCTGCAGTTGTAGCCTGACTCTGACTGCCTAGCTCACCACCACCACCATCATCACCACCATTACCATCAGCACCACCACCAGCACCACCACCACCATCACCACCATTACCATCATCACCACCATTACCATCATCACCACCAGTACCATCACCACCATTACCATCATCACCATTACCATCAGCACCACCACCAGCACCACCATTACCATCATCACCACCATTACCATCATACCACCACCACCACCAGTACCACCATTACCATCATCACCACCACCAGCACTACCATTACCATCATCACCACCATTACCATCATTACCACCACCATCACCACCATTACCATCATTACCACCACCATCACCACCATTACCACCACCATCACCACCATTACCATCATTACCACCATCACCACCACCAGTACCATCACCACCACCACCATTACCATCATCACCACCACCAGCACCACCATTACCATCATACCACCACCACCACCACCAGTACCACAATTACCATCATACCACCACCACCACCACCAGTACCACAATTACCATCATCACCACCACCAGCACCACCATTACCATCATCACCACCATTACCACCACCACCACCATCACCACCAGCAGCAGCAGCAGCAGGGTCTTGTGGCTGCTTTGAACAATAGTAATTTGATTTACTTTGGTTGAAAACCATTAACCATGTAGTGTTTTATTTGTTGAAATAGGAGGGTATTTCATTCAGAAAGTTAATGGAAAATAGAATTAAAAGATAACTCACATCTTCCATGAACTTTTTGAAGACACCTTGTATCTTTAAATATCAGTAACAGGCCGCTCTGTCAGACGGGCGTGTTCTGAGGAACCCTGGTCGCAAGCCCCAGGTGGGTTCCCTTACTTCAGGCTCTGCTCAGCGCAGTCCGTGGAGCTCCCCGCAGGAGCGTCTGGAGGGAGCAGCACGTCCCGTGGGTGCTGGCAGGAGAGGGGCCTGCTGCTGTGTGGGCCCTGGTCTCTTCAGCACATCCTCCCTGCCCTTACTCAGGCCCGGGGAGGCACTGACTGTTCTTCTCCGTGGAGTAACAGCTCTTCAAATGTCAGTCTCCTCACGTCTCACAGCGGCATGTTGATAGCGTTGTACTAACATGTTTACCGATCCTGGCTTGGGCTCCTGTGTAGTCTCACAAGTTGGTGTTGGGTACAGACTGAATTTCAAATCTTTTTCTCCTTTTGGGTAAATATTTCCCATGCAAAACATGAACACCACACGAGTAATTGGATTTGCTGCCAAGTCTGCCCCCGGCTTCTGCACTGCTGCTGTTCTCGTTCACACGCTCGTCTGTGCACCGGCGATGTGCACGGCACTGTTGACTCAGGGCCTGAGTCAGACTGCTTTGGTCTCTCTCTTTTTTTAAAATTATTATTTGTTACATACAGTTGTACATGGTTTAAAAAATGAGAGTACCAAACATACGCATGGTGAAAAGTGAGTCATTCTGCTCTCCCTTACGCCGTGGCCTGAGTGCTCGTGTGGACCTGCGTATGCGCAGCTCCTCTCCCCACTTTGCCGTGACACTTGCTTTCTGAGACGTTGACAGCACGCGCGGTGTCCTCCGCCTCGCCCTCCGCCGTCTGGAGCTGCCTGGTGTTTTGAGTGGCTGCTTAGTGGGAGTCATTGCATGTTTGTACCGTAACTTACTGAGTCGTTCCCTCCTGAGTAGGTGGGATTTTCATCGTGTCCATTATTTTGCCACAAACAAGACTGCTACAGATACAACCTGTAGATATGCTACAGCTTGCCTTGTTCACACATACGCATCTGTAGTATAGTTTACATTTTTATTTTAGTAGGTAATGCCAGGTTTGACTTTCAAATCATCGTACAGGCCTGCACTCCCACCAGCCGTGTGTAGGAGTTCCTGGTTGCTCGTGCCCTCGTCGACACTCTCAGCTATTTTATTTTTGCTCATTTAATGGCAAAAAGGAAAAATACTTTATCATAGTTTCAGTTCGAATATCTCTTAGGAGCAAAACTGAACTTCTTTTCTTGTGTGAAAGTATGTGTAGTAACCAGTGTTTTGAATTCTTATTTCCGTAGATCTGCTGCTAATGGGTTTTATCCTTCTTTCTCGAATTTTCGCTTGGGTTGTAGACTTTGTAAGTTGGGAGATTAGCCCTTCTGTCTAAGATTGCTTTGTTTGCCCTCAGTGTCATTTGACTCATGCTTTGGTTTTAGTTATTATTTTTCCATACTGAAATTTTCAATTTTTATGGGACAAAACATGTTGGTGTTTCTTTTATGGTTTCTGAGTTTTGTGTTCTCTATAAAAAAGGTCATTTTAGTTCCATTTTTATTTTTCTAACTTTTTCCTCAAAGCTCTTTTGAATAATCCATCTCTCTCCTACTAATACAAAATGGCCCTTATATTATTCCATAAATTTGCCTGTCTTTGATTCTATTCTCGATTCTGTTTGCTGTTGACATCTCTATTTATGTGCCAATATCATTTTTTAAACTGCCAAAGCTTTAAATTATTTTGATATCTAATATGCTTTTCATAAATGTCTTGGTTATTTTTGCAAATTTTTTAAAGAAATTAAAGCCTCTTTTTAAAGATTTTATTTATTTATTTGAAAGGCATAGTTAGGCAGAGAGGCAGAGAGAGAGAGAGGTCTTCCATCTGCTGGTTCACTCCCCAGATGGCCATAATGGCTGGAACTGCGCCAATCTGAAGCCAGGAACTGCTTCCGGGTCTCCCACGCGGGTGCAGGGCCCAAGCACTTGGGCATCTTCTGGTTTCCCAGGCCATAGCAGGGAGCTGGACAGGAAGTGGAGCAGCCGGGACTCGAACCAGCGCCCATATGGGATGCTGGCTTTACTGGCATCAAGTGGTGGCTTTACCTGCTATGCCACAGCGCTGGCCCCAGTATTTTTGCAAATTTATTTTTTTATTAGGAACTTTGAAATCAGCTTGTCTAGTTATATATTTTATATATGCATATATACATGTATACATACATACTTACTGTGTTTTGTTAGAATTGTACAATATTCATGGATTGGTTTAAAAATAATTAGTTCACTTTTAATATTGATGTAGGCCACATCATTCCATTTACTCAGATTTTATTTTATACTCCTCAGAGGTGTTTTAAAAGTTTCCTCGTATAGAATTTGTACCCTTTGGCTAAGCTTTTTTTATCTTTTTTGTTGCTGTTAGAACTGTGGGTTCTTCTCTCGTTGCATTTTCTAGCATTCTGATTTAGAAGACTGTTGATGTCTTAGGTTAATTTTGGGTTCAGCTACCTGACTGCAGTCTCTCACTTGTGGTAGATCTTCAGCTGAGGTAGTGTCATGCTGTCTGCTCACGTGAGTTTGTGTGTGTCTGCACCGTTGCACGGCTTGTTTCTTTGTCTTGCCTGATCGCATGGTCCAGGACCTCCAGCACAGTGTTCTGTGGTGCTGAGGGTGCCGGGCGCTCTTGTCTCCTGCTGTCTACAACCAGCTGCCTGCAGCTCCGTCCTCTGGAGTCTGTGGCCGTTATTGACCCCTCGCCGTGTGTCTGTTTTTGTCAACAGCGCAGCGATGGCCCCTATGCTCTGGTGATAGTGCCGACGCGAGAGGTAAGCAGGCTCGCCTTCCTGGGCCTTGTGAGCGTGTGCCTCAGTGACGTCCTTTCAACTTGAAGTGCTGCCTCGCTGTCTTCCTTTCCTTTGCTGGTTCCTAGTAGGATGGAAAACTCAAGTACTCTTGGGAAATAGTACGTACAGAAAAGCATTAACCACTGATGGCACTATTAAATTTCTGTCCCTTGAAAAGGGATTGAAGGGGCCAATGCTGTGGCACAGCTGGGTTAGGCCGCTGCCTGTGACACCCTGGCTGCTCCAGTTCTGAGCCAGCTCCCTGCGAATGCTCTTGGGAAAGCAGAGGAAGACGACCTGGGTGCTTGGGCCCCCGCACCCATGTGCGAGACTCAGATGGAGCTCCTGACTCCTGGCTTTGACCTGGCCCAGCCTGGTCATTGTGGCCATTTGGGGAGCAGCAGTTGGAAGACCTGTCCATCTGCCTCTTTCTCTCTCTGCAACTCTCCCTTTGAAAGAAATAAATCTTTAAAAATAAATAAAATGTATGGTTTTTACTTATTTTCATTTTATTTGAAAGGAAGGGAGGGAAATCTTTCATCTGCTGATTCATTCCCCAAAAGGCTGGGCCAGGCTGAAGCCAGGAGCCCAGAACTCAACCCATGTGTCCCATGGAGGTGGCAGGAAACTAGCTTCAGACGCAGAGCTGGGACGTGAGCCCAGGTACTGTGATGTGGGATGCAGGCATCCCAGGTGGTGGCTTAACTGCTGCACCAGACACCGCCCTCATAGTTTGTTTTTTCTCTTTTTAACAAGTTAATTCAAACTCAAGAGCATTGGCTCTGAAATTGAACTTTTATTTTTTAAAGAAACTATTGCTACGACAACTTCCCTTTTTCCTGAAAGTTAAATTTCTCCACGTTTTTCTTTCTTGGTGGAAATCTCTGCTGTCTGATCTGTTTTATTTGCCTACAGAGGCAGTTTCAGATTGGGTGTCTGTTTTCTGTGTCAGATGCTAAGCACTCTGTTGCAGAAAGTTGGTTGTGGAGGTGGAGGTTTTGAGTCAGCCTTTTTATGGCCTGCGGTGCCCGAGCTCAGCTCCGCTCACGAGAACAGGCAGAGGCTCTGCATCTGTACAGCAGCAAACTTGCTCCTTGCTTAGGATGTCTCCGGAATGCTAATGAAGTGCTGTCTGCGTAGATATGTTCTATATATTCGTGTGTATATGTGTATGTCCTTGGATAACAGGGTACTGCAGAGAATTTGTTGACGGTGGTTAATGTTACACCATTAACTTTTACTTCGTCTGGTTTCCGCTGGGCATGTGGGTTTTTGTAGACTTGGGGAACGAGCGTCTGCCGGTCTGAGACGCCCTGGGCTGTCTCCTTCAAAGGCTAGCCTGTGCGTCACCATTCTGCTCTGCCCCTCATCCACCAGCGATGCTCTCTCTCTCTGAGGAGCGCTAGATTGGGGGTGACTTTCTCCTTTTTTCCAACTTTGTGCACCAAAGACTTGAACTTCTCTGTGCGACACTGGGGACTTGAGCCAGCAGAGGGAGCACACAGCACTATTTTTGTGAATGTCAGAGAACTGGATGTGTCCCTCACGCTTGGTTGCGGAACCAGCCCAAGAACGAGGCGCGTCTGGGGCAGATTCTGTGCACATGGGGTCTTCCCTTGAGCTTTACCTCGAGATGGAAGTCTCGGTCCTAGTCAGTCACAGTGCCTGGGGAGGAAGGGGACGCTGCTCACGATCTGCTGTCACCCTCCACAGCTGGCTCTGCAGAGCTTTGACACCGTCCAGAAACTGCTTAAGGTAAGGCAGGCGTCGTTCAGCTTTGTCCTCTTGGGCTGGCTTGTGAGGGAAGATTACCCCCATCTTTCGTTGTTTTCAGTGGGGTAGGAATTACTCTTTGCCCCTTCCCTTGACGTCCCTGCTTTCGCTGGCACAGTGTTTAAGGTTGTGCTGATCTCGGCCTTGTTCCCCGTCAGTGTCCAGCCCAGCCGAGTCACCGTGCTTCCTGGTGCCGGAGGTTGTGTGCTCGCTTCATCCCCGTCACTAGCAGGCCGTGGGCTGAGACCCCTGGCACAACCTCAGGAAAGCAGCTTCGGACCCAGACCTGCCGTCCCGCGCGTTAGCACGGGATTGCTCTGTCCTGCCCCTCCCCGGCAGGGCGAGGGCACTCAGCTTGCTGGAATGTGTTTGCAGTTCAGGCTCAGTGGGGAAAGGCGGGCAGCTCCTGGGACCATCGCGAACGCTCCCGTTTCTCGCCCACGGTGCCGGGAGCTGGCTGTCGCTGTCACTCTGGTTACTGCCACTCGTGACCGTGCGTGCAGCCCCTCTCACGGTGAAAAGCCCAAGCCCTCCCGCTCTGCCTGCTCGTTTAAGGGCTTGGAATCTAGAATCAGTCTCTGTTTTCAGCAGAGGAGCGTTGCGCTGATTCTGGTCTGTGTCTTTCTCTAGCCTTTTACCTGGATTGTGCCCGGAGTGTTAATGGGAGGAGAGAAGAGAAAGTCAGAAAAAGCCAGGTAGGAGGAGGTCCGTTCACTGCTGATTCCTCCTTGAATCTGTCTCCCCTTCTGTTCGATAAAACTTGGTTCTTCCCAACCTGGAGAGACCCTGTCTCCAACCAAGCTTCCTATCCCCGTATGCAGAGGCAGCCCGAGTCGGCCGAGAACCGTCACCTGCAGACAGTGCTGCAGTTTGAAATATTGATGAGCCTCCCAGTAGGTTCCCGTCTGATGTGCTTGGCAACAGCGCTCACTGTCTTCCTGACCGCAGCCCCACGATGGCCTACAGACACGCCCCGCCCCCACCTCCAGGGTGGGCACCCTCTGTGCGGCTCTGCTGTTCGGTTTTATAAAAATAAGATCACAGACATAGCACCTTGCAGTTCACTTTTTATATCCAAATACATTGGTCCCTCATTTTTTTATTAGCACTTAAAATTGGTGTCAGTGAAAATTGTTGAACAAGTATATGCCAAATTACCTGCATTCTTTCTAAAATTCTTTTAAAGCATTTATTTATTTGTTCATTAGAAAGGCAGCGTTACGAGAGAGAGGAGGAAGGAGACAAAGAGGAAGGTCTGCTTCCCACTGATTCACGCCCCAAAAGGCGGCACTAAGTTGGGCCAGCCTGAAGCCAGGGGTGCAGGGGCCGTCCCCTGCTGCTTTCTCAGGCACATTAACAGGAAGCTGGATTGGAAGTGGAGTGTCTAGGACTCGAACCTGGGGCCTATACGTTATGCTGGTGTTGCAGGTAGGTGGCAGCTTTACCTGCTGTGCCAGAACACTGACCTAAAATATTTTTATTATATGACAGCTTATTAATTAGTAGTCATCGCCAGCCAAGCATAACGAGCCTGAAACCTATAGGCATTGCTCAGGGTTGAATTCTGCTATGAAAACACAAACAATGTGGTGGTTGTCCTCTCACTATCAAGTCTCGTGGATCCAGTCCAGGACTGGCAATGTGCTCTGGTGTCTTTTTCTGCCATTGTAGGAGGCTCCCATGCATGATTACCTCATGGTTTTAGGTGGTAGCTGGAGCTCCAGCCATTACATGTTCCTGCCAGCAGGAACAAAGATGGCCATCCCTCTTCCCTCTAAAGGTCCTTGAATGATCTGTGCACTCCCCTCATCTGTGTCTCTCATTGCTAGCACATAAGCAGATAGCCATACTTAACTGCAAGGAAAGCTGGAAAATACAACCAACTAAAAATGTTATTCTGGGGGCCGGTGCTGTGGCATAGTAGGTTAAGCCTCCTCCTGAGGCACCAGCACCCCCTAGGGTATCAGTTCAAGTCCCGGCTGCTCCACTTCCAATCCAGCTGCCTGCTAACGGCCAGGGGAAGCAGTGGAGGATGGCCCAAGTGCTTGAGCCCCTGCACCCATGTGGGAGACCAAGCAGAAGCTCCTGGCTCCTGGCTGAGATCAACCCAACTCCTGCCATTGTGGCCACTTGGGGAGTAAACCAGCGGATGGAAGATCTCTCAGTCTCTGTTTCTCCCTGTCTCTCTGTAACCCTGCCTTTTGAATAAAATAAAGAATCTTTTTTTTTTTTTTAATGCTATTCTGTGTGTTGCTGTGAAATGACGTGACGGGTAGTGGTTGCCAGGAGGACGTTGTCCTTGTTCTTCAAAGGCTCTGGGGCACTGTGCAGGCAGTTGTCAGGCGGTTGGAGCACGTCGGCAGGGTTGACCTGTCCAGGAACAGGGTCCATGGCATAGAGCCTCTGAGAGCAGGCTGGAGAACCGTCCATCTGGAATGTTCTCAAAAGAATCTGCATTGGCTAAGAGCATTGGCTTTATAGTTAAGATTCCTCTCACTTAGGGTTTTGTGATCCTGGCAGTTTCTGATCTTAGCAGTTAGGTGCTGGAGGAGTGGGGGCACGCGGGTGTCTGTTCACCTGCTTGCCCCTGTGTTTCTGTTGAGGTAGCCCTGTTTGATTGGCTTTTATGGTGTATAATTTTTCTGCAGACTTCGCAAAGGAATAAATATCCTTATCTCAACCCCCGGCCGCCTGGTGGATCACATCAGATCCACCAAGAACATTCATTTTAGCCGGATCTGCTGGCTGGTTTTGGATGAAGCAGACAGGTGAGCCTCACCTGGGAAACGCGAAAGCTGGAGGAGGGGGCCATGCCTGCCGTCTTCACTGCGACTTCCGTGGCCCCGTGTGACCACGTTTGTTCTGCACGTGGATTGAACTTCTTCCTCTCTAACCACAGAATCTTGGATTTGGGTTTTGAGAAGGACCTCACAGTGATCCTCAACGCTGTAAATGCCGAGTGCCAGAAGCGACAGAACGTCTTGCTGTCGGCAACACTCACAGAAGGTGGGTTGGAAAGTGAAGGGAGAACCCGCATGTCCCTGAGTCTTTGCCAGACGGGTCATTCTGCTAGGAAGAAAGTGTCCCAAGTGGCCCGGTGTCCAGACTCCAGTCCCACTCACCCGAGACTGATCCCCCCGAGACTGTTCCCCTTGGCCCAGGGGAGGGGAGAGCTGCCAGCGCTCAGGCAGGGGGCAGGCTGGCCACCTGTGCCCCGACGTTTCGGGAAGATTTCACTGCAGGTGCCACCCCCAGCGGGGCCCGGGCTCGGAGACGCTGCCCTCTCCAGGTGCATTGCTGAGTGTAGTCATCACACCTCTTCCCAAGAGGCACAGATCGTAGAAGACGCTGCTCACGCTCCTTTTTGTCTTCTGCCCTCTTGAGATGGGGATTCTTAGTTCTCTTTTACAGATGGGAACACTGAGGCCCGGAAGGCTCCAGAATCACCCCACACGATGAGTCAGTCTGAACAGCGGCTCAGCGTTCGGGTGCTTGTACCTGACTGACTTGATTTCCTGGGCCTTGTGATCCGAAACACACATCCAGGGCCATTCCTGTGACCCACAGCAGTTCTGAGGTGTATCCTAGGGAGCATGAATTTAGACAGAATCCACGGAAAAGAGATTCTGTGGTCAGAGAACTGGGAACTGTCCCGTCCCCTCCCTCCTCCTTGTAGCCGCCCAGGAAGCCTGTTTAACCCTGGACCCCTTTGGAGGGTGGGGGCGGGGGACACCTCTGATGGTCTTGCATAGATGACAGAGTTGAGAAAACGGACGTGATGGCTTGGTGGGTTTGTGGGGAGTCCGGGGAGTCTGCCTGCACCAGGCTGATGGTAGGACACATTCATGCCAGGACCCTGTTAATGAGCCAGTGGCGTGCGTGGTATGCGTATATATCTGTTTTGCTCTTTGCACTCTCTCCAAGGTGTGACACGGCTGGCTGACATCAGTTTGCACAATCCAGTCAGTGTTTCTGTCCTGGATGAAAGCCGTGACCAGTGTAACCCAGAGGGCAAAGCAGTGCAGGAAGTTGGTCCTCCACAGCCTGGTTCCCGGCCGGATGGCTTTGCAATCCCAGAGAGTCTGGATCAGCACGTGACACTGGTTCCCAGCAAACTGAGGCTTGTCTGCCTGGCAGCCTTCATCCTACAGAAGTGCAAGGTGCGGCTGCGGCTCAGGCCTCGCCTGTCTGGGGAGGAGGAGCCGCTGTTCTGCCTGTGACAGGCACTGGCAGCAGTGGGCTGAGATGCCGAACCGGAAGGTCTCCAATCTGTCTCTGACTCTGAGTCCATAGCTGTCTGTACGTGGAGGTAGATGTGTATATTGTGTGTGTCCTTTCTGCCAGAGGATTGAGAGCGTGGTAAGGAAGCCCAGGTCGGGGAGAGCCGTGATGTTCACCCCGAGATCCGTGTTGAGTATCTGAGGAGGAACGCACAGGGGCAGGAACGTGGGACGTGAGCGCGCTCGTGGTTTTTTTAATTTCATTGTTTATTTACTGGCTAGCGTGCATGTGACTGTAAGCTCCACAGGGGAGGAGCCTTGCCTTTTTCCTTTTTTTAATAATGGCATTTTTTTTTTTTTAGCAGGCAGAGTTAGAGAGAGAGAGAGAGACAGAAAGGTCTTCCTTTTCCTTTGGTTCACCCCCCAAATGGCCGCTACGGCCAGCGCTGCGCCAATCTGAAGCCAGGAGCCAGGTGCCTCCTCCTGGTCTCCCATGGGGTGCAGGGCCCAAGCACTTGGGCCATCCTCCACTGCACTCCCGGGCCACAGCAGAGAGCTGGACTGGAAGTGGAGCAACCAGGACAGAATCCAGTGCTCCAACTGGGACTAGAACCTGGGGTGCCGGCGCCACAGGTGGAGGATTAGCCTAGTGAGCCGCGGCACCAGCCTGCCTTTTTCTTTTTAAAGAAGTACTTATCCATTCTCTTCAAAGAGAGAAAGATAGATCTTCCATCTGCTGGTTCACTCCCTGGGCCGTGCCAAAGCCGGCAGCCTTTGGAACCCCATCCGGGTCTCCCGTGTAGGTAACAGGGGCCCAAGCACTTGGGCTACCTGCTACTGCTTTCCCAGGTGCACTGGCAGGGAGCTGGATCAGAAATGGAGCAGCTGGGGCTGGCACCGTGGTGCAGTAGGTTAATCCTCCGCCTGCGGCGCCGGCATCCCCTGTGGGGGCCGGTTCTAGTCCCAGCTGCTCCACTTCGGATCCAGCTCTCTGCTATGGCCTGGGAAATCAGTAGAAGAAGGCCCAAGTCCTTGGGCCCCTGCACCCACATGGGAGACCAGGAAAAAGCTCCTGGCTCCTGGCTTCGGATCGGCGCAGCTCTGACCATTGCGGCCATCTGGGGAGTGAACCAGTAGAAGGAAGACCTCTCTCTTGCTCACTGTCTGTAACTCTAACTCTCAAATAAAATAAATAAAATCTTTTAAAAAAAGAAATAGATTAGCCAGGACTCAAAGCAGTGCTCCCACGGGATGCTGGCCTCACAAACCAAGGGTTAGCCTGCACTGCACCAGCCCCACACGTGTGTGTTGAAGCCTCCTAGTGTCTGTGTTTGCTCAGTAGACTCAGATGTTGGGGGAACAGAAGGCGGGAGGGCTTGAGGGTGGAGCTGGAGGGTCTGCCGGGCCCGCACGGTGAGCCCTGAGGGAGAGAGGGAGAGGGTGCAGACGCCGTCCTCTGCGGGTGCTCTCCCTTTCCAGTACCGAGACGCGAGCGCGTCCATTTCTTCCTTCTTTGTGGAGGGGAATAGCAGTTTTTAGAAGAAAAAAATAACCAGAATCATCTGTTTGAACTCAGAGCCAGTGTGAATGTGTACATTGGAGAAACACTCATTTTTGGTGTCACCTAACCTTAGAAACCTGTGGTGTCCCCCGCCCCCGCCTTGTGTCGCTGTAGTTTGAGAAAGACCAGAAGATGATCGTCTTTTTCTCGAGTTGCGAGCTGGTGGAGTTCCACTACCACCTCTTCCTCCAGACCCTGGCGCGCCGCTCAGGGGCCCCGGCCTCGGGGCCGTCACCATCTGCCTGCACGCCATTAAAATTCCTGCGGCTTCATGGCAACATGGAACAGGAGGTGAGCACAACCCCTTGCGCCAGGTGGCCCAGGCCCTGCACGGGTGGCCCTGCGCGTGGCCCTCGTGAGCCGCGCCGGGCTAGGGCAGGCACTGCTGGGTTGAGCTGGGCAGGGACGGTCTGTCGTCCCGGCCGGGTTGAGCTGGTCGGGGCGGTCTGTCATCCCGGTGCTCTCGCTCGGGCGCAGGGCTTTTCCACTCGAGAGAGCTGGCGAGCCCCGCTTGGCCTGAGTCTGCCTCAAGCAGCTGTTAAGGCAACAGCACAGCACTAAGGAGCTGGCACCGGGGAAGGCTTTCGCCTTTTTAGTACCCAGTGTGTGATTAGGGCTTGATGTCTTCAAATTAAGAGCATTAATGGAGCTAAATTGTGGATCCCATATGGTACTGCTGAGCGCGGCTGCTGTCATTGTCAACAAGACACAGCGCTGCACTCGGGGCACTTTTGGTGGGGAGCGGGCACTGGGTACGGAAGGGGCTGCAGAGCGAGGTGTGTGTCAGGAAGGAGTGTCACGTTTCCCTCTTTGTGCAGCACTCAACCCTCGCTCTTAACCAGGCTGCCCGCAGGGCGTGAGGCTCACACCATGGAATTGGGAGAGGAAGGGCGGACGGGCGTGGGAGGAGGAGCCATCTTGTCCTAGAGGAGAGGTGGAAGCAAGGCAGAAACCAGTGAGAGGAGCAGGCCCAGCTGCTACAGTGGACGTGGTAGAGCCGACAGAGACATTGGAGGGGTGACGTGACCCTAGACGAGCCAGCCCCTGTCGGTTTTGCTTGTTTGTTTTAATAATTAAGGAAATGGAGGCCCAGAAAAGAGAATTTACTCAAGGTCATTCAAGGACACAGCTTATTTACCACAAGATTGCATGGAGTCTCCGAATGTTCCAGCCTGTCTGAATTTCATAAGCCTGACTCGATCGAGGTTGTTGATTTCATTCTTCAAAGCCGTTTGGGGCTTGGGGTTCTGTTTTAAACTTGGTCCATCAATCCTCAGGCCTGTCTCACCAGGCACTGGCAGGACAGCCCTGAGGACACTGGGGAGGGAGGGCTCGGTCAAGTCCAGGAAGTGTAACAGTGAGGCACGAGATTGTGCAGTTGCATTGTTCCGACTGATCGCCCAGCGTGGTGGTCATAGCCATGCCCTCTGGGGGGCAGACTCCCTGTGTTCCAGTCCTGGCCCTGCCGGTTACGGCTGTGTGGACTCAGCTTCGGGCTCAGGGTCGCTGTCTACGACGAGGATGAGGATGGCGATAGTGCTTACTTCACAGGGCTTCCTGCAGGTGACGCTCTGAGTGCCTAGCGGATGGGACGCGCCACTGTTGTTGCTCTGTCTTCAGGGCAGTCCAGCTTTGATTAAGAATTTAGTTGTTGTTGTTGTTTTTAAGATTTATTTTATTTATTTGAGAATGTTTAGTTCTAACATCTCCTCCAGGAGACAGGTAGAAGGCAGGAGGCAGTATCCCTGCCTTGCATTTTGCCAGTATCAGTGTGCAGTGTCTTGTTCCAGACTAAGCTGAGACGGCCCCAGGTCCGGCGTCCCAGCTTCTCGCCCTGTGCACTGCCGGCAGAACCTTGGAACGTTCTCCTGAGCTGACTGCGTGAGACGAGTTCTCAGCGCTGGTTGTGACAGGAGCTCAGGAGCTGAGTGGTTCCCTTGCCCGGATCTACATGCTCTGCGGAGGGAGACGTTTGGCCCTCGGGGCCCGCATCGTGCCCTCTGCACGGGGTCACTTTAGAAGACAGAGTCCACTGCTTTCCTGGTGACCGCTCTGTGCCTGTGAACGGCCGTCGCAGTAGGAATCGGGAGAATAAGGGAAGTCTTGGCTTCCCTGGCTGGAGCTTTAACTCAGTTACAAGGCCCGCCCCCTTCTCTTTGCAGGAACGGACCGCAGTGTTTCAGGAATTCGCCCGATCCGGGACAGGCGTCCTCCTCTGCACGGTGCGTAGCACTCTGCCCCTGCGAAGGCGGCTGCACTGTTTCCTCTCCACAGTCTGTGGCCAACCCTGCGGGGAGCGGAAGCACCCCTACAAAGGCCCCTTGCCGAGGCTGGTCTCTGCCGCTGGCTTGTCACCTGACTGCCACACAGAGCTGGCTGCCACCGGGCAGGAGACTTGGCAATTTGCTCACTAATAGTGGCAGCTGTTGGCCTGAAAATGTGTGAATCTTGGCGATTTCCATCCACCAAAAACTTGTAAATTACAGCTATCGGGAGTAATTAGAGCTGAGAACGTCTTTCCACAAGAACATACTCTGCTCGCCTCTGCGCCCCTTTTCTTAAAGGGGAAGCACACGCTTGGACAGCGCTTGTCCGCTACCGTCATGGGCCCTCGATTCCGGGGCCTCCGCCTTTGCTGTCTTGCGCAGCTGCAAGCGCAGCACCGACCTCTAATGCGCGTCCCCCGCGCTCCTTGGAGACTGGAACCTCGCCCTCTACGATTCCTCTGAGAAGTCTCTGCGCCATAGTTGTTGCCCCTCTCTGCCATCTTGGACGATATGATCATCTGCAGCGGGCTGGTGGGAGAGCTGTGTGTACAGTGAGCAAGTCCACTGTACACCCAGTAGGTCCAGGGGGCACGTGCCAGGCAGCCGTGTGAATGCCCTGCAGAGCCTTACGTAACGCGGTACTTCCTAAGGAGTGCCGTGGCTCCCAGCATGGTCAAGGCAGTTGAGACAGTTTGTAGATTTAGAGGTCGTGGGTGAGTGCAGCCTTGTTTCTGGGGAGAGGATGGGGGTGTGCGGGTGCGAGTGTGCGGGTGCGAGGATGAGCACTCCTCTACGAGGCCTGTCTGGCCTCCTTTTCAGGGGCCGAGTCTCCCATGGTGTGAGACACTGGCCGTGACAGCAGTTTCCCTTGGAATGTTTGGCTCTGGGGAGGTCTATGTCTGACCAGGCAGCCCTTCCCTTTAGACGCCAGCCCATAAGTCAGGCGCTTCTGTCTGCTCTAGACCCCATCTCTGAGTGCCTGGTCTAGAGTGAAGATTGATGAATTGTGCCACAAACCTTCATCTTGTCCAGTAATGCTTTGTGGGACCAGACCTCAGCCCACTGCTCCCCGCCCTGTAGCCAACAGGCCCCTGTTTCAGTTCCTTGAATGTGTCATTCCTCTTGTTCTGGCCTTGTGGCCTTGTCCATGCTCTTCTGTCTGCGTGGAACACTCACTGTGGCCTCTGCTCGGCTCTCAGCTTCAATTTCACTTCAGGAAGTGAGCCCCACAAGCCCCGGTTCTTCCCGCTGCTCACTCCCGGTGCGCCCCTTGTTCTGCATCATGGCGTCATACCTGGCGAGGTGTCTTGCTGCCAGATCGTAAGCTCCGTGCAAACAGGGAGTGACCTGCTCGGCTGCCTTGGGCACTTGGTATGTGTGAGTTGAATTGGCTGGATAGCTGGAGCCCAAGACACTGGCGGTTCTCTGAACACCAGTGGGTGCCTTGTCCTGGAGCCTGAGGGAGGCGGAGGTGGTGCACTGGCTCGTCAGGTGAGCACTTGTCCATACGTGGGGTGTTAGTGACCTGAGGCCTGAGTGTCACAGGTCGTCTGTAAAAGGAGCAGAGAGCAGTATCAGCTTTGTCAGGGCTTGAGTTAGCAGGACGCCTCCCTTCCACCCTTGGGATGCTGGGTTTCCTAGCGTGCTCGTGCCGCCACACGTACAGACACGGGGGAGCTGCAGTCTCCCAGCCAACTCCGGGTGTCTAGGGTTGAGTTTTTGATTTGGTTAGCAGCTCTACCTGGGAGGGAAGATGGTTCTTTCTGAAATACGCATAATTGTCAGTGAGGTCAAAGCAGTGATCACGTCTCTGTTCTTTGTGGCTGATGCTTGCTAGTGGTCCTGTCAGCCAGCCAGAGCCCGAGGTGGGCCGTCCACCGTGTGGCCAAAGCGCAGCACCTGCTCGCTCCCGCGTGCCCTGCCAGGCCGGGTGCCACGTGCGGGGAAACCTCTCCCGTTCCTCTGAAGCCTTCTGGGTTGTGGTCATTGGCTCGTCCAGGTCCCGCCCCGTGCACCAGCCTTCTGCCACGGCCTCTGCTCATCTTCAGCACGCCATGAAGATGACTGGAGAGCGGCTAGCTGGAGGGGCTGGCTCCATCTCCACTCCGAGCCGGCTGTGAGCACGGTCTGAGGTCGTCGACAAGTTGTCTGGTTTGCTTGGTATTCCTGCTCCTTCTACCCCGCTTGTCCTGACTCTTCTGGTGTCAGAGAGCTGTGGGCACAGTAGACGTGCTCGCGCCCGGGCCCAGGGAGATCCTGTCACTCGCGTCCTTGGAAGCGGCCTGTGGCTTACAGGCTATCTGAGTGCTCTCCAGGAGGCTCCTCAGTGTCCGTGAGGACGGAGGGCCGTGTCAGGACGAGGCACATGGAGGCCTGGCTTCCCTCGGTAAGGAGGAATCGTGTGCACACCGAGGGGACGTTCCTCCCCTTTACTCTAACCTTCGCCATTTTAGTTTACAACCCCAAGTTTCTTTATGGAGGCCACAACAACTGAATGAATGCCTTCAGGAGATTGTGGTACAGTCAGGCAACGTGCACAGTTACGCTCTTTCCTTTACTGCTAGAAAAAATGCCTCCCTCCCCCCACCGCGCCCCGTGTCTTTCTTCCTGCTAGGAGCAGTTATGGATATGTATGTGTGGGTGTGTGATGTAAACATCGTAAAAACAAGGGTCTCGGCCGGTGCCGCTGCTCACTAGGTTTATCCTCCGCCTGCGGCGCCGGCACACCAGGTTCTAATCTTGGTTGGGGCGCCGGATTCTGTCCCGGTTGCCCCTCTTCCAGGCCAGCTCTCTGCTGTGGTCTGGGAGTGCAGTGGAGGATGGCCCAAGTGCTTGGGCCCTGCACCCATGGGAGACCAGGAGAAGCACCTGCCTCCTGCCTTCAGATCGGCACAGCGCACCGGCTGTGGCAGCCATTGGAGGGTGAACCAACGGCAAAGGAAGACCTTTCTTTCTGTCTCTCTCTCTCACTGTCCACTCTGCCTGTCAAAACAGAACAGAACAGGGGTCTCTCTGGACCAGCTTTGAGTGCTGTTGGCATTGCAGACGTGTTTGCCCGGGGGAGGTGAAGTCTGGGCAGAAGTGACGGGTGTGGGGGCTGCAGAGACCAGTTTGTAGAAGAGGAGACATATTCACAGCCGGGTTAACAAGGATGTAGGGATTTGTAGGAGGGAGTCATTGCAAAGCCCGAAGCCCACTTTCTAGTGGAATTGAGAAACCAGAGGAATCGGATGGAAGACGTAATACAAAATATCCCCTCGTGCATATGGTGAGGAGTCCACACTGAGCCACAGGAGAGGGGTGTGGTTTGTACCTCGGAGTCCTGTCGGTGAGGGGACCCTGAGATTTCCTGAGGCCGCTGGTTCTCCGGCCGGCCAGAGGCTTTCTGCTGGGGTCCCTGCTCTCCGTGCTGGTTCCTGGTGGGTGGAAACGGTGTCCCGCAGAGCTGGGGTCCTGCCTGGGCCTCCTCCAGAAGGTGCCCCGAGTCCCCGCGCCGCGTGCCCCCAGCTCCGGCTCTTCCCGAAGCACTGCCGTCCACGCGGCCCTCCATTTCCTCTCTTCCTGGGGAGCAGCCGGCCAGGGGACAAAGGCGGCGAGGTCAGCAGACACGCGTGTCAGCCCGGCACCTCACTTTCCACCGGGTCCTGTCTTCTAAGTAAAGTTTCTCTCCTCCAGGGTGTTCCGTGTGTGTCCGTGGGGAGGTGGTTTGGAGATTGTTTGCTGTTTACTCTGTTACGCTAACTCATGTTGCCAGTTTTTTGGCGGCTCCAGCCAAGATCTCTCGCCTCTGACAGCTTCTGCACTCTCTCCTTCCTCCTCTGATTACGCAGCCCAATCTGTCACCCGGACAACGGGGGCCTGTACCCTGCTGATGGCTTTCCACACACGGCAGTAATGACTTTTGGCAGGCCGGGAAGGCGTCAGAGGCGAGTTCGCTGCGTCCCTTCTCAGAGAGACGGCAGGCCCCTCTCCCTGTTCGTAAAAGCACTTTGTGAGGTGCTTGGGTAAATAAATGAGTCATTTTAATCCAACTGACAGGCTGGCACCTGAGCAAGCTGCCTTCCATCTGCACTCCCAGGTCTCATGGAGGCAGCCAGTTGTCAAGCCCGGGGCCTGCGAGGCCTCGCCGTGGACGTCTTTCAGAACTGACTTCAGTGAGTCTTTTGCCCTGATTAGGTTAGAGGAGTGGAGCCGGGCTGCGTCTGTGTTTAGGGAGCAGCAGAGACGCGAAGTCTTTGTGGGTCTTCAGCAGGTCAGTCTCCGGCCGGCCTGCTGCAGCCGCTGACAGCGCTGCACGGAGATGGAGCCGCGTCTGGCTTCTCAGTGGTGCCCTGCCCAGGGAGGTGCAAGGGCTGCAGCGGGGGGGAGGAGGGGACTCGGGTCGCCCTGTCTGCCGCAGTCCCACTGTGGTGTCGTCAGGCTGTGGGGTGCTTGAAGCAGAGTTCTTGGTGTTTGCCACCTGTGCTCTCCGTGTGCCCCCGTGACCTAAGTGGGACGGTCCCCACAGCCATCATCTTGGGGGTCAGCTGAGGCCAGAGCGCTGCCCTGACCTGCCCACACTGTCTCTCTAGAGCTACCTGAGGTAGTCCGTCCAGGCCTGCCCTACTTTTTCTCATTCCCTGGAAGCCTGGACTGGGACTAGAAGGAAGAGCCTAAAGCAATGGCTGGATCAGGTCTGCGTGAACGAAACCAAGAGGAGGAGGAGATGGCGGTGGCTGTAGGAGAGAGTCCCCAGTGCAGGAAGCAGCTAGAGACAGGAAGGTTGTGTCTCGTGCGTTTGCCCAGAGCTGGGTCGCCCACGCGGGAAGTAGAGTTTCATCTGGTTGAATTTATTAAACCAGTGTGCATTAAATTTTTTACAAAGCTTGTCTGCAATGCTCAGGCAGCCCACTGTCGCCATTAGTCACTTCTTGCCGAGAGCTTAGCAGATTGAAAAACCATCAGTTTCCTAAAGACGTCAGGTGTGGCTGGTATAGCAGGCAGTGGTGGAACAGCAGCAGCACGTGGAAACCCTTGAGGGGTGTCGGCACACTTTAGTACCTCCCCTTCTGTCTGTACACCTTCGGATGCAGCTCAGCCACCGCTCAGGGGAAAACAGCAGATCCCAGGGATGAGTGAGGGCAGACAGGTCCTGAGCTGTCTTGGTGGTCTGGACAAAAGATGGTGGGACGGCACCTGGGAGCAGGGGGCATGCTCCTTATGGAAGCTGTGCTCGAACTGTTTTTCCAAAATGGTGTGCATCTGGCAGGCGTTGGGGCAGCGGATGAGACAAGCGCTCCAGATGCCTGCATCCCACATCAATGTCCAGGTCTGAGTTCTGCTCCACTTCTGATTCCAGCTTCCTGCCTGTGCTCACGCTGAGACGGCTCCAGCACTTGGGTCCCTGCCACCTGAGTGCAAGACCCTGACCCTGATTGAGTCGGGGCTCCTGCTTCACCTGGTCCAGCCCCAGCTCTACCAGGCACTTGGGGAGTAAACCAGACAACAGGAGATCTTTGTCTCTCTCTTCTCTTCCTTTGCCTTTCAATGAAAAATGAAAATTAGAATGTATATCCGAACCCTTAGCGATGCTTGGGGGGGGGGGGGCTGTTCTTTACTCCGGAATTCACAGCTGTGAGTGAAGGATGCAGCGATGGACCAGGATGGTCACCGTTTGCAGCCGTGGGATAACGGTTGAAACATACGAGGAGCATCTGCAGATGCAGAACCCTTTGGGAACAGGGCATTCGCGTGGTCTGAGTTCCACTCTCCAGTCACTTGAAGGAGAGAGCTGCTGGTTTCCACTTTACCCCAGGGACTGGACCAGGACACGCTGCCTCGGGACCTCCCGGTGTGGAACTGTGGGCAGCACACACCTCCCTGAACCCACGTGCAGAAGGGAACCTCAGAGGGTCCATAGGAGATTGTGGCACAGAAACCTGCCGAAGCCACGCGTAGTTTTCTCATGGGCTTCTTGAAGCACCCGAACCCCATAACGCCTACCTTGACCCCACCCTCAAGAGGCCAGCAGAGCAGACCCAGACTGTGGGAGCCTGTCAAGTCCTCTGACTCTTCTGATAAAAGGCAGAGGTAGCACCGTGGCATGAAGTCTCGAGTCCCGGCGGTAGGATGCATGACCTGCGGTTCAGTCCTGGCCTGGAAAAGAAAAACGACTGTAAAAAGCATGTTAGGTGCAGCTGGAGCAATGTAAACACAGGTGTTCGTTAGAAAACAGTGGTTTTCATATCAAATGTCTTAGTGTGATAGTGGTGTTGTGCTTATATAGAATGCCTTTTCCCTTAGGTATTCGCTCAAGTATGTAGGACTGACATATCATGATGTTCGCAACTTAGCTTCAGATGGTTCCAAAGTGTGTGTGTGTGTGTGTGTGCGCACACCCACACCAAGAAAGAAAAAGAACAGGGGCCGGCACTGTGGTGCAATGGGTTCAGTTGCCGCTTTCGAGGCCAACATCCCATATTGGAATCACGTTTTGAGTCCTGGCTCCTCTGTTTCCTGTTCAGGTCCCTGCCCGTTCTGGGAAGGCAGTGGAGAATGGCCCAGGTGCTCGGGCCCCTGCACCCATGTGGGAGACCCGGATGGAGCTCCTGGCTCCTGGCTTCGGCCTGGCCCAGCCCTGAATGTTGTGGACATTTGGGGAGGGAACCAGCAGATGGAAGATTTCTCCTCTCTGTTTGTCCCTCTCTCTCTGATGTTCCTGCCTTTCAAATAAATAAATCAGTTTTTAAAAAGAAAAAGTAAACAGCACAGGAAAATACAAAAAAAAAAAGTAAAAATCGGCCAAGTCTCCCTGTCTAGAGATGAACCACAATTGACAGATTTTTAAAAAATTATTTATATATTTGAAAGGCAGAGATGCAGCCGCGGGGTAACGGTTGAAACATATGAGGAGTATCCGCAGATGCAGAACCCTTTGGGAACAGGGCATCTGGTCCATCGCTGCATCCTTCACTCACAGCTGTGAATTCGGAGTAAAGAACAGCCGCCCCTCCCCCCCCAAGCATCGCTAAGGGTTCGGATATACATTCTAATTTTCATTTTTCATTGAAAGGCAAAGGAAGAGAAGAGAGAGACAGATCTCCTGTTGTCTGGTTTACTCCCCAAATGGCCACAATGGCTGGGGCTGGGCAAAGCCAGAAGAGCCAGGAGCCAGGAGCTTCCGGGTCTCCCGCGTGGGTGCAGGGGCCAAGGACTTGCCATCCTCCGCTGTTTCCCCAGCCACATGAGTGGAGAGCTGGATCAGAAGTGGAGCCGTCAGAACTCAGACTGGTGTCCGTATGGGATGCAGGCGCTGCAGGCGGGGGCTTAACCTTCCACACCACAGGGCCAGCCCCGTGGTTTACAGTTTTGTGAGCCTCCTTCAGGGTGTCGCTTACTGATTTATCCATCGATCTATCCAGCTGCCTGGTTGATGTTTCTGGGTTTTGTTACTCTTCCTTCATACCCCTGAATTTTCTGAAGAAACCAGATGTTTTGTTGTTTTTTCAAATTCTACATTCTGGATTTGGCTAATTAAGTCTTCCTGGTGTGGTTTGACATTTTCTTTTTTTCTCCCATATTTCCTGTAAACTGGTAGTTGGATCTAGACACCTGATTAAACTTTGGTTCAAACTTCAACAAGAAGACATCATAGATGATCCTCTGTTTCATATTGTAGGGCTTTTTAATTACGTCAAAGCATTGCGTGATCTCAGTCAAACGTGTAAAGGTTCGGTAAAGGAATTCAGCTCTTTCTGTCCAGAACTCCAGCACTGCACTGGGTAGGACTTGGCCACATCGTATTCAGCCCATCTGCTGCTGGTGGACGGCGGGTTCTCTCCAGGTTGCAGCACGTACAGAGCAGAAGCATATTATCTCGTATGTCCGTTACTCTCTGCCGTGCTGGTGTGTCTTTGGGTGGATTTCTAGGTGGGAGCTTGTTCTGGGTTGAAGGGCAAGTGCAAATGTGATTTCGCTGGACATTACCAAGCTCACCGCCACAGGGCCCTGTACCGCTTTCTATGCTGGCCAGCAGCGTGTGAGGCACATGGCACCTTTTTTTGATGGTGGGGTGCAGTACTATGGGTTTGAGGGTTGCCTCCACTTCCTAGCTGTGTGTCTGCGGATGAGTTACTTCGTCTCACTGAGCTTGCTCCCCTTCTCTGTCCGATGGGAGCAGGCGTTGTTGGGAGGAGTGGTTTTGAGGACTTGTCCAGATAATGCAGGTGGCGTGTTCATGCAGTGTCTGGTCTGAGTGCTCAGTGCCAGCTGGGGCCAGTCTCCTGACAGTGGCTCCTGAATGAATGCTGAGTGCGTGTTTAGGGAAACATTGAGAGATTACCATTGCCCAGTCTCCTCAGAACGGAGAGACGCTAGAGAGCACGGATTCAGGTATTGACCAGCTGAAGAGGAGCCCAGGAATCGCCATTGCTTTATAGTCTCCAGCCGTCTGGGTGAGTCTTGGAGGTGATTAGCAGCCCTGGCCTGCTTTCTCACATGGCTCTCAGAGGGGCAGGACTTGGTCTTCCTGCTCTCTGGGGCTAACAAGCAGAGTCCCACGTCACTGTTTGGCAGCTCCCTTCTGCCACCGAGACCTTGAGGGGTGGCATAGCAGACGCAGACCTCAGTGCCATGCGGTGTTAGGTGTTGCTGATAGAGAGAATCCATGAGTGGGTTCATCGTGAAGTGGCTTTCTGGATTAGATGTAGACCAGCAAAGCATGCTGCAGGTTTCCAAGGCCTCCCTGGCTCACGAAGGTCACATTGAAGTTCTTGGACTGCCCTGTGGAATCCATTCCCTTGCCCCTAACCAGAGTTTGCAAACACAGGTGAACCCAGATGCGTTATGGGCCCCCTGCAGTTGTTTGCAGAGTTGGGGGGGATGTGTGCGTGTGTGTGTACATGTCCTGGGGAGGGGGCCGATGAGCATTAGATTATCAGATGTTTCCATGACCCAAAAAAAGGTTCAGAAACCCAGTTCTAAAACCATCTTCTCTTCTGTTTTGAAGGACGTTGCAGCTCGAGGCTTAGATCTCCCTCAGGTCACGTGGATTGTTCAGGTAATTTTTTAGTTGTTAAGGTGGGAGCTTGAGGCAGGCCTGTATGATCGTGAGCGGATGCATTGGCTTTAACCAGAATGATTATTATTACCCTCTTGGGTGTTGCCCTGGTAACCAGGCGGCAACGAGGCTTATCTGCACAATTCTGACACCCGGCCCACCAGCCCGCCGCAGAAAGCAGCCGGAATGCGCGGTGTCGGGAGGAGGCGGCAGGCGCTCCTGCTCCCACACTGATTGATGTCACCAACTGAAGTTTCCACAATCTGAAAACAACGGGAATTATGCGGGCCCCTGGGAGGCCTCACTGTGACCAGAAGGAGCCGGCTCAGCTGTCCTGAGAACTGTGTCGTGTGGATTGACCTGGGGAGTCTCTCACACACCTCTAGCCTTAGCACGTAGCCAGAGGGCACGGGTGTTAGCATTATGGTCTAGTGGGTCTAGTTTTGTTTTTTCTTTTCCTTAGTCTCCACAATGGTGTTTTTAAGCTCTTCCGTGTGGACCAGGGAACAGCTGCCTGCTTATTCAGTTTAAGTGGAGCTGCGTGCCGCCCTCTGTCTGGGAAATCTGATCTGCTCACCACAAATGATCCCACTGGAACTGGTCTCCCCGCAGGCTGCAGAGCCACCTGGAGATCAGAAGCTAGGGACAGTGCTAACTGCAGGAGACCAGAGAGCCCACGCTGACCACTTAGGGCCTTCTTACATGTGAATATTGGTTAGTTTCTTGCACTGGAGTGACCTTGCTCATGTTTGGCCTCTGATCTTTGATTTGTTGATGAACACAGAATGATTGCCAGAGGTCACAGGAAATGCTTCGGGAGTGCCCTTGGCCCACGTCAGAAATTCGCTCAGCGGGAGCAGAGGCACCGCCTGCCTGGCGTGCCCTGCACCTCTGCTGCAGGGGTGCAGATGCAGCTGCTCCTGGGGCCCAGCAGTGGAGCTGGACTCTGCCAGCAGAGCAGTCGACCCCTCCGCCGCCCAGGGTCCTGCGTTCCTCACCTCTGCTGCTCGGTCTGCGGGAGAAGTGGCCGAGGTCACGTGGGCAGTCCTGGAGACATTCACCCCCACCTGCCTGTGTTTTCCCCTTGAAGTCACCTCAGTGAAAAGATGCAAATAGGAAAATGAAGAGACCTGTGGAGAAGTAAAATTAAAACGGAGATATTGGGACGTGAAGACATCGCGTCGTTCTGAAACTTGGCCACTGTTCTCATTTGCGTGTCAGAGCCTTGTTACTTCCAATGAAGCCAGGAGTTTCAGGGTTGAGTGGCTTCTCCTTGTGATTTTGTTAGGGTAACCATAGCACCAGGATTTAATTTTTGGGCTACCTGGAGGCAGGTGAGGGGTATTGCACTTCCAATTAATGGCAGTCCCTTGATGTATGAATGCCTTCATTTTTGTTACCCTTTTTAGTACAACGCTCCGTCTTCACCTGCAGAATACATCCACCGCGTTGGAAGAACCGCCCGGATTGGCTGCCACGGGAGCAGCCTGCTCATTTTGGCTCCTTCGGAGGCAGAATATGTCAACTCCTTGGCTTCTCACAAAATCAAGTGAGTCAGAAACCTGCACAGTTTCGGCTGATCTCACCTAATTAACTTTCTGTCGCTTTTTGCAGTGGATGGGCTTTGTACGCTGACAAAGAGCCATTAACCCTTGTGATCCCTAAGTGAGTCCCAGAATAGCCAGTGGCAAGAACTAAAACCCTTCCTGCGTCGACACATGGCAGGCTCCCCCGTGTTGCAGGGCTCAGTCGTGGGGTGATCCGCTGTGCTCCACTGTCTCTAAGGTGCAAGTCTGAGTTCCTTCTGCACAGCGAGGGCCCCAGCCCACCCACACCGCAGCTTATGGAGCGTTTTTACAAGCGGGTTCTATTTCTTGGAATTAACAAATTGATTTGTCTCCTAATAAATAAGTATGCCTTGTACTCCTCACACAGTTCCTCTCCTCCCTGCAAACAAACCAGGGAGGAAATGATTTCAGGGTGGATGGAACGCAGAGGGCCCATCTGCAGCCAGGACGTTGCTGGTGCCGTCTTGTGTGTAACACAGTCAGATGGCAGCTGCTCACATCCCCCGGGTGACAGATTCTAACCCTAGGCCCACTGACCCCGCGGGAGTGGCAGGGGAGCTGACGCGGAAATAATTCACTTGGGCCACGGAAGTGGATTTGTTTTGTTTTCTGTCAAGTCTGTAACCCCAGAAGTAGCAGACCCTGATAGTGAGCAGGCATCTAAAGCCATGCAGTTTTTGACACCGACCTGCTTTAAAGAATTTCTTCTGCTCGGACGTAGCATGATGATGGATAAAAGCACTTTGGGAAACGCAGGCACAGCCCTGTGTCTGCCTAGGGTGGTGGGCACGATACTCACCGCGCCCAGAAGCAGCCGCGACTGCTCAGGTGCCACCGAGCACCAGGCTGTGCTGTGGGCGTGGGTCTCAGCCATGCTGCAGGGTGGGGCCGGCCAATTTCTTGTGTTTTCTTTGCCCACCCCTGTATTTTGTGTAAAACATCAAATAAAACTGAGACCTTTTCCCCCTAAAGTACAAAACTGGAAAAATCCTTGCATTATACATCCAGGCAGACAGGGCCCTGCTACGGGGAGCCCACAGGAGCGGGGGCAGACTTAGACCCACCAGCGAGAGCTGGGTACACCTGTCCCCAGCTGTGCCTGCCAGGCTTCCTGCCCACAGAGCCCTTCCTCATGCTGATTCCGACTTTTCAGAACTTCCGGGTTGTTAGCGCGGGCATCTATGTGCCGAGGCTTCTCTGAGATGTGCCCCCATCCTCAGCACCGGGGCAGGCAGGAGGCCAGTCCGCGGCAGCAACCTTAGAGTGGGAAGAGACTGATAGATGAACACCTTACCCAGGGCTGCTTCTCCAGCTGAGGGCCAAGGCCCCAGAGCCTGGAGGCCGACTGGCACCTCTCTTTGTGGCCTTTCCGCTGTCTGGGCCACAGCCCACCACCACCACCCTGACAGGTGCACTCCAGGAATGCTAGGGGCCGGACTGGGCTGGCTGCCTTCCTCCCTTCCCCGTTCTCAAAGGCTGGAAGTGCAGCCACAGCACGTGGTCTTCCTGTCAGAGGAACTCGGGACCCGGGAAAGCACTTTGGGAGTCTTGTGTGGTGGCTGCACGGTAGAAAACGAAGCAGCCTGTCCGTCGCTCTGCGGCTGCTTCTCCTCCTCCCGGCTAGGCCTGCGGTCCCTTCTCCCCTTCTCCATCAGCAGCTGTCTGGATGCCCTCCTGTGCCTGGTCACTGGATGTGATCACCCGAGAAACATGAGTGACCCGGTTCCACAGGCAGATGTTGCTCGTCTGACACCAGAGATATCGGTAGATGCCGCGCCTGCGTCTCCATTTTGTCTCTGATAAACACGCTCAGGTTGATGGCATCTGCAACTGGAAGGAAATCAGTGGTTAGCACGGGTAGACCTCGGCAAAGCAGAGACAGCAAGTGCAGCGTCGCCGTGCTGGCCGCGTCGGGTGCAGTGGTGCAGGCGTTCCTGTCAGACTGGACGCGGTGTCCACAAGGCAGACATCTGGAGCACCCTGCGGACGCGGCCGTGGTGAGGACGGAGGGGCAATGCCCGGAGCAGGAGACTTGGGCCTTTGGGGGCAGGTGGGATCACTGATCCCGTGAGCCCCGCCTCACTGGGGTCTGCCCTAGAGACTGCCTGCCCAGCAGGAGATCTGGGTGGTTACGTCTTAGCCGACCTTGTACCTGGCAGTTTCTGTCTGGGGAAAGACTGCTTTGGACATCTCTATGAGCTGTTTCTTTGACTTAATGTAAAAACATATCTTGGGGCCACTGCTGTGACGCAGCGGGTTGAGCCGCTGCTTGCCAACTGTTGGCATCCCACAGGGGAGCAGCCAGCTGAGTCCTGCCTGCTCTGCTTTCAGTCCGACCTCCTGCTGATAACGCACCTAGGGAGGCCCTGGTTGGTGGCCCCCCAAGTGCTAGGGTCCCTGCCACCCATGAGAAAGACCCAGATGGAGTCCCTGGCTCCTGGTCTGGCCCAGCGCTAGCTGTTGCAGCCGTCTGGGGAGTGAACCAAGAGAGAAGACTTCTTTCCGTCTCTGTTCTGCCTTTCGAATAATGAAGTGTTTTTTGAAAATCTAGTAAGAACTAGTTAAAGACATACAGTGGGAAACAGCAGACTGGAACATTTTTAGAACACAAAAAGTACATTCCTAAATACTGAAAAAAAGGAGGAGGAAGAAGAAAACGTGCCTGAAAATCTGAGAGCCGGGTGGCGGGATCCTGGGGCCGAAGCACAGAGCGTGGCCGCCTGCCTCTGGGTGAACGTGCAGTCTCGCAGGCGAGGAGAGCGGCCACCCTGGGCCTCGCCGCCTATCTGAACGCTCAGAACTCCACCTCTGCATCCTAGTGCTTTGCATCTGCCAACTTCTCGACTCTTTCCCAGTTCTCCTTTCAGCGTGTTTCTAATGAAAGTCATCACTGGTTTATTAAAATGGAAATGCTTCCTCAAAACGTGTATTTCTTAGATCAGGCGTGAGACAGTTCCAGAATTTATTCTTCTATCTCTTTTCATAGCAAGGTGAGGTGATTCGGATCCGTTGATATAACCATAAATCATCATAGTAGATTTGCTTTGTTCCTCAGAAGCAGCGAGTTCTTAGAAATAGGAAGAAGGCCCTTTAAACTGTAAATCACTCCATTCATTCTCTGTCCTGCTCCCCTAAGTCAGGGCCCCGCAGCCACACGCCCTTGGGAAGCCATGTCTCCCTGGCGCGGGCTTGAGGTCTCTGTCTGGGCGTGGACGGCATGATTCCCTTTCTCCCTTTCTCCCTGCTTCAAGGTTGGACTCTATGTTCTCCTGTTCGCTTTTCCTGAGAAGGTGACAGGTAGAGGTGAGCCAGAGAGAAAGCGAGAGAGCGAGAGAGAGCGCGGGCTCGGCTTTCCCCTTCTTTCGGGTTTCCAGGCTCGAGGCAGAGGCAGCTGCCACACCTCACTCTCCATGAGAAACATCCGGGATCTTCCCCGTGCCCCCACCCTCCAGGACCTGCCTCTCTGATGGATGGACTGGCACTGCTGCGAAGACTTCACCTACCCTAAGGGCTGGGAGTCGGCAGCCAAGAGGATGGGGCGGGGGCTGGGCTGCTCCGGGAGGAGATGACACTTCTCAGAGAACGGCTGTCAGCGTGACATTTCACTCACAGCCTGTCAGGAACCTCTGGGGGAGGGGTTGTCTTCACCCACCGAAGAAGTTGCCATTCATGTTGTAATTTCCTGTTACAGTTACCAAAAAAAAACCATACAACACAGTCATTTGTCTCCTTATGATCTGTTTTCCTCGCCCAGAACGCTTCCTAGTCCTCTCCGAGAAGCATCTTTCCAGCAGCTCAGATTGTCTCCCGCGGCTCGAGCTCCCACGTGGCTGCCCCCCACGCTGGAAACCGTGGCCTTGCACACGGCTGTGCAGTGTAGGCTTCCCAGCCCTCCCGTGTGTGCGCAAATGAAGCCCAGAATCTATCTCCAGCTGTTAGTGTGCAGCATCAGATTCCTCGGAGCCCAGCCGTTCCTCACCCCGGGTAACCGAGAGGCCGCACAGGGAGGATCCCCCAGGTGGGAGAAGGACGCGGTGGCGCCCCAGCGGCCTCCACGAGGCTCCGCCCTTGGCTGAGGCAGCCCCCCAGTGTGCGGACCTTGGCCACCTTTATTCTTTCTCTCTCTGCTTCGTCGAAAGACTGCCTGGAATATTTTATTTAGTCCTGCTCACGTCGTCGTGCTGCATCAGAACTTCCCGTCACCACTCAGGCTTCGTCTAGGAATAGAGATGGGATCCTGCGGCTCTGGGGCACTGCAGGGGCCGCTGCCTGGCTTGTCTTGTCTCTGTAACATCCTAGCAGTCTCCTGTCCAGGTTCCCAAGAGCTTAGGAGAATAGCACTGTCCTGGGAAGGAGCTGCTGCTGCTTCCTGTCAGGTTAGCTTGAGGCCAGGCCAGTTTTAGGAACCAAGACTGTGGGTGTTTTTGAAAGAGCAAAACATTGACCTTGATCTGCCCTTCCCTTCACAGTGTCTGTGAGGTTAAGATGGAAGACATTTTGTCTGTTCTGACAAGGGATGACTGCTTCCAAGGAAGAGGACGGGGGAATCAGGTAAGCGTCACGATGTGTGTCCTGCGTGCTGGCGGACTAGACTCACTTCTCGATTTGGGATGGCGTGGGTTTTGTGTGTAGATTAGTTCTGTCAAGCAAAATGTGCATTTTTAAAGACCAAGAGGAGCTGGAATGTCATATGAACCATATGCTGGTTCGAGTCCCCGACTGCCCAGTTCCCATCCAGCTCTCTGCTGAGGCCTGGGAAAGCAGCAGCAGACGGCCCAGGTCCTTGGGCCCCTGCACCCGCGTGGGAGATCCAGAGGAAGCTCCTTGCTGTGGCCGGGCCCAGCCCTGGCTGCTGCAGCCATCTGGGGAGTGAAGCAGCAGATGGAAGGTCTCTCTCTCTCTCTCTTCTTCCCTCTCTGTATCTCTGCCTTTCAGATAAAAAGTTATAATTTTTTAAAAAAAGAAAGTGTCTTTAAAAAACAAGCAGGAACGTTAGAAGAGGGCAGATTCTGGTTGTGTCTCCCTTTTCTTTACTCCTACATGTGCTGGCTGGCCTCACCCAGTTAGTGAGTGAGTGGGCCACAGTCCTCTCTGCACCCCTGCCGGACGGCAGCAGGCACCCCAGCTAGCCTCACCCAGTGAGTGGGCCACAGTCCTCTCTGCACCCCTGCCGGACGGCAGCAGGCACCCCAGCAAGGAGGCCAGGCCAGGATGAGTCTGGAGGCAGAACCGCTGCTTGGCCTGGCGGTCCCTCCCCAGACACCAGCAAGGGAGGCCAGCTAGAGGTGTCCATCCCAGACGAGCGCAAAAGACACGAAGTTCTCCATGCCTCCCTTCAGACACGCTTAGTTCATCCATTGTTTAGCGTGTGCCTGCTGTCCGCAGAGGAGGCGAGTTGCAATCATTAGGAAGAAAAATTTTTATTATCCGTGCAGTTCCATATGGAGATTCTGAGCAGGCAGCCCCAAGCCGGCCTGAGCGTCCATGCCTGTTCCTTTTCTGAGGCCTCACCCCTGCCAGGCAGACAGTACCCATCCCTCCACTCCAGCCCACTGCTCAGTTCCTGTGTGTGTGTGTGTTGTTGTTGTTGTGTGTAACTTTCTCTATGAAATATTAATTTCTGGAATGTTTACATTTGTTTTCTTATGCCTGAGGACACGCTGGAAAGTCAGAGCCAAATAGATCAATCTCAGGGTTTCTTTTAAGCTTTCGGATTTTCCTTCCTCTGGATCGACATTCTCCTTGAGGCAAGGAGTGTATCCGACTGGCCTGACGTAAGATTCCACTGCAGAGTTCCCAGTCAGCCCAGAGCGTGTGTTCTAGACTGGCACCGTGTTCAGCTCTTTGTACACCTGCCCCTCCCCGATCCTTCTAGCAACCCTGTGAGGTAGACACTCCCCATTCCTGTCTGAGGGACCCCATGAGGTAGACACTCCCCGTTCCTGTCTGAGGGACCCGTGAGGTAGACACTCCCCATTCCTGTCTGAGGGACCCCGTGAGGTAGACACTCCCCGTTCCTGTCTGAGGGACCCGTGAGGTAGACGCTCCCCCGTTCCTGTCTGAGGGACCCGTGAGGTAGACACTCCCCGTTCCTGTCTGAGGGACCCGTGAGGTAGACACTCCCCGTTCCTGTCTGAGGGACCCGTGAGGTAGACGCTCCCCGTTCCTGTCTGAGGGACCTGAGGTTTAGGGCAAGAGCTTTCCCAGCCCTCTTGGGTGTGTGCGTGTTTGTGTGTGTGTGTGTGTGTGTGTGTGTGTGTGTGTGACACACACGTGATCTGTTCTGAACATGTGTACACCTTTGTTTTCTTCTTTTAATTTTCATTTTATTTGAAAGGCAAAGAGAGAAAGTGAGATACCCCGTCAGCTGGCCCACTCCCCATCTGCCCACAACAGCTGGGGCCTGGGGACTGAATCCAGGTCTCCCGGGTGGGTGTCAGAGCCATCCTCTGCCTCCTGGGGTGCATGTTAGCAGGAAGCTGGGTGGGAAATACAGCCAGCACTTGAACCTGGGCACCGCTGTGGGATGCAGGCAGCAGAGCCTCACCCTAGAGCACATCTGTTTACGTACAGCACACCTCCACCGGTATTGACTACACCAAGAAGATGAAACTCACTTGCTTTTTAAAGGTAATGTTAGCCATTTTCGTAGAGGTGAAATTTGGTCAGAAAACAGTATCTGTGCCCAAAAAAATGCTGTGAGCGTTTCAGTCAAGTTATTTTAAACCAAGTTTGTTTAAAACTTCTCAGCTGTGCTGGACTGTGGATCATCCCTATCACCAGTTTGTTGCTAGGGAACTGACTAGAAACCAAGCAGGGATTTGCTGGTCTTGGCACGCCTCTGCTCCCGGGTAACCAGCGTTCCCAGGGACCTCACTGTGGCTCAGGGCAGCTCTGTGGGGTCAGTAGGGGAGCACGTGGGGTGCTGTCGGCAGCTCCTGTCTGTCACCCGCTGTGTGACTTGGGGCAAGTCCTGGCCCCCTGTAAGCATCGGTTTCCTTACTTGTGACGTTGAGATGATGAGAGTATTGTCGTGAGGAGGCCGGGTCGGGGGCGGCCCTGAACCCCTGGCACGTGCTCCCCACCAGTGGTGTTTTCATTGTTGGTATCATTTCTATCGCTGTTGTCATGGTGGTTCCTGAGATGAGTGGCTGCTGCAGGGTTCAGACTCGGGGACGTGCAGCCCAGTGCGTCGTAGGGAGTGGGCATTCGCATCTGCCTGCTGTGCAGAAGAAAGAACAAGCAGTGGGATTGTGAACAAGGTGCTGCCTGTCGGATCAAGCCCGGTCTGGCGCGCTGCTCGTGGGCCTTGCTGTGGGACCGGTTTTATCCCCGAGCTCAGATCGTCTCTCTCTGGGGAGCTGGTCATTGTGTGCGGACGTCCAGGAGCCTCATGAGGGAGCAGAGCGGCTGCGTTTGCCTCCGCTCTGCGAGCAGCACGGCGCACTCTCTGCGCATCTGCCCTTCTGTGGCCTTGCAGCAGCCATTCTTCTCCTTAAGCCGCTTCCCTGGCTCCAGGCCAGCCTGGAAGACTTCCCGAGCCTGCGGGCCATTGGAAGACCCTGGGTGCGAGCCGCCTCAGACACACTGGGATGCGAGTGTTTCCCAGCTGATGGCTCTGTGACCGTGGGCAGATTGTCTTCTCCCCAGCCTTGGTCTTCCCATCTGTGAAATGAGAGCGAGCGTGTCCATCACGCGGGGTTGCTGTGAGGTTTGAACAAAATGGGCGGCCACGCTCTGGGCAGACCAGGGCCAGAGCCTGCTGTCGGCGCTGAGACAGCAGTCAGCTGCTCCTGCCCGAGAAGGTGAAGTGAACGCTGCGGTTTTTTTAGTTTTTTAAGGTTTGAGGATCTTTGTTTTTAAAATGGAAGAAATGATAACTGGCTGGGACTTTGACTGCAGCCCTCTAACTGGTTAGCTCAGAAAGCTGAAGTAACCGTCCTGGAGTCTGAGTATCATGTAGACAGAGACCTGGCTTCTTGGACCAAATTTAACCTTAATTCAAAGGAAAAAGAAACATTTAGCCCACTTGACCGTGTGGCTGATTCTCACCGGGGCTGGTCCTGAGCAGGCGCTTCAGGTGAGCCGCCCCGTCAGCAGTGAAGAGAGTGACGCGCCGGGTACAGCTTTCCATCCTGTTGTGTGTCACATACACACACAGCCATGTATCTCAGCTTGGGCAGTGCCACAGCACACAGGCCACGCCAGGCGCATTTGTGTGGCGTCAGCAGCCAGGCCTTGGTGTGGGGAGCTGCCCGCCTCCCCACCCAGCTCCACAGTCCATCCTAAGTGTCCCTTTGGCACATACATTTTTGGGCTTCTGTGAACAGAAAGAAAGCGAGAGAAGCATCTGTAAAATGTATATTTCATTTTTAGGTATATAAAATATATATAGCTGTGTCTGGGTGTGTGAGTGTTCAGCCACCTACAAAGAGAATAAATTTGATCTCTCTACCTTACTGGGAGCACTCGGAAGGTTCTAGGGACCATGGGGGTGAAATGCAGTTTGGCAATAAAGGGCTGGAAACAAAATCCTTCCATTTAGTTTCCAAATATCTTGGCAGTTGGCAGTACCAAGGCACATGCTTCCAAATGCATACATGCACATCCATGTACATGCCCACACATGCACGTGCACACCCACACCCCCACAGCTATCGCCACCGGAAGCTGCTGCAGCCACAGTGGTTGAGCTGGCACTCAGACACATCTGCTGCTGCTTGATCATGTGAAGTTTAAAAAGTGCGCACACACCTAGACGCGTTTCCCACAGGGCTCTTGGCCCATGAAATATGCCCATAAAGTTTCCCTCACAAGACGGCTCTGCCCTCACATTGTGAGATGGTAAAAGCTGACCAGAGCCCCTGGTGGTCTGCTCTTCTGTCAGGAGGGCGTTAGACACAAGGGCTCACCAAGGGCAGCAGTGGTGTGGAGGTGTGTTCCTGACTGTCCCCGGCCCACGGGCAGCGGTGTGGAGGCGTGTTCTCCTGACTGTCCCCAGGCCACGGGCAGTGGTGTGGAGGCGTGTTCTCCTGACTGTCCCCGGGCCACGGGCAGTGGTGTGGAGGCGTGTTCTCCTGACTACCCCTGGCCCACCGCTGGGAAGTTGGCTTCGTTAACCACTACTGAGTCTGCGTCCTTGCGAGTGGGAGAACCTGGTGGTGCTGCTGCTGTCCCCCGGGGGCTGACCCGCCCTCGTTACGGGAGCCTTCTGCCTGTCTCGGCTGAGATGCCGCCGTGCGCTCTGCCCCTGTCTCCAGTTTAAATTTAGACTCCCCAGAAGACAGCAGAACACCTCCTCCATCCTCAGAAGGGGCAATTTTAAAATAAAGTATCTCTGGGGGTGGGGTAGGGGAGTGGGACATGCTTTCTCCCAAGTAGACTGGGTTTCCTGCCATTAACTTTTTCTTACATTTTACTCAGACTGACCTCCTCTTTTCAAACGTGTGAACCTAGTTTTATCATTTTCTTCTTACATATTTTACTTGTATACACACTCACATTATATATGTATAATTTTTGGTTTTTGCCTTTTTTTTGGGGGGGGCTGGGAAGAAAAGAAGGCTCATTTTGAAACCTAAAGGGGGGAATAAGAAAAGCCCTTTGTAATATATTGCCATATTATCACTAAATCCCCTGACAGTTGTGACACAGAAGCAAGTCACCTGTCACTTAAGCTTGAGGTCTCTTTAATTTTCTCCTGGAATTCGCACCAGGCTGTCTTTAATTTGAGGCCTTTATTGGAATTCTGAAACCTCTCTGCCTCCCTGGCTCTCAGATCTATTCTGAGAGCTGTTACAGAATGTATACAATAACCAACAGAAGGATTCCGAGAGGGCTGCAGCTCTGTTTATTTAACACTCTGGAGGGATTTTTGTGCTTATTCAGTCCTGGCTGCCCGGCTTTCAATATCGCTTTGACAACCATGCTGCCCTTCTCATTAATTTTAAACAGTTAAAACACAGGAAAAAGAGGAAAAAGTTTTCATTATTAAAGTGCTTTACTTTTTAATAACAGAGGATTCTGGCCGCCAGGGGAAAGGGCATCCTCACTAATTTCACATTCATATTAAAAAAAAAAAGCGTGGGGACGGTGACAGTTGCACTGCGGAGGTGGCTTAACGAAAGGAGGCCAGCAAAAAAAGTTTGCATTTCACATCAGATAAGGGGTAGGGGAAAAAAATCCTCGTTAATGACAATAGCAAATGTCCACTTTGGTAGCACCGCTCCTGAGCGACTTTTCTCCTGACATTTTAGCAGATGGAACCCTTAGGGGGACCATGTTCTGTGAGATCGGCTAGACTGTCATCAGCCAAACAGGGAGCGAGAATGGGATTTGACTAACGGACGCATTTCCAGGTTGTTAAGTCTCTATTAATGCAGAGACGAGTGTCAGTGCGCAGAATGTGGTTTTCTCTCCTGTCCGCTTTGTTCTAGAGAGAGTTGGGGAGTCCAGGTTGTGCCCAACTCAGGCACCGGCGCCTGGCCGTCTGCAGGGTGAAGAGGCACGGCCCGGGGCTGTCCCAGGGCCCACGTTCAGGGTGGCAGCGGAGGCTCGGTGCACTGCCCAGCTGCGTGGTGTCGTGTGGCGTGTTGGCCTCCGTGGTTGCAGGGTCTGCTCTTTGGATCTCATTTCCAAATGCAGTGGCATGTTGGTGTTTGTTTTAGAGACACAAAGTAAAAGTCACTGGTTTTGGGTGCATGTGTTAAAGAAAAGGAAATGGTTTTCAGGGACTGAGAGAATGAAAAGACGATCAAAACAAGCGTGTGCTTGATTAACATTGTCAGTCCAGCGGGGCGCTGCGCCCCGAGACCCGGGCAGTCTTTGAACCTGGCTTGCTGGCGCAGCCCACTCCTGAACGGGTTGCCGGGAACTCAGCACGGGATGACTCTGAGAGTCTGCAGCCCTCTAGGAATCTGGGAGCTGCTTTCTTGAGGCCGTGTGTCAGGCAGGTCCCCGGAAGGCTCTGAGAAGGGGAGCCGGCAGTGCCGCTGAGTGTGAGGGCAGGAGGGGGTTTGCGGTGGAGCGGAGGTTTCCTGGAACACAGCTTCTGCTCCGTGAGGCTTTAAATGCCTGACTCGGACTTGGAAAATTCCAAAGTGCCTCTAATGGTCTTTCATTCTGAGCGTGGATGATAAGAGGTGAGGAAGAAAAGCAGGTAAATACGCAAATAAACAGAGAGACGCCCTGACCTGCGCCCCGCAAAGCCGACCTCATCCTTGCTTGACTTTAACGTCTTCATAGCTCCTTTTTTCCCTGGTAATATTGAAAGGATTACCCTTGCTGGCCCCTGGGTGGTTGCTGTGTGGTTTTACTGTTATTAAATCTATTATAAACTGCTTCATTATTCCTGAATCTGACTCTGCCACTCCTCTAATCCTTCCGTCGCCCTCACAGAAATCCCATGCTGGTGGCCCCCAGGAAACCCGCGCTCGAGCCACAGTCCTGCAGACGGTGTTTGAAGATTACGTGCACTCCAGTGAGAGGACGGTCTCCTGGGCAAAGAAAGGTCAGTCGGCTTCCTGGGTGGCTGTGGGCCGTGAGCACTGCAGAGCGCTGCCCCGCACCTTCACCCGTGCCCCGAGGAGGCGGAGAGGCCACCCAGGAATCACTGCTCCCCCACAAAGGCTCCGAAGAGGCACAGAAGGCTTTAAAGTGACATGGAATGTTAATTTCATCCTTCCCTGTGCTCTGCACGAATGGGGCTTTCCCTTGGCTTACATCAGGCCCAGAGCTTTGACCTAACAACTTGGATCTTGGGGATCTGTTTTTGTCTTTCTTTGAAAACCAGATAGAAGAGAAGTGACACATCAGTGGAGGTAGTTGTAGAGATGGAGGTAAGAGCTGGGAATATCAGAGCTAAGCAGCTCCTATTTGAAGGTAGAAAGAAAATGGGAAGTAACGGGGCTGAGCAAGGGCCACAGCCCATGCATCCAATCCCTAGGAAATCTGTAGGAGTTGGGTATTGACTCAGTATTCATAACCTTTCTGGGATAAACCGGCTCCTGGGAACACCAGGCATTAGGGCTGGACTCTGAGCAGTGAGCAGCGCTTGGGGAAGGGGCCGCTGATAGCTGGCGCTGTTCTCAGCCTTGGCTGTACCCATCTGTGTGCTGAGTCTCAGTCCATGGTGGAGGAGCAGCTCAGGCCAGCCTACCAGTGTAGGGCACTGGAGCATCCTCTCTTTCTATAAATAGAAACACCTTATTTGAAAAACATTCAACAGATACTTATTGAATCAGGCACCATTCGGGTACTTGGGACACATGAGCAGTTAGGACAGACAAAAACACTCACCTGTTAGTGCGGCTCAGTGGTGGTGATGAGCTTTGCAGACATCGTAAATAAATGAGTGGGTCTATAAAGGTGGGGAAGGGAGGTGAGGAGTCACAGACAGAGTGAGCCTGCCTGGGCCGGAGTCCTATAGGGTTCGGAGGCTGTTGGGAGATGTTTGGGTTTTACCCAGAGTGAAAGGAGAGCTGCTGGGGGGTTCTGAGCAGGCAGGAGATATGGGGAGGGGGAGCCTCTAGACTGGGAGATGGTAGGGGCGGCGGTGGGCCTTGGGAGGTTGAGGAGGACAGCATTGCTGTAAGGGTCTGTTACATGCGTGTCGCACCTGGAGAGCAGTCCTTGTCTGTCACCATAGAGCTCAGATCACAGCTGCAGGAGGTAGCCGGTGAGGGCCTGCTGGTTGCCGCTTGTGCAGAATTAGCGTGTCTCCTCCTAGACCTTTCTCTAGTCCTAGCCTGCTGCAGCGTTTCCCCAGAGTCAGTTCTGCAAGTCCTGAGGGCTTTACTAAGAAGCTGCCTCCAGAGACGGGCTGGGGCGTCCGGTCAGGGCGCCTTCCCCTGGGCCTGAGCTTGGCAGCAAGCAGCTTCCCAAAGTCCTTGCACAAGTGAAATGCAATGACAGCCGAAGCTTATTTCTGTGCAGGAATTATTGAAACCCTGGATAGTTCTGCCCATAGTACACATTTTCCATGAACTTTCTGAAGACCCCCGCTTACACATGAGTGGGTGTTGTGCCATTGAATCAGGGTAAATACAAAAGTTGGGATGAAGGGCTGGCGCTGTGGCATAGCGGTAAGCCACCGCCTATAGTGCTGGGATCCCATGTGGGCACCTGTTCTGTGGTGGGCTATGTTGGGCCTAAATTCCTATTCCAGGTTCTTGCTTCTTACTCAAAGTATTCTAAGAACAGGCACAAACACAGCGAACAAAGTGATGAAGTTTATTTATTTATTTATTTTTATTTGACAGAGTTATAGACAGTGTGAGAGAGAGAGAGACAGAGACAGAGAGAAAGGTCTTCCTTCCGTTGGTTCACTCCCCTAATGGCCGCCACAGCCAGCGCTGCGCCGATCCAAAGCCAGGAGCCAGGTGCTTCTTCCTGGTCTCCTAAGCGGGTCCAGGGGCCCAAGGACCTGGGCCATCCTCCACTGCCTTCCCGGACCACAGCAGAGAGCTGGACTGGAAGAGGACTAGAACCAGCGCCCATATGGGATGCCGGAGCCACAGGCGGAGGATTAACCAAGTGAGCCACGGCGCAGGCCAGTGATGAAGTTTATTTAAAAGGCGAGGAAAGTGCACACACAGGCAGGCATTGTTCAGGGAGACTGCGCAGGAAGGGGAGAGGGATTTCCATACCCTGCCTGCTGTGGGGGCATGTGAAAGCGAGCCCCCTCCCCTCTGCCAGGCTTCTTATGAGCTTAGAAAGGGGAGTGGTTACATGGGACCACCCCCAAGACCCAGGAAAGGGGAGGTACACGCTAAGGAAGGGGTCATTTGATTGACAGGTGGGTGGATGTGATTACATGGTGGGGGGAGGTGTGGCTTCCAGCTGGTGACTAATCCAGCTCCCTGCCTTGTCCCATATCAAAGCTCCTGACTCCCAGATTCAGCCTGACCAGTGCAGCCATTTGGGGAGTGAGTCAGTGGATGAAAGTCTCTCTCTGTCTCTCTCTTTCTCAAATTTTGCCTTTCAAATAAATAAATCAGTCTTTTGAAAAAATATAAAAAATTGAAATGAAAAGAAACCCACACCATCGTCAATTTTCTTTTCCTTTTTTTTTTTTTTTTTTTGACAGGCAGAGTGGACAGTGAGAGAGAGGAGAGAGAGACAGAGAGAAAGGTCTTCCTTTTGCCGTTGGTTCACCCTCCAGTGGCCTCCATAGCTGGCGCACTGTGCTGATCCGATGACAGGAGCCAGGTGCTTCTCCTGGTCTCCCCATGGGGTGCAGGGCCCAAGCACCTGGGCCATCCTCCACTGCACTCCTGGGCCACAGCAGAGGGCTGGCCTGGAAGAGGGGCAACCGGGACAGAATCCGGTGCCCCGACCAGGACTAGAACCCGGTGTGCCGGCGCTGCAAGGCGGAGGATTAGCCTGTTGAGCCATGGTGCCGGCCATTGTCAATTTTCGATTTGAGGATCAGTGGTGTTTTGGGGAGACG
The DNA here is from genome assembly GCA_015711505.1 of Sylvilagus bachmani. Taxonomy (NCBI): domain Eukaryota; kingdom Metazoa; phylum Chordata; class Mammalia; order Lagomorpha; family Leporidae; genus Sylvilagus; species Sylvilagus bachmani. The sequence goes on along the minus strand of CM027406.1, from coordinate 90,599,706 downwards.
ATAGTTATTTCAAGGCGTCTGAGGTGTCTGGGTCATTGGGGTAAAAGTTGCATTAAGTAGTTCTTAAGGAACATGGTTTGAGTTTTTCTCTCATTATTGTCAACATTGAACTTACTAATTCCAAGAAATAAGCAGCCACTTGTCTTTTGCCTAAAGGCCATTGGAGCAACTGAGATGTTCATGTGCCATGAAGGAAGCAGAGAACGTGTCTCTTGTTTGCTAATTGATTTACGCCCCAGGTCGCCCGGGTTGACAGAGCACAGGGACGATGTCTGTCCTGTTACTTAGGATTGTGAATCCCGGGGGATTGTGCAGTCCCTGTCACCCTGGAGGTGTGCATTTCGGGAACAACCCTACACCCCATAGGTTGACACCATCTTTTGCATTTCGATCTGCATATGCAAATTCCCCACTGCTGACTTGTTTCCCTTTAATACCATCTCAGAACCCACCTCATGAATAATTAACAAAAGCAGCTGCATTTGCTTTCATTGCAGAACCAGTTGGAAACTGGGCCAAGTGTGCGTTTGTTTTCCTTTTGCATTTTCTGACGCAGCACTTAATCGTTGTCCGTCTCCTGCTGCTCCCTTGTTTCCAGTGAGGGATGCAAGTTGTGAAGATAGTGCTGACATAATCTGGACCAGAACTTGGAGAACGGGTTCTTTGCCTACAAACGCCATTGCCCCTTGGCTGACCTTCTCCGCACTCAGGCCGCCCTGCAGGGCAGGAGCTCCATTGAATTTGTGCCTGTGCTTGCCAGGGATGCGTCCCAAAGTCCCGAAGACGCACACCAGTGAGGACAGCTCCTTTTCCCCTCTGTGGGACCAGAGGCAGGCTGAGCCCTAGGCCAGAGGCGCTGTCCTTCCGCAGCCTCTGGGTGGCTGTGCCTGCTGGTGTGGGCAGGTGTGTGTGCCCTGACCCCGCAGTGGGGTGCCGTTGTTGGAGGGGCAGGAGCAAGGACTGCCTTCACCTTTCCTGGCTGGAGTCCTGGTCTTCTCTCGCCCCTTGAGGCCACCCTTCTGAAGGACGAGCCGTCCGGGTCGGTGCCCTAGAGCGGATGTGCCCTGGACGTCCTCGGCGAAGAGGGAGCAGCGAGTACAGAGTCCACCACCGGCTACTTCGCTTGCGCTGCGTGGTCCCACAGCCCGTCCCCTTTGCATTGTAGACGCTGCCAGCTCGGGCCCTGCTGCAGCTACATGCTGCTTGCCTGAGTTGCCCAAGCGTGGGGTCCCGTGCAGGTCTGAGCACAGCCAGCTGTCGCTGTCCCCAGTGAGACAAGAGCCTTGAGAGGACGCTTTAGTAAAATACGCAGCGCGAGAGGCACCCTGACCCGTGTCGGGGAGAGGACGTCTGCCATTCTTAGCAAGCTTGTTCCCCCGTAAGGCTGTTGGCTGGGCACGTGCACCTCCTGGAACCCGTGCTGTCTGCTCAGCTCCTGGGACTGGGGCGGAGAGGGAGGGGAAGGGGGTGAGTGAGGCCGCTCCCTCCGGACACCCTGCTCACACGGAGGCTGAGGGTGATGAGAAGCGACGAGACCTGGGCCGCGACTGGGCTTCTGTGAAAGCGCAGGCACTCGGTTGGGTTTGGCTTGAGAAGGTTTCAGAGTGAATGTCGGGGTAGGGAAGGAGAGAGAGGCAGAGAAGCAGAGGCTGACCCTCTGGAGTCCTCGCCACGGAGTCTCTCCGAGGACTGGAATCTGTGGCTCTGTGTCTAGGAGCCTGTGGGTGCCCCAGACAGCACAGACCATTTGAAGTGTTAAAGGTTTTCTTGGAAAACGCAAGTCCCTGGTTATTAAAAAGGGCGGAAGCACCGATTTCAGAGAGGGTTGCTGAGGAGCTGCCTCGGTTATTATTTCTCATCGATTGGGAAAAGGAGTTCACTTTGCTCAGTAAACAGAGCTTTGATGGATTCCCTGGATCCTTCTAGGAGCTGATCTGCTAAAATGACACTTTTTATTACTGTTCATAAACGCCGATCTCCAGGTGCTGCTAGGGTATCACGTTTAAGCTGTGGGCAAACTTGCCAGTCCAGTGGCTCAACAGGCAAGGGTGAGGGAGGCTGTGAGGCCAAGCTTCCTCCTTCAGTGCAGGGCTGACAGAAGACTAGGGCTGGGAACAGGGGAGCAGCCCCCAGCAC
>CM027406.1:90555183-90597070 GCA_015711505.1 Sylvilagus bachmani | reverse complement strand
GGGGAGCAGCCCCCAGCACCCGGGACAGCAGCACATCACATCGCCCCCCCACCCCCACTGCTGTCCCTGCCCCCGTTGCTGGGAGAAGAGGGCAGATGCCCAGTTTTCACTGCTGCCTCTTCCCCGGGAAGGTGTCTCCTCGAAGGAACACCCAGTGATGTGCAGCCAGAGCCTGCCCTCCCAGAGGCTGCCTCTCCCTGCCCAGGGCTGGCTTTAGGACAAGCACCCCCTTCCCGAGACTTCCCTGCGAAATGCTTGGTGAGCTTCTGTGAACCGTTGGCAGTCCGCAGGTCCGTGCGCTGCCCCACAGGCTGTTTGAGGCCCCACAGTCCCCTCTCGAGCATGCCTGTCTCATCCTTGCGCACATTCTTTGAAGCAGCAGAAGGCCTGCTAAGGGTCCCGGTACCTTCAGGCATCAAGACTAGCCGTGCTGCTGGTTGCCCCAGGCTGGGGGAGCTGAGGCAGGCTCCGGTGGGCGGGCCCTCGGGCAGGGGCCTTGACAGGGTTTAAACACTGTGCATTAACTATTAAAAAAAAAATACTAGGTTCTAATTAGGAAAAACTTTTCCCAGGGCACATGTCTAAGGACTTTCTCGGCTCCATGAGAAAACACAGTCCTAATCTGAGCATTTCCTGGGTTCCTCACTGATCCTCGCGTTACTCATTTACCTAGCAAACGTCGATCCCCTGGGCCCGCTGGTGCAGAGCCACAGGCTGAGTCAGGTCTGCGGCGTCACTAGCTTTAGACGGCTGATAGTTATGACCAGAATCTTTTTGATTTTTGGTGAGTTGTAGGTTGAGGGTCGCAGTGGCCGTGGTCACCGTCCTGGCTAGACACCTGTAGCCTGGAGAGAGACCCCAGTCCTGACAGTGTCCCCCCCTCCTTCCCCCCAGCTCTGCAGTCTTTCATCCGTGCCTATGCCGCCTACCCCCGGGAGCTGAAACACATCTTCCATGTCCGATCCCTTCACCTGGGGCATGTGGCCAAGAGCTTCGGGCTCAGGGATGCCCCCCGAAATCTCAGCGTCCCAGCTGGAAAGAAGAGGAGAGCCAGCCTGAAGAGGTGAGGCGAGCCGAAGGTGGCCTGTGGCAGGCAGCCGGCGGTCCGAGGGTATTTGGGGAGGGTGGCACGGTCAGAGCTGCGGGGTGGGTGTGGCCACCCCGAAAGGATCTGAGCTGTGTGTGAAGGCTCCTGGTGCAGTCCACGCGGCCCGCTGTGCTGCTGAGCTAGCAAGCCAGGACCCAGCTGGGGGAGGGTGTGCTCCAGGGGCTGCTGAAGCCCAGGCCCCCAACCTGGGCTGGACGCTACATGTCACTCTCCGCGGTGCTGAGGGCCTCCTCTCGTCCCGCGCGCTCAGAGGCAGGAGAGTGGGTGTCCCCCCATCCAGAAGGCGTGCGTCCAGGGCCGTCCAGAAGCCCTGGTGAGAGCAGAGCCTGGGTGAGGGGTGTTGGCCTTGGTGGGCTGGGCTCTGAGTCCAGCTTCACAGAGCGGGGGTGGTTCTGTGGGAGGTCTTCTGTCCTCAGAGATGTGCGTTCGGAGCAGCGGGCCCGGCCCCTCCCGGGAGCTGCTCCCCTGGGAGCTTTGGGGTGGATGGCACTGTCACCGTGCAGGCTGAACAGGAAGCGGCACAAAGGCCTGCGGTCCCCAGGACGAGGACCGCTCCTGCGGGCGTCAGCTTCAGACGCCCTGACTGGGGTCCCTGGGAGATCCTGCTGTTCCTGGCTCAGTGTATGACACACATGCTCCCCGAGAAGTGCTGAGGACCCCAGCAGCCAGCCAGGGCCAGGTTTCTCTGGCCTGTTCTGGCAGAGGGAGAGGGAACCCTGTGAGGGAAGTGACTGCTGGTCCTGCAGCAAGGGAACTTGGGTGTCAGCTCCTTTCTGGTGAGCGCTCCGTGTGCCAGCATGTCTCAGAGCCCCAGTGCCTGGGCTACAGAAGCATGGAGGAAAATCCCTTTTGGGGGAATCCCCAGGCTTGTTGAGAGTCAGAACTGGGGGACCCACGCAGACCCTGCAGGGCCCTGCCCATGACGCTCCCTAGGCAGAGTGCCAGGAAGTGGCAGAGTTCAGATCCAGGGACGTCCGCGGCTCGGGCTGTGGGCCTGCATCCACCAGGCTCTTTGTGGCGGATGTGCACCATCTAATTCTGGTTTCAGTTTTGGGGTTTTATTGTACTTGCAGTAACGCCTTATAGTGTGGTTCCCGAGGAGACACCGGCGCGCTCTCCACGTGCTGCTGTGCTGCAGTGCCTGGGTGAGAGTGGGTACGCCTGGCGAGATTTCTCTGCCCACCCTTTGCTGCTGAGTAGGTCTCCTGCCAGCTCCACTCCCAGGCAGGCACCGTGGCAGCAGAATTCGGGGTCACATCACGTGAGAGTTGGGTCCCTGTCTGGATTTGGCTCGCTGGCATTGCCCATCTTAAGTGTGCCGGGGAGCATGTAACAAAACCTGACCGTGCTGACGCTCTGGGAAGGTAGGGATGCACCTGCCAAATGATCACTGTGGAGAAACACATTATCTTAGTTTATTCCTCTCCCTGAAAATAAATGAGTCCTAATGTTTTCTTCTTAGCAGATGATGTTAGGACTGGAGACTTCATTAGCAAGTGTTAACCCAGGCAGCAGCTCTTCAGACTGGGACGTCCACAGCTCCTGCCCAGGTCCTGGAAAGCAAGGTGCAGGCAGTTGGGTGGGGGAATTGGCAACGGCATTGTCCTCACCTTGCAAAGTCGCTAGGGAGGGAGCAACTGCCGCCTCCCGCCTCAGCCGACCCCGGGTAGCAGATGGGCACCAGGACCACTGTACCCCTCTGAGCCGGGACTTAACAGGCTTTATCCAGGGAAGAATGGGCTGATCAGCCGATAAAGAGCATGTAAGATGGTCTGGGGCAGCCTTTGATGTCTGGCTGGCGCGGCGGGAGCCAGAGGGTGAGCGACAGCAGTGTCACAGGATTACTCCGCACGTGACAATGCTGCTCTCTGTCCTTGCCATGTTGCCACTCTGCTGTGGCCACTTTGTCCATTGTTAGGCCTTTCTCTTGAAGGTGCTTCCTGGCACCTGCCCCCACCTCTGCCCCGCAGATGGGCGCTCGGGGTGCCGCAGGTACCTGCTTCTGTTTGGGGGCTCCTTGTCTGTCGGGACGAGGAGTGACTGCGCAGCTGACCCGCATGGGGACCGGATAATCGTGGTCGGGGAGGCAGCAGAGGGGACTTGACAGATTTTCCACACCTTGCCAGGGCTCAAGCAAGCGCCAGTTGCTGTTCTTTGAGGGTGGAGTGAAAAGTCCATTGACACCCACAAAGTGCGGGGAGCTGTGCTTAGCATTCTGAGCCGAAATCGCTCGGCTGCCACCCATCTGTCCAGGGAGAGAGGGCTCCTCGTGCTCGTGTGGCTGAATAAAGTGAAAGTCCTGACTGCTCTGAGCTGCTGTGCCTCCTGGTCAGGGCGTGTGCTGCCAGAATGGCTGTGTAACACGTGAGCACGCCTGTGATGCCTGCAGGCCACGCCCATCAGGGGAAGCCAGCCCGCGTCACCTGAGCCCCGAGAGGGAGTGCAAGTGGTGTTCTGATGTGAGTCCAGGGCAGCTGAGGTGACAGCGGGCGTTAGCCCCGGACTCGACCTCTTCTCAAAAAACTAAATAGATAATGTCCCCAGATAAGGTCTTAATGATCAGGTATCTGTCGACTGGCACACTCTCCAGCTCACTGCCATCCCTCTGCACAGACACACATGGCTGTCAGGGCAGCGCCCGGCCCAGACACCTGCAGGCACAGGTACACCCACAGCGGGTCCCCTTGTGAAACACTGACCCAGACACCTGCAGGCACAGGTACACCCACAGCGGGTGCCCTTGTGAAACACTGACCCAGACACCTGACACCTAGAGGCACAGGTACACCCACAGCGGGTGCCCTTGTGAAACACTGACCCAGACACCTAGAGGCACAGGTACACCCACAGCGGGTGCCCTTGTGAAACACTGACCACTTAGCAGCACTCGTCACAGAACAGCGTTTCCCCTGTGACACACAGGTCTGGTTTGGAAGCTCAGGGGATTCAGCAGCTCTGGGAAGCAAAGGCAACATCTCCATCCTTCGAGGAGACCCGAGCGTGGCCCTGGCTGCCGGGAGAGGCCTGCGTGTGCTGTGCCAGGGTATCTGTGTCTGCGTCTCGACAGGGACAGGTGCCGGGAGCTCTGGTGCTCTCCCCATCCGAGGTGGGGGAGGAAAGAAGCCAGTGTCCCCAGGACCCTGGTGCCCTGTCCTGCGTGGAAGAACCAGGCTGCTCCTGCCAGCCCACCCACCCTGTTGCGGGTGGGTTTCATGCCGAGCCCCAGGGCCTCTCCCTCCCTGGGCGATTGCATTTGCAGCCCCCTGAGAGGGGCTTTACCCCCAGCTGCTTCCATCTGTGTCTCTGGTGTCACTCTTAGTGCCTGGAAACACCTCGTACATCTTTGTTATCAGTGATTGAATAATCTTGTTCCCCTATTTGCAGCGCGCGCTCTCTCTCTCTCTCTCTTTTTTTTTTTTTTTTTTTAAATATTGACTTACTTGAAAGAGTTACAGAGTGGGAGAGGCAGTGGGGAAGAGAGAGAAGACTTCCTTCTACTGCTTCACTCCCCAGATGGCCACAACAGCCAGGGTTGGGCCAGGGGCTTCCTCCGGGTCTCCCACGTGGGTGCAGGGGCCCAAAGACTTGGACCATCTTCCACTGCGCTCCCAGGCACATTAGCGAAGCTGAGTCAAAGTGGAGTACCCGGGACTCACACTGGCACCTGTAAGGGGTGCTGATACCACAGCACCAACCTCTGTTCTTATTTTTTCAGCAGGATTCTTCCTTAGTTGTAAAAGTCCCTAAATTTTTCCTTTCTGTTTTTAAAATTTACTTACTTATTGACTGATTGAAAGGCAGAGCGACAGAGGGAGGGAGACCTTCCATCCCCTGGTTCACTCCCCGAAATGGCCACAACGCCAGGGTTGGCCAGGCTGAAGCCAGCAGGTCTCCCACGTGGGTCTGCTCGGATTCCTTTAATGCCTCCTAGGAAGCATCTGGATTGAGACCTAGCTGGGCCACTTGTCTGTGCCTCTGGACACGTCACTCAGCCTCTGTGTGCCCTCACCTCTCAGTGGGGCTCCTGACACCTCAGGGTTACTGTGGGGATTGTCCCGAGGGGTGAGCGTGACGTTCCGGACAAGCCTGGGAGGCCTGGCCATGGCGCTGATGCCCACCTAATGGCTCCTTTCCCGTGGCCTCCGTCAGGCTTGCAAGAGCCCCCGGAACGGAGCAAGGAAGCAGGAGCGTGGCTCTTGTCACTGTGGCAACTTTTCGCACTCGAAGTTTTCTTGGCAGGAACAGCCTGGAACACACGGCCCTGGGCCTGCAGGAGCAGCGTGCAGAGGCTGCAGCCTGTCTCCCGTGCAGCAAGATTCTCGTCCTTAGAGCCCCTTGCTGCCAGCGTTCACGGGGCCCGCACAACCCCCAGTATCACTTCATTAGCTGGAGGCACGCCTGGAATGCTGCCCACAGTGACGGTGTTCTCGGTTGTGCCGAGCCGGTTCTTGTTCCTGCAGAGGCAGAGGGGCCAGTTTTGCGGCGCTTTCCCCGGGCTCCTCTGTGCCCGAGTCGTCTTCGTCGCGCTGAGCACCTGGGGTCCCTCAGCGCCCGTGGCCTCGCCTCCCCTCAGTGCCAGGCTCAGCCCTCAGCTAACTGAACCGTGTGTTTGCCTTCCCAGTCTCGCTGTGGCCACTGCACAGCCTGCCTGGATGCCACACCCTCGCCCATCTGGCCCTGGCCTAGAGCCTCTCAGTGACATCCATTATGCTGGCGATTAAAGCAAACCTCAGAGCCCTCCTCGAAAGGTCCTCGTGGCCTGCTCCCTCGGCTGACCGTGCCCTGGGCTCCCGGCTGTGGAGCAGGTGGACGCCCCATGCCCCACACGGGCCGCGCGCTGGCCTGGCGGCCATTCTCCGTCTGTCTGTGCAGTTCCTTAGCTGTGTGGTGGTGTGGAGCAGAAGCCCAGCCTGGGGTCTGCTCACCTTGGTCCCTGGCACACAGCGGTGCCGGGAAGTGTCTGGGATGCTCTCATTCGGAGGCCGTGCAGGAAGGAGGCAGGAGGCATCGTGCGGTGTGAGAAGTCAGTGCTTCACCGCCTGGTGACCCTGACAACAAGCCCTGCCTGCTGGGGACCTTGTCTTCGGAGCCCCCTGTCCACACGGGTCGATCTGTCCCGAGAACCACTTGGGGGGGTGGCGGCGCCCCCTGCTGGCAGCCGGCGTCTTCAGTTCCCCTGGCTTCCCCATAGGAGGCCTGGGCATCAGCCCTTCGGAGGAGGAAATGGGCGTGGTCTGGATCCCCTGGCCACCCCTACTCTCCCGAGGCCAGAAAAGACATGCAGGCAGGGCCAGAGCCCTCACCTGGCCTGAGGACCAGAAAAAAAGTGAGGCCCGTTCACAGGAAGTGTAGGGACAGGTGTCTGCGTGTGCGAGATAGAACCTGCAGATGCCCCAGGCCCCAGCCTAGATACTGGTTCGGTAGTCTGAAGTCATAAAGAGTGAGCTACAGGTGACCATGAACTCGACCCAGGGACGACCTTTGGGGACTTGAAGGGACAGGTGCTTGGAGCAGGTAGTAGGGAGTGGCCGACACAGTGGGGTGCCAGCGAAATAAGACGACTGAGGTCTAAAGGTGACTCAGAATTAGTTCATCACCTGCAGTGCAGGGCCTGGATGAGCAGGCCCGTGAGCCCAGGGATGGGGAGCAGACAGCAGTGACCTGTCGGCCTGGGACAGGGACCTTCGGGGCAGCTGCACTGGGTTCTTCTGAGAGAGGAGGGCCGGCTGCCTTGTGAATCCCCCTGTCGATTGTCAGCTCCACCTACGCTGTGTTCATGGCCACTCCAAAGGGTGACACCCCAGTGTGGGGCTCACCCCGTCCCCTAGGGTCCCCGCTGCGAGGCCACTCTCCTGGCCTCCCCTCCTCTGCAGTCAGGTACCATGGGCCCTGTCTCACAGACTCTGGCTTCATTGCAGCTGTGCACACATTGCTTTTTTTACATTTGGCTTTGTGCTTCTACCACTGTTTTCTCTCTGACACCATGCAGTTACCAGCTTCCACCTCCTCGTGGAGCACCCCGCTTGTCCCCACCCGGCTAATGAGGCGGTTAGAGGGATTTCACAGTGACCCTGAGCTTCCTGCACACCTGGGCCACCTGCAGGCAGCGGGAACCACAGGGCGCACCTTCAGTCGCACGGTCAGGGCTGACAACAAAGCACAGGAACCCAGCCAGCCTCTCCTGGGAGGACGCTGGAGACGGTCTGCCCGCTGCTGGTGCAGTCCAAGTGCTGCAATTGGATGTGGCTGGCCTGGCACGAGCCGGCTGATACCAGATGAGGCCGCGTGCAGCAGGAATCCCTGCTCCTCGTTCAGTTGTCCTTGCTGTGAGCTCCTTCAGGCCATGTGGAAGTGGAGTATCCGGGACTGGAACCCACGCCCATATGGGATGCCAGCACTGCAGGCAGCGGCTTGACCCGCTACACCACAGCACCGGGCCCCACAGCCTCTTTCTTTTAACCGTGTCAGAGCCTCTCGTCTGGCAGACCTGTGTGTCAGGTTCTTCATCCTGGTCCCGGTGTTAGAGCAGCAGTCCAAATTGTGAATAGGGTTTCCCTGTGTGACAGGAAGAGGCTGCCGTCTAGGGCTTTGGTGCCCTTTACACGCTGAGACCTCGAGGCCCTGGCTCAGCCTCTGCCCCTGCCAGTTGGGAACGCCGCTGGCTTCTAGATTCAGTGCCGGGTGCAGCCACAAGTCTGTCTCTGCATCCACAGAGTCTGTGGCCAAACCTCCCCGTGGTCTCCAGCAAGGCTCCGCTAGCACCTTCTGAGGCCCTGAGCTTCACAGAGACCACGAGTTCCTTTTCACTCGGGGACTGGAGGGGGGGAGTTGTCACCCGCCAGCTGAGTCTTCCTCAGCGCCTTGGTGGAGCTGCAGGAGCGCTGGTCAGGGCGTCAGAACCCCGAGTGCCCGCTCTCACTCTGCGGCCTCTTGTCCTTGGGGCTGCCCTGTGACCGTGCAGGACCAGGCTCCCCTCTAGCCTGCCATGACCCTGGCTCCTTCACCCGCAGCCAGAGGCTCCCAGGCCAGAGAGATGCTCTTGAGCAGTCCTCTGTGCCGGTCCCCGTGTTTCAGTCAGCACAAGAGGGAAGAACGGAATGAGACTTACTGGGAGCCAGAGGCAAAGAGGTTCCTGACACGCGAAAATCAAAACACTGAGATTTCAGCAAAACTCCATTTGTTTGGTTTCTTTTCTTAAAATGAATGTACTTGCTGGTTTTTAATTATAAGATTCAAGAAATAGAGAAAACCTTCAAAATTACTCAAGGGGGTTGGTGCTATTGGTGTAGCAAGTAAAGCCGCCGCCTGCTGTGTCAGCATCCCACATGGGCACTGGCTTCAATCCTGGCTGCTCCACTTCCAGTCCAGCTCCGTGCTGATGCACCTGGGAAAGCAGGAGAAGATGCTCAAGTGCTTGGGCCCCTGCTTCCACGTGGGAGACCCGGAGGAAGCTCCTGGCTCCTGAATGGCCCAGCGCTGACCATTGTGGCCATTTGGGGAGTGAACCAGCCGATGGAAAACTCTCTCTCTCTCTCTCTCTCTCTCTCTCTCTCTCTCTCTCTCTCTCTGCCTCTCTCTGCGTCCACCTCTCTGTGACTCTGCCTTTGAAATAAATAAATATTTTTAAAAAGAGAAACCCCTGCTCATGGGCCACAGTCCAAATTAACCTCAGTGCTTAAGCATCCTCAAGACCTTCTCTGCACACATTGTACGTGTTTGGCTTTTGGGAGTGTCTACGATGAGCAATTGTTTGTCTAAAATTAGGTTACTAGATCACGCGCTTTGCCTTCACGGAAGTTTCTGGGCACTGATTCTCAGGATCTGAAAGGATGCAGCAGTAACCGAGCTGCTCACAGAGGGGAGCTCGGCCAGGCTGCTGGTGGCCCCCTACTGCAGGCCGTCGCCCCAGGAACCACACCATCCTACCATCCTACCGTCTTCGCCTTGGAGCGCTTGACCGAGGGCCCTCTTGTTGCAGCCACTCCCCTGACTTGAGGGGTCCCCGACTCCTACCTTCAGGACACACTTTGTCAGGGGCCCCAAAGGCTTTGATATTTGAGATGGTGTGGGCGTGGGTGTTGGTGTTGTACTTCAATCATGGGAGGAACTCAGGAACTCGCTCCTTGTTTGTTTGTTTGTTTGACAGGCAGAGTGGACAGTGAGAGAGAGACAGAGAGAAAGGTCTTCCTTTGCCGTTGGTTCACCCTCCAATGGCTGCTGCGGCTGGCACACCGCGCTGATCCAAAGCCAGGAGCCAGGTGCTTCTCCTGGTCTCCCATGGGTGCAGGGCCCAAGCACTTGGGCCATCCTCCACTGCACTCCCAAGCCATAGCAGAGAGCTGGCCTGGAAGAGGGGCAACCGGGACAGAATCCGGCGCCCCAACCGGGACCAGAACCCGGAGTGCCGGCGCCGCAAGGCAGAGGATTAGCCTAGTGAGCTGCGGCGCCGGCCCTCACTCCTTGTTTACTAAGCTACGTGCAGGCTGTGGAGTCAGGCTTCCTGGCTTTCAGTCTGGCTCTTGCAGTCATGGTTTGTGACCTAGGACGTGTTTTTCAGCCTCTGTGCTGCAGTTTTCTCCTTAGCCAAGGCAGGAAGCTGGCAATGCCTGTCGCCGGGGTTGTCGGAAGCGCCCGTGCGGGAGTTGCCTGGGAGATGCAGAGTGGACAGGTGATTTAAAGCCGTGTGGTCAGTCGGAAGGGGTTTGTTAACAACCCGTGTGACTGGTGTCTGATGGCCGGCGTTGATGTGCGCTGCCCCAGAAGTGCAGCCTAGAGTGTTCTAGAGGACAGCTCAAGTCCTGGGGGAGGCTTCCTGCCGAGTGGCCCCTCTGGATGACCAGGTGATTCCTGGGCAGAGACAGTTAGGTCTCCACGTTGTGCCCTAAACCAAGCAGAATCAGAGCCCCCGCGGGTTAGAAGAGGATGTTTCTTCCGTCCCAGCAGGACCCCAGAGCCGCAGAACGTAAGAGAAAGTAGTGACAGCCTGAGTGACCCCTGACTAAAGTGGAGGAGCAAGCCCCACCCCATCAGGGCCTCACCCGGGAGGGTCCCCTGAGTTGGGAGGAGGCCCTGTGGCCCCTGCTCCAGCGGTCATCCCAGCAGGGTGTATTGGTGGGCTGATTCGCCTGTGGTTTCACCTGATTGGCAGTGCGAGCGGTCCCGCCTGGTGCCGAGGGGGACCCCCAGCCTTCCCTGTGGTGAGATAAACTGATCCGTCACTTAGGACTGCAGGATTGCAGGAAGCCTGTCTGGGAGGGGCTGGGGCACGGAGGTGGCAGGGAAGTTGGCAGCTTGCTGGAGGCATGCAGCTGGCAGAGGAGGCTTGCGTGCCCCTCCCAGGCCAGGGCCCCTCTAGGGTCGTCTTCCCATCTGTACTCTGGGCCTCAGAACAGAGAGAAAGGGGGAACGTGGCTCCCCTGGGGTGGCCCTTGTGACGCTAGCTGAACCCCATGGGCCTGCCCCAAGGTTCTCCCACCTATGAAGAGGTCTGGGTCTGGGCGGTGTGGACCCTGCCTGCTCCAGGACCACCAGGAGCCTCTGAGCTGGGGGCTGGCAGAGGACACCGGCAGAGTAAGGTGCCGCAGCGCTCACAGCTGAAGAGCTGGCCAACTGAGGCGGTCCTCCCCTGCGGTGGCCCTGAGGTCCCCCTCGGACACTCCTCTCGACACACCCACAGGGCGGGCCTTCCTCTGCTGGCCTGATCCGGGAAGGGACAGGTCCTGAACCCTCACGAAAGGGGCGTGTGTGTGTGTATGTGTGTGGGTGGGTGCACCCCAGGGGCGTGTGTGTGTAGATGCACCCCAGGGGTGTGTGTGGGGGGGTGTAGGTACACCCCAGGGGCGTGTGTACGTAGGTGGACCCTGGGTGTGTGTGTGTGTGTAGGTGCACCCCAGGGGCGTGTGTGTGTGTGTGTGTGTGTGTGTGCGTGCGTGTGTACCTGCCCCATGGAGGTTGTGCCCGCGGACTGTGGCTCTGGTCAGTCGTGGCCGCGGCCTGCCCTGCCTGGCCGGCTGTGTGCCCGTCAGCAGGTGCGGGTCTGGTCATCTGGAGCAGTCACTGAGGCGGGAGCTTATGCTGGGGAGAATATTTGGACGGAAATTTTGCATATTTTGAAACTCGTGTTGTTACATTGAGAATTATACACATTGTGAGTACCCAGCTTCAACAAGGGGAAGAAGAACCTTCCTTCTTGTCAGAACCTCTTCACGCCGTCTGTCAGCTAGCCTGGCTAGAAAGACACGGCAAGCCCGGGAAGTGGCAGCCTTGCGTTGGGAACAGGCTGAGTGCCCCCGTCGCGAGGCCTGTCCCTGCCACCTCCGGCTCTTTAGAAGGGGTGAGTGCCGCGGGCCTGGGGGCGTCTCTGGGCCTCGTCTCCTCCTGTCCAGCTCTGACTAGCCCCACGCTGGCCTGCCAGCGCCCAGTGCTAGCTGTGACTCCCTCCTCAGAGACTTCTAGCAACGCTCTTCTTCCTCAGTGCCACCCCCTCTTGTAGACGAAGCAGCTGAGGACACAGCCCGAGTCACTCACTTGCTGTCGCTGAGCTGTGAGTGAAGCAGCTTCTGACCCAGCGTGCCATCCGGCCGTGCCCTCCCCTGCAGCTGCCCAGTGCAGCCACAGAGGACTGCCCCCTGCAGATCCTGGTCCTTTCCCAGCCTTGGCCCCCTGTGCCTTCCGGTCAGCTTCCAGTCAGCCTGCCCTGCGAATGGCTCTCTGCCTCTGGACAGCAGCCTGGTGGGCGAGTGAAGGCTCTGAGTCCCTCGGCCTGGGTTGGTGTGTTGGCTTCTGCACATGCTGGACCCATGGGCTCGGACAGTGACTCGTCCTCCTCATAACATCAGAGGAGTTACTGTCCCTGCCTCGGTGGGCGTGGAGGGGAGAAGGTAGGGAGGGGGAGGGGTGGACAAGGTGAGAGGGTGGGAGTGGAGGAGGTAGGAGAGGGGAGTGGGCGTGGAGGAGGTGAGAGGAAGTGGGGGGAGGTGATAGAGTGGGGGTGCAGGAGGTGAGAGAGTGGAGCTGGAGGAAGTGAGAGAGAGGGTGGAGGAGGTGAGAGTGGGGAGTGGAGAATAGAGGAGGTAAGAGAGTGGGGGTGGAGGTGGTGGTGGGGAGTTGGAGTGGAGGAGGTGAGAGTGGGGAGAGTGAAGGAGGTGAAAGATAATGGGTGGAGGAAGTGAGGGGGTGGAGGAGGTAAGAATGTGGGGTGGAGATGAGAGAATGGGGGTAGAGGAGGTGAGAGAGTGGGGATGGAGGAGGTGAGAGGGGGGAGTAGAGGAGGTGAGAGTGGGGGTGGAGGAGGGGATGTGCCAGGTCACCTCACAGGGACCCAGGAAGGGCTTGGTGGGTGTCTGGTCTCAGTAACCGGTCGGTGTGCACAGTGCACCCTGCACTCCGCTGACCCGAGCCCGTTCCAGCCCAGCACAGGTCACCGGCTTCTTCCGTGCGGCACAGCGGGGAGCAGTGCCGAGCGGCTGCTGCCTGGCTCCGTTTGAGCCCCGTCCTGCTGGGGCTCTGCACTCCACAGCTTCACCCTGTTCTAGGGTGGGCGCTGCTTTGACAGCTGCAGGGGGGGTTACACCCTGACTGTTAGAGCACGGCAGGGCCCACGCCACGCGCTGTTAGAATTCCGTGACTCTCGCCTCCTAAGACGCTGCCCGTCCTGGCTTGAAGGGGTCTGCGAGGCGGCGTGGGTTTGTCAGTGATTGTGTTGTCGTCGTTTTGGTTGAAATCTTGTCCTAAGACACGTCTTACTCTGTGGTTTTCATAATCATTCTTCTCGTGTGTGATTGAACTACAAATCGCCCCTCTGATCTTCCGTCAGATGGTAAGCCTGCTGTCTTGTGAGCGCACGTGCTGTGACGCGGCACCTGGGTTGATTTCAACCTTTGGCGTGTTGAGTGGGCGCTGGGGCAAGGAGAGACCTCCCTCTGGAGCCCGCTCCGTGGAGAGCTCTCGGCCTGGGTCCGCCCAGAGACTGGCGCCCACACCCTGGTTTGAGAGTCTGCGGTATCTGGGCCGATGGCCTGGCCCTTGCGGTTGGAACCTGGGGTGTGGGGCTGCTGGGGAGCTCAGTGGGCGCCAGCAGCCGTCCCCGGCAGCCCCGCACCCTCCCGCGCGGGAGGTGGGTTTCCCCATCCTTCAGCAAGCTGCGGTCTCGCGCACCTGGTTTGCCGCCGGAGTAGGAGGGTGTGTAGCTCTTTCTTTCCCACGAAAACAACCCAGAACAAAGCCTCATTTTTAAAAATGCCATGATATTTTGCCACCGTTATGAAAATCTGTCAGCGCAGTATCTAATCTTCTGGTGCATAGAATATCAAAACAAGCCCCACTGAAGGGATTGTACCTCTGTTCATACAAAAATGTCAGTCGCACGGGCTCGGAACCAGCTGCCATCCGCCAGACCGGAGAGCAGAGAATAACAGTCTCTTCCCCTGCGTGTTCCTCTTCTCCAGGCCTGCCCTTGGGAAGGAGACCCAGAGCAAGCGCCGCCGCCTGGCTGAGATGCTGCGCTCCGAGTACTCCAGTGGTTTGGAGGCCGTGGCTGCCAAGGTCGCCGGGCAGGACGGACACGGAGGGAGGAGAGCCGGCAGCCTCAGCCGTGGGAGACAGAAGCGCGCTCCGTGAAAGCGGAGCCCTGGGAGGGCCTGGGCTGGCACGGGCGTCCTGTGGAGCCCCCCGCAGGAGTGGGGCTCTGTGGCCTCTGACACTGAGTCCCCCGCGGCAGGGGTCCTGATGGAATCCTGGGGCAGGGGTCACCAGTCTGCCCTCCAGAGACGGCCGATTCTGTCACCTGCAGCCAGGTGAGACGCCTGTGTGGCAGCCTGGACGGACCTGACCTGCCCTGCGGCCGGCCGGCGCTACTGGAGCTGAATCTGCACGGAAGGGGAAGTCAAGTCCCAGAGAACCAAGGGAGTGTTGTGACCTGGGCCAGCGCATCTGCTGTGGGGAGCCCGGCACGCGACTCCCCTGTGCCTCCGCTCGGTGCCCCCACCGAATCCCGGCTGGTCTTGAGAGGGGTCTGGGGTCTTTGTGCTGTGACCTGACCCCAGCTGCCCCACTGCCATTGTGTTTTCTGGAAAGTTTGAAAGGAGACCCCTGGAGAGCCTTGATTCCCCAATAAATGTAAGATTTGGACCCCAGCGGAGAAGGAGCCTTGCCCCCATGCAGCCCTCCAGGGTTAGAGGTTAAGGCTCTGCTTGAATAGCCTCCCCACCGCCCCCAAGAGGACTGGGCCAGGCTGGGAGGTGGCAGTGAGGGTGTGTCCCTCTGCCCTGGGGGGTGGGGCAGGGTGGGGCTGCTGGCTTCAGCTGGTGAAATTCATAATAAAACACCCGCAGCCCGCGTCAGACGGACTGGGGAACCTGCCACCTTTCTCTTACTTTGCTGAGTGATAATGGTTCACACGATTCAGATGAGAGGAGGAGGCATCAAGCTTGAGAGAGAAAACCCAGCTGTGTGCCAGGATGGATGCCAGTCTCCCCGCCCCACCCCCACCACGGCACATTCCACGCTCCTGGAGGGAACAGTGCAGGAACCTGGCCAAGCGGAAGTGGCTCCAGTTCTGAGACTGGAACTCGCCCACCGCGAGGGGTCCTGGGCGCAGACGCTGTGAGCCTGCCTCTCAGTAAAATCAGTATTTTGCACCCGTTAGTAAAGAAACGTGGGTTAGCAGGTTCTGGGTATTATCTAAACTTAAATAACCGTAAAATAAACCTCTCTTATTATGGCTCTTGACAGATTACCCATTTCCGACATCAATTAGGCAAAGCGTTAGCCCAATTCCACCACACACATTCTAATTCTGTGTGTATTTTTAACCAGGCTTCCTCTTAGTCCCAAACTTGCCCATTTCTCTGTTACCATGAGCTTGGCTCTCTACTGAAACCAGGGAGAGTTTGGACTGTAATAAATGGGCTGCTGAGCCACCTCCTTCTGCCCGCCCTGCGGAAGGGCCTCGGGTTCTCACGAGCCTGCCGGGGCCGGGATCCCTGGCCGGCGGTGATGAAGTCAGAGCTGCTGGCGGTGAGCAGCACCGTCCACCCTTAGAGCAGCCGCGAGCAGCCGGAGCTCAGCAAGAGGCCTTTCCGCTGCGGCCCAGTGGGTTCTTTGATGTTCACTTTCCCTCTGAAGTGAAAGGGAACAGGTTTGGGGAAGAGTGGAGGTGGGGCCTCTGGAGATGGGTGCACCCCAAACTGCCGTGGGTCAGCCCTGAGTCTTGGATGCCACTAAAGCCCAGCCACGGTGTCCTGAACGGCCCCCAGTGCCCTCGCCCCCACCCCCGCCTGCTCCACCACGGGAAGCCTGCTTCCCAGGGCTGCTGGGTGGAGCCGCCTTGCTTTTAAACCTGGCTGCCCCTGCCCGCCCCGTGGAGTGAGGCTGGGACCGGGAATGAGACCCCTTGGTGCCTGGCCTGCTGAGCCTGGGGTCCTCACCACCACCCATCTTACAGGAGAACTCGCCCAGCCCCAGGGTTGAGAGCCGTCCAAGGGGATGGGAGCCGAGGGCCACCTCACCGCACAGGTTGTGGAGTTATTATTACAGCCGGCGAGGCGTGTGCAGGACAATTTAAAATATTGTAATTATCAACTTGTCGGGAAGCCTTGTTCTTCATTAATGTAAGAGACGGAGCCGCCTCGGCGGTACAAGGACAATTACATAGTTGGGACTGTGTCTGCGATTTACACTGGCGCTGTGTAAATGTGAGGCCGCCCTCACTTGCACAAAATGAAAAGCACACCAGTGCAAGTTGTCCTTTGATAGATTTTTAATATGATTTTAAAGAGTTTTGTTTGGTCTCATTCTTATTCAATGAGATTAATTTAAAGCACTTATCCCCTGGGTTTAAGTCAATCCATGTAGGATTTGGGCAGGGTTTGTTGCATGGGGGGTTTTGTTTGCAGGAGGCTGTGAGAGACTCCTTTCCCACTTCATTAACCCTGAGTTGGGGACGGGCCCCGGCCCCAGCCCCCGCCGCAGCCCGAGCTGGGGATTTACCAGCCCCTTTCACATGCAAAAGGACTCCGGGGCGGAGGGGCTGCTCGACTTAATTAGCTGCTGTGCATTTTGCAAAATTAGAATAATACCCTCGCCGGCCCGGGAAAGAAAAGCTTGGGGGTGGGGAGGAAACAGTAGCAGGCCAGCAGTGGGGCTGGGCTCCCCGGGGTCGGGGGCGAAGGTCTCCACAGCCCACCCCATGCCACCACCGCCAGGCTGTCCTGCCCCTAACTTCCCAGCCTTGGGCACCGCTGCCTCCTCCGGGGTCGGAGAGCTGCAGGTGGTGCGTGCGCGGGGGAGCACCTGCGCCCCCCTCCCCAGGGAAGGCGGGTCTCAGGAGGTGACCTTGGCCCTTTGATCGGGGGCCTGAGACTGAACCCCCCCCCCCGGACCCTGGAGCCAGGGCTGGGGTCGACGAAGGAAGGGATTGCGCTGGTGGCGATTTCCAGCCCCCGCCCCTGAAGGGGGAGGTGAGAGGCAGGACCCGGGGTGACCCCAGGTTCGCAGAGAAGGCGCCCCGGTGCCGCCTTGGCGTCCGCACTTAACGTCGGTCGGCAACCGGAGCTCGGGCAGGGGAGGGCGGGGAGGATGGGGGAGCGGCCTCGAAGCCCATCTGTCGGCCCGAGCCCGGCCGGCCGGTCACCAGCTGCCGGCGCCCTCGTCGCGGCCAGATGAGTCGGCTCAGCCGGGGCACCGAGGCCCAGCCCGCAGCCGGGGGAGGCAGCGCTCTGACCCCCGCCCTCTCCCGCCACCGGCCCTCGGGACCGCACGGAGCAGGAGGAGGAGCGCCCTGCGCTCTCATTACAGAGATGGGAAAACTGAGGCCAGAGCCCCGCGCAGTGGGTGCAGTCGGGGGTCCGCACGCCCCCACCACACCAAAGCGAAGAGGGGCCCCGCAACGGGTTCCGGGGGAGGAAAACGCCGCTGAGGGGTGGGCGGCAGCCTGAGCGCAGACAGGCGCCGGGTCGTTTGTAAGAAGTTTATTTCGACATTTAAAAAAAGAGCCCGGGAGGCCTGGCTGACCCCGGGAGCGGGCGGAGGTGGGGCCGGGTCGGGGTGGGAGGGTGAGCCCCCCACCCCTGCCCGCCCCGCCCGGGACGGGGAGGACACGGCACGACACTGTTCACGACACAGCCACGGGCTCGTGGGTCACGAATAAATAACTTCATATACACTTTGCACACGGTATGTACAGCGCGGCCGCCGGCGAGGGGGCGAGAGGCGCGGGGTCCCCGCACCTCTGCGCTCCCGGGTGGTCTCCAGCTGGAGCTTGGAAGGCGGGCTGGGAGAGGGCGAAGCGCGGGGGTCACCCCTGCCCGCTCCTGGGAGGGAAAGGGGCGCTGCGCTGGGGGTGGGCGACAGAGACGCGAGCGGAGGCGGGCGTCCAGGAGGGTTAGGGGGACGCAGTCCGGGGACCAGGCCTCGGCGGACCTGGTATCTGGCCCTCGCGGGGACACCGAGCTGGGGCGCCAGGGAGGGTCTGCGGCCCCCACCCCAAGGGGCGTTAGACCCCGTGCCGGGGGCGGATGGCGGGCGGGCCCCTCACCGAGGCTGCGCGGCGCGCGGGAGGACGCCGGCCAGCGGGGGCAGCGGCGGGGGCGGCTCGCCGGCGCCCTGGAGTCCGTGGATGAGGATGCGAGGCACCAAAGGTCTCTGGAGGGCGGGCGGCGGCGCGCTGGGGCCGCGGTACAGGTAGAGCGCAGCGCCCGGGTCCAGGTTGGAAACCAGACTCTGCGGGTAGAAATAAGGCGACGGGAACATCCGCTGGAGCGCCGAGTAATTGCCTGCCTCCGCCAGCAGCTCCAACCCGACGGCCGTCTGTCGCTTCCATTTAGTCCTGGGGGCCAAAAGAAACGCGCGCGGCCTGGTCAGGGCCAGGGGTGCCCGAGGAGCCCGCGCCCCGCGGCCCCGTCGGCCCCAGCCAGCCCTGCGTATATCGCCGGCGCCAGGCAGCGTCCACACGCCTCCCGGCGCGTCCTCTCCTTTCACCTCCTGCCCGGCCTGCCCCCCCCGGGGGGGGGCTCGCACCCCAGGCCTGGAGCTCGAGTCTATGAAGAGCAGCAGCGAGCCCGGGGTCCCCAACGAGGCCTGCGACCACGGAGCTCCGCCCCGATCCTGCCACCAGGATCGGGGTCAGGAAGTTGCAGGTGGGCCCTGGGAGCTGCACGCTGTCCCGGGACCCCGCGCGTGTCTCCAGGGGAGACCCCGTGAGACAGAACCACCCTGGAGAGGTGGCAGGATGGGAAGGGCTGCTGGGTTCCCCCGGCAACACACACACACACACACACACACACACACACAAGCTACCACCCGAGTCCCGGGCCACCACGGGGGGCCTGTGCTGTGCTGAGGCACGGGGCGCGCACCCCCCCACCCTACGCTGCCTCCCTGTCACTCCCCACACCGTGATCCAAGGCCTGTGTGGTCACGGAGTCGGAGACCTTAGGCTGGCGGGAACCCCTGGGCTCACCCGGCAGGTGAAGCTGGACGGGCCAGCCTGGGTCCCACCCAGGTGGGCTCAGCCACCCCAACCCCGTGTTGTCTCTCCCTGAATTATTCATCATCATCATAATTGTGTAATTACTGTAACGGGCCTTAATTATTGATGCCTGGAGCAGTAATCGGTATTTATTATTAATGGGGCTGTGTGTTCTCGGCTTGTTTATGGAAAGCGCTGGTCCTGCCTCGGCCGAGCGTGCAAATGACCACGGGCGTGAGCGCCTCACTCCGTGGGTTGCGTGTGTGGATGTGGCACCTATGAAAGTGTTCCGTGGGACATTAGGAGCCAGGTCCACGACCAGCGCCCCTGCACCAGTGTCCAGGTCACTCTGTCCCCAGGAGGAGCCAGGCTGGGGGAGATCCCTCCTCCGGTTTCAGAGGCCCAGCGAGGCACCACCAGCCCAGCGTGGAAAGCTCAGAGGCAGCAACAGTGGCCACCTGCACTGGACTGCGCTTCCCTCGTCCCAAGAGCCAACTGATCCTCTTGTCCCTGGCCTGGGGCTTCCACTGGGAGAGCTCAGAGGCCCGGAGGCCCTGGATGCTGCTGGGGTGGGACAGGGCGTGGGCCTCTGCTGGCCCATGAGTTTGTCCTCCTGTCCCAGCTGACTGGACACTGTCCTTTCGCACTGAAACTTTGGGCAAAGCCTCTGTCCTCCACTCAGTTTCCTAGTCTCACCGAATGGAAGGGGTTGGTGCTGGTCTGCAGTCCAGGGTCCCCTCCGGGAGGGAGCTGTGAGGGGGAAGGACCTTTCCCTCCCTCCCTCCCTCCCTCCCTCCGCGCTCCCCGGCAGTGGGGCTCACCTGCGGTTCTGGTACCAGGTCTTGACCTGCGTGTCGGTGAGGTTGAGCGAGGCGGCGAGCTCCATGCGGTCCTGCACGCTCAGGTACTTCTGCCGCTCGAAGCTGCGTTCCAGCTGCGCCAGCTGATGGTCGGTGAAGGCGGTGCGCGCCTTGCGCGGCTTCTTCAGGCGCACCGGGGGACTGTCCCGGGAGCTGGAGATCTCGCGGTCGCCCTCCTCCTTCACTGCGGAGACAGCGGCGCGTCAGGGCCCGGCCTCGCCGCTCGCTGGCCGCTGGCTGCCGGAGAAGCGCGGCTCCGAGCGCCAGCGCCGCGGCCGCAGCCGCCCCACCCTCCAGGCGCAGGGCGTGAGCCCTGATGGGCGGCGGAGGAAGTGCCCGAGGCCCAGCGCCGCTGGCAGCTCTGGGGAAAGAACCTGAACCCGGAGAAAACTTGACCCGCTCCCCCCACCCCCTCCAAGCACTGCGCACTGGGGAGGGACCGTCGGAGGCGCCGTGCGGGAAGCGGCCCCTACCCGCAGGGGAGCAGGGAACCCTGAGAGGAGATCCAGGGTTTCTGTCGGGGTGGGCTCGGCTTCCCTAAGGGGAAGGCAGGGCGCTGAGGCCCCGAGTTTGGGGGGCAAAACCTGCTCGCGCGCAGTGTCCTGCAGAACCCACCCGCGCCTGCCCCTTTGTGCATGGGAATCTACAGTGATGGTTTTCTGTGACTTAAACCTGCTGCCTACGAACCGCCCGGGCAGGCGCCGCGCACCGGGAGAAATAACGCGCCTCTCGGGCGCTTGACCGTGGGCGTGCGCCCTGCGGGGCTCCGGGTTTCGTTGTGGTCGCATTGCCCACCGTGGCTCCTGCTAGGTCCACCTGGCAGTCGTGGCTACAGCCCACGCCGGGTCCCTGCGCCTGAGGTCTGAGGATGGACTGGATGGGGGTAGTTTATTTTTTGGTCCACTTCAGTTGGGGGTTGACTACAGCGAAAGTGCACGCTCTTTCGTTCGCCGCGCGGGACAAACGCAGTGCTCTCCCTCCATCTCCTACAGCGAACACACAACCCGGTGGACCCAACTCTCCGAATCGGGCCGTGTGGGCTGCGGCTGGCTCCCACCCTGCCCCCTTTCTTTCCTCTTTATTTTCTTGTATGGTGAGTTTCATTGTGCCTGGCATTTGCGGTGACAGGGTTCAGCTGAATGCGAGTTGATTTCTCTCTGTAGGAAACAATAATCCGGTTAATTGAGCCACTGGGGAGCGAGACTTTTCAACCGGAAAGGCGGCTTTGTGGCGGGGAGGGCAGGCGGCACCGGGAGCGTGGAGAGCGGAGGGCGAGCTCTTCCTCCCGCCGCCTCTGCTCGGTGCGCCGGGCAGGAGAGGATAGCGGAACTAGAGCTCTTGTCTGTGCAAGCCAGTAATGTTTAAACTGGTTTGAGGACGCAATGATCCCAACTCCAAACCTGAACCAGCTGGGACGGCTAGTAAGAACCATCTCCCATTGCTCAGGGCTGACTGAGGTGCAGGTGGGGACAGGGGGTGGAGAGTGTGTGGTGTGAAACAGTGGGTGGGCTACCGGGGTTTTTCTCCAGTGTGTCCCCAGCACATCCTGGAGTGGGCTCTGCTTCGGCCTCCGGGATGGGCTCAGCCCAGGGGGCCTCGACTTCCCACACTCTGGAGGCTCCACTGCACTGTCCCACAGCTCCAGGCCTTCCCCCCTCAAAGCCACTGGTGGGCTCCCTGCATCGACCTTGACTCCAGCGCCTGAGCCGCTGACCACCCCCCACGGCCCTCCTTAAGAGAAATGACGCAGCGTGGAAGGCAAGGGCCTCAAGTGCCCACCGCGGTCTGGCTCAGTGCTTCTGCCCAGGCCAGGCTTCCCAACCGGGGATCTGAAGAAGCCCCTGGGGACGCAGCCTCAGCGGATGGTCCTCCTTTTCCCTCTCTCCAGCTTTGAAAGCACAGATGCAGCAGTGCCTGGCGTTGGGGACGGGAGAGTGGACTTCCAGCCCCGTCCGCCAAGCCTATTTCAGGGATGTGTGGACATCTCCCTGATCAGATTATCACCAGGGAATTGATATTCCAATAAGCTTAAGCCGATCCTCCAAATCCTACCTTCGGGCAAAGTGTTTCAGCACCTGTACATACCAGACGTTGCCACTCGAGGCTGGGGAGTCCTGCCCTTGCACTGGCCCTAACTATAAAGCGGGGATGCTGTTGTGGTGGTTGCAAATTGCAAATAGCAAAGCATGATGTTCTCAATATAGATTTGATATGTATCAGTATATATGTGCCGCTCCCCCTACTGCCACCTCCTCCCTGTACACACACACACACACACACACACACACCTGTTTTTCCCTGGAGCAAGTTTTGGCCCTTGGATTAAGGCCACGGAGCAGGAACACTGAACCCACACCCTGAACCTGTGGGTTGCTGAACCCACACCCTGCTAGATCCTTTCCTGGGGGGCTCCAACTCAGTCTGGATATTTTCTAAGCTGGGCGGGGGCCCAACCAGGCTGAAGGAGCCTCAGCCATTTCCTTGGAGGAAGTGGAGAGAAACGGGGATGTGGCATGGGGCCGGCCCCACCCGGACTTCGGCTTGAAGTCCGAGCAATATCCACAAACGAATTCTTGGTCTGGAGGAGAGCGTCTTCCTAGGCGAGTCTTGCTAAAATCTTCATGGAGTCTTGGTGCAGGTGCAGGGCCCCTCCCCGAGACAATAAAGAAGTTGCTTTTATAGGGAGGCATTTTTGTCTCAGGAAAAACATCCCAGAAATTAATTATGCCACCGGAGCAGCACGGAACAGCCTCGAGAGCCTCGTTTTCTGCTGGATGGAGCAGAGATCTCTCCCCCGGAACCCTCGCACTCCGCGCTTTTCACACTGCCTCTTGCGTTCTTCCTAGAAGGGACTTGGTGCTCCTGGCCCCGACAAGAGGTAACTTACGTCAAGGCCGAGGCTGGGACTAGGGGACAATTTCTTTTTTGCTTTTCTCCCTGCCTTCCCCCTTTCCCCGTAGTTCCTAGGACGGAGGGAAGAGTGCACAAGGCCTGCTCTGTACATGTGAAGTAGCCGGGCACCCAGTCTACCATCGGGGAAAGCAGAGCTGGTTCCTCGGGAATCTCTGGGGCTTGCACACAGCCTGGCATTAGTGGCTTCCTTGCAATTTCAAAGTGATTTCAGTGAGAACCTTCGGGTAGGTACCGGGTCCTTCCCTGCGAATCTGCTCCCCGACAGCCGACTGGCTGCAGCTCTATTTTGAAGTCAGTCTTTCTTTCACTAGAGACCCTGGGCCGACGGAGGGAAAGCCGGCCACGCTTCCTGTCTGCGAATTCAGATTAAAGCGTGCACAGTTCTCACAGTTCTGAAATCCTTCTTACAGGCATTGGCTCTTGCCAAGGGCCTTTGGGCCATGCCGGTGCTTTCACAGGGTCTTTTCCCAGAGACCCACTGGCCTGGAGGGAGCCCCACTCCTGCCCACCAGCACTGCTAGACGAGTGTTGGAACCAGCAGAAGTTTAGAAAGTTTGCTCTGTGCATTTGAGGAACCTCTCCTGAGCACACAGGACCCTCCCCAGCCCCCACGCCCCCCCGCTGGGCTCTTTGTTGCTCAAAGGGCACAGCCGCGGGGCTGGCTGAAAGGTTTGCACCAAACCGGCCGCTCAGCCTGGGCCCTGGGAGCACTCCGAGGCGGCCAAGTGCAGGTTCCCGAAAGCGTGTGCTCAAGTTTCAAATGCCGGTTTTACAAACGTAGCGCTCCCGCCAGGTTTTTACCTCCCGTTTTTCTTACCTTTATATTCAGAGTCCGACGAAGCGTTGCTACCACTTTTGTCCAGCTTGTCTCTGAAGTCCTCCCCGGCCTTGCCCGCCAGGCGGCCTCCAGGCTCAGGGGCTGCTGGCTGCCCGCTGCTGGAGTAGGGTGCACAGGCCGCGAGTGGTTTGCAATCAGCGAGAATGTCCCGGATCAGAAAGGAGGAGGTGACGGTGCGCGACTGGGCTGGGGCGGAGAGCTGCCCGGGCTGCAGGTGGGAGTCCAAACCTGGGCCCGGTGCCCCGCCTGCCCGCGGGGTGCCTGTCTCCAGACAGTCCCGTCCCGGTGAGGCTGGGGAGGAGCAGTCGCTGCTGCTCTCGGAGCGCGGACTCAGCTCCAGGGGTGAGCGGCAGTCCCCAAGCAAGGGGTCCCCCTTGGGAAGGGCGGGGCTGCCCGCACGGTGGGAGAGGATGGAGTCGATCCCAAAGCCATTGGAGCCTTCCATAGCCAAGCTGCGACCTGTCCTGCCCAGCAGCTCCCCACCCACCCCCAGCCCCAGCCGCCGCTGCCCCTACCCCTAGCTGCGGGCTGGCATGGGGAAGGCGGGCAGGGAGCCTGAGGGCACCTTGGACGAAGTTCAGCCTTGGGGGAGCCCGGGAGCTCTGGGCCAATCTCCTCTGCGCATTAGATCCGAAAGGGCTCAGCGCGTCTTCTGCAGCACCGCGCCGAGCCGCCGAGCCGAGGGGGGGTGGTGGGAGTGTCAGGGAGGAAGGGGAGGGAGGGCGCGCCAAGTTGGGGAGCGCCAAGGAGAAGGACGGGCCTGAGGGCCCCTTTGGCACGGACGCAACGCGAGGACGTTGGAATCTAAAGAAAGAACGGCTTTTAAAAAAAAAAATCCAACCCCTCACGCTTTCTCCGGGCAAGCGGTGACGCAGGGCGGCGGGGTCAGCGCCGAGGAGCGCGGCGGGCCCGGGCCGCGCTACCGGCCCGGCGGCGTCAGCACCGCGGAGAGCGGCGGCGGCGGCCCGCGGCTCATGACGGCTGCACCTGCCCGGGTCCTCTGCGCCGCCGCCGCCGCCGCCCGCGCGCCGAGGCCGTCAGCACCGCGGACAGCGCCTCTCCGCCCTCCGCGCGCGCCGTCGCCTCCCCCCCTTCCTTTAAAAAAATGAACTTGTGTCACTTGTACTTTGGGGCTGGGTGGGTTTTTTGTTTTTTTTTTTTTTTCGTTGTGTTGTATGTGTGTTTTTTTTTTAAAGGGGGCTCGCCCACGTGTCCCCGGAGTGGTGCCGCTGATTGGCTCCGGCCGATTTTGGGGGTGATGTCACGGCTTCGCCAGCCGCTGCCCGAGTCCCTTTCTGTGTGATTAAAACAGACACTGAATTAATGACGGCGCAGACCCGACTGTGGGCCAGCGCTTCGGTGTGGTTAGGTGGACGACGAGGTCCTCAGTGAGGGTGGGCGGCCCCCCGCTGTGCAATCCGCTCCTCCGCGGTCTGCCCGGGACCCCCGTTCTGCCCCTCTCGTTTTCCGTTCTTCTTCCAGCAACGGAAAGGAACCAAACGCCGCGGAGAGGGGCGCGTGCGTGTGTAGCGAGCCCCGTGTCCCAGTGTGTGTGGGGGGAGAACTGAATGAAGTCTCCCGGTTTCCCGAGCGTCTCTCCCGCTGGGTTCTAGACGTTTCGTGCCTAGGGCAATTCGCAGCTCTCTGTGGGCCCTGCGGACCTCGCGGAGGCGGGAAGGCCAGGTGGGCGTCCGGGGGAGGGGGCGGGCGTAGACCGTGGGAAGATCGCGCCCTCGGAGTCAGGGCGCAAGGGACAAAGAAAGCGGTGCCCCCGCCTGGCCTCCCGGCCGTGGCCTCGGCGGCGGCCGGCGGAGAGCAGCAGCGTCTGCGCCTCGGGAACCGGACCGCGCTGGGGTCTCCAGACGTCCGCGAACAGCTTCCGAGTCCAGGCGGGGCCGCCGCGCGCCAGAGCAGGGCCACGGCCTGGTGGATCCCGCTCGCCCTCGCCCGCCCCGCCCCGCCGCGGGGCCCCAGTTCCACGCCCTGCAGGGTTCGGCCCCGGGTCCCGGCTCGGGACGGCGGGCGGATCTGAAGCGCGCCCGGGGCCTGGTCCTCTCCGCACAGCCGCGGATCGAGACCTCGGGCCGGGGAGGGAGCGCAGCCCGTGCGCCTGCAGCGGGAACCCGCGGCCCGAGGCGCCCTTCGCCCGCCGCACGTCCGGAGCCCCGGCCCTCCCAGCCCAGCCCCGCGCTCTCCTGCCCCCGGCCCTGGGATCCCGGAAAACGACCCCGGCCCCGCATGGGGCGTAGCGTCCGAGTCCGGAGCGGAATCGTGAGGCGCCCGCTTCCCCCTAAATCCCAGCCCCGGCCCAGGGCAGCCTCGTGAGGCCGGGCAGAACGGAAAACTTTCTCCTCCCTCGAGCGAGGTCAGCGGTGGCCTCGAGCCCGACTCCCCGCGCGCTCCCCCTGCGCCCGCCGGCAGATTGGAGGCGGCCTCGCCGCCGGCCGGGCTGGGGGCGAGCGCGGGCGGCTCCCCGGGGACGGCGGGCCGGCCTCGGCTGCAAGCTGTCGGGGAGGCGGGAGGGCTGGGGCCCCGGCCCCGGCTTGCAGACCGCGGCAGTGGGCGCCTCCCGCAGCGGCTCGCGCCGGCCGGCACTCACATCGGGTTGGTGGGTGGAGAGGGGCCATAAATCACCTGGAGAGGGGCTGCCCGGGGCCTGTTCCCGCCAGCGTCCGGCTTGGGCTCCTGTTCCCGGCGCCTCGGGAGCCTCTAGACTCTTCCGAAGTGCCCACACCTGGGACCCGAAGCACCGAGACCCCTTCTCCTGAGGCTTGTTTGCGGTGGTGACGGCCCTGAGCCGGGGTCCTGGGACCCCGCCAGGCCCCAAGAGCACCCTGGCTGGGGCTCAGACGCTCCCCCGGTTTGTAAGATTTGGGCTGGAGTCGGATCCCGGACCGAGCGAAGGCGCAGCCTCCCGGGGCGCTGAGAGTGGAGACCGATGGGAGAGGACCCGGAGGGGACGGCGGGGACGGCCATGGAAGGCTCCCGGCTGAGGAGGACTGGGGGCCCCTGGAGCCTAGGAATACTTAGCTGGCGTGGGCACCACGCGACTGGTCCTGAATCACCGCCATCTATTATAAGACGCAAGGATTTAGCCCTCTTCCCAGCTGGGCTTTCTCCCAGCTCCACCCAGGGCCCCCTCCTCTCGCTCTTCTCCACCTGAGCTCGGCCTTGGGGCCTTGGTTCTCCTGCACTCCCCTGGGCTGTTGTGTAGCCGGGAAGTGGCCCAGGAACTGACCCTTTTACTAAGCACACAGGGGATCCTGGCTGTCCCTCACCCGTTGGAAAAGAAGCCCAGTTGGACTCTGAAGTGTGAACCAGCCCCCCACGTCTCCCCGCCCCCGCCGGTGGTTAGGTCTCTAACTTCTCTGAGCCCCCACCAGACAGCCAGGGATAGACGGCCCTCCCCAGCCCTCCTCCCCCAAGGCCTCCTCCCCCAGGGCCTGGCAGGGGGGCTCGGTTGGGGCCTTAGAGGAAGGAAAGGACAGGATTATGACCAGTGTGACCAGGGCCAGGCTCCCAGGGCCACTGGTCTTAACCAGGACCCAGAACTGCTGTGCCAGCGTCCACGTCCCCGTCCTGGGCCCCAGCGCCCTCCCTCCTGCTCTCAGCTCCCTCCTTCCTCCCTTGCTTCAAATTTAAATTCCAGCCCTGTCCCCTTAGTGGACGGGCCACTCTGTAAAGTCCCTGAGAGATGGGACAGGATGGGGGGAGGGGGGCAGGGGCGGGCATTCCCTTCAGAGCACTGTGGTGAGGGGCAGGGGTGGGAGGGGTCAGGCATGCTAGCCGGTGGGGCCACATCCCCCTCCGCCTGGGGCTGGTGGCTTTGGGCCGAGGATGGACCAGAAGCCTGGGCCTCAGCCCCACCTCCCTCCCTCCCTGCCCAGCCCTGCCCAACTGCAGAAGCGGTAGCTGCCGGCTCGGTGCTCCCAGCAGTTCCAGCACCGCTATTTAAGTTCTGAAGGGCTGGATCAAGGGGCAGTACCACGGCGCTGGGTTGCTAAGGACGCGGATTTCAGGACTGGGTTAGAATCCTGACTGTGTAGCCTAGGGCTCGGCTCAGACCCTGGAGTCTCAAGTTTTTATCTGGAATGTGGGGATTTTTATCTGTTGTGAATTGTTAAGTTTTGATTTAAAAAAAATCGGTATTAAAACATGGCTTTTCAGGATCCGGAGTCTCTTGGCAGTGCCTTCAGTTTTGGGCCTTGGGCCAGCACCTCACCCTAGCCAATGACCGCTGTGTTGTTTTCAGTCCATCACTGCCCCATGCACTGTTTGTCTCCATCGCTAAGACGGTGCCGGTGCCGCTTTGCGTGGCTTTGGGGAGCAAGCCCGTGGAAGCCTGGGGCCCCTCTCCCACGGGGTCCCCAGCCCCACCTCCGCCCAGGCCCCCCTTCCAAAACCGCAGCGGGGCGGCGGCTTCTGCTGGTGCACGCCAGACCTGGGTGCCAGCAGGTCCCTGCTCCACAGCAGATGCGCTGGGCACGGAGGTGGGCAGTCCGTGGGCCTCAAGGTCACACTGTTGTCAGCCTGTGTGTCTGTGTCGCCCAGAGCTCCAGGGAGCTCCTAAGAGAGCAAATTCTTCCGTCTCTCCCTCCTCCTCCTCCTCCTCCCCCTTCCCTCCTAAGTGCACGCAGTCTGCTGCTGGCACAGAGCGCAGTGCACGAGCCTTGGAGAGTCTCCCAGAGCAGATCCATCCCGAGGTGGGGGGGCGCTCCCAGAATGCCGTGGTGTTCGTCCGTCCACCTGAATCTCCTTCTTTTGTCAATTCAAGCTGTTAACCGACCTGCATTCGGTCCTAAAAACCATCACATTAAAAAAAATTTCCCCTTAATGGTGATTGCAAGCATCAGAGAGTTTCCCAGGCAAAAAGAAAGACAGCACAAGGCATGTGTGGGGATCAATGCAAGTGGAGGTGCCCAGCTGGACACCTAGACCTGCCTAGCTCCAGTGCAGGCTCACGTGGACACCTGCGCCGGGGTCTGCGGCCACCGCCACCTCCACGGCCCCCTGCCCCGGGATGTGGCTCCTCTGGGGCCCTGGGTGCGCTCTGTCTGAGCCAGCACTAGGTGGGGCATCAGGGTGGGGAACCAGGAAGCCAAAGCGTCTCTGCCTGGGTCCAGGGCTCTCTCCTTGGGAACTGGGATTGGCTGTGTGGCCTGCGGGCTGTGCTAGGGGCCCCTGCCAGGCAAGGAGCGCAGATGGCCATTGGCTCGTGGCTACCATCTCTGATAGAAATCGTCACAACAGTCGTACTCCAGAACCCCTTCTCCCTTCTTCCGGCCAAGAGAATGATTAATTGTTTGGTGATATGAGAGAGCGAGGCGGGGGGGTGGGGTAGGACCCAGTTTAAAAATCTGGAACTAGACTGCGGTGGTTGGGGTGGCATGGAAGGGGAGCAGGACCTGCTGCTGCTGCCCCCCAATTCCTCGTCTTCTCCTGGCGGTTCTAGATGGTTCCTCAAGGCCATTGTGTCTCAATGTGTGCTTGTGCCAAAGGCTCCATCTCCGTGCTCCTGCACTGCAGAATTCCACCTGCAACCCAACCCGCCAAGTGCCCGTCACGTGGCACTGTCCCCCCACCTCAGAGAGGGCTTCACAGACTGCCAAGCAGAGCAGAGGAGGGTGGGGGCCAGCTGCTCCCTACACCGCTCTGTCTGGCTAGTGGGGTGTTGTAAGAAAGCCACCCGGAGGAGAGAATGCTCCCAGATGCCAGCCAGTGGGAGTGTTCACCAAAACAGGCACAAGACGGTCCTTCCAACGACTCCTGTCCCTACGTGGCACTTGCGTGATAAGGAGACGGGAGTGGAAAGCCAAGCTCTCCCCATTTCTACCCTTCTTGTATTGAGCAGTTTGTGGCCGGCTGGGGTGGAGTGGGACAGGCACTGGGACGAGCAGTGGACGGGGTAGTTTATTGGCCTCGTGTATCGAGGGCCACAGGCTCTGCTGGACATCTCTTGTCCAGCTGAGACGTTGGGGACGTGCCAGGGGCTGGGACTTTGGAGGGCTCTGTCCTGGGTTATGAAGGGTAAGGTATTGATGGTTCCCAGCCAGGATCAGTCCAGGGAGGACCGGGGATTGGGCAGCGTGACAGGAGACCCCGGGAGGTGGACTCAGGCGGGAAGCAGCCTGGGGCTTTGTGTGGGCTTGAATCTTGAAGGAGTGGGGGGAGCCGGGAGGGAAGTGCTACAATCCTCTGCCGCCTCCGACTCCGCTCGCCAGCGGGTGGCGCTGTTGGACAAGGAGCCGAGGGGCTCTGCGGCCAGCGTGGCATGGACCTGGGGCACCAGGCTGGGAGCTGCTCCCAAGGCTCTGGTCACAGCCCAGCAAGCCCCAGTGCAGGCAGGACGTGCTTGGATAGACAAAAGGTTTCCTGGGGTTTTTCTGGCTGAGCCGGTCACTCTGCTGGGTCCAGGGCTGGTTGCAGGCAAGAGGCCTTCCCCACCTCTTGGTGGACGGAGCTCAATGCTGGCTCCCCCCCTCCCCAGAAAACTCTTTGGCTTCCTGATGTGCCCCGTCCTCTCTCCGTAGCAGATTTCACAGCAAAGAAGTGAACTTGAGTCCGTCCGCCTGCCAGGGTATCGCCAAGCTCCCGCCGGGTTCAAACAGCAGGAAGAAGGCAGCGATCTGCACTTCCCTGTGCTGAAGAGCGCCAGGCCCCTGCTAACCACAGCATCCACTCTAAAGGCAGGTGCCAGCTGTGGCTTGGGGACGCAGCCTGGGACGTGCCGGGCCCTGCACCCACCTGGGAGACCTGGAGGAAGCTCCCGGCCTCTGGCTTCCGAGCCCTAGCCATCTGGGGAGCGAACCAGCAGATGGAAGACCTTGCTCTGTCTCTCCTTCTCTCTCTGTAACTCTTTCAAAATAAAGACAGAAATCTAAAAAGAAAAAAGAGAAGAAACCCCTAGGCAGAGCTGGGCTCCCTTCTTCCAAGCCCACCCCCTGCACTCTGCTGTCCAGTGGCCTGAAGGGCTTGGCCAAAGGGAAACAGGAGGCCTGGTCCCCTCTGGTTCCGGTGCTGGGAGGCCCATGGGTGGGGTGGGATTTCTGGAGGCCCTGCGGAGCCGGTTCCTGAAGGCGGTTCTTGCGGGGTTGGCTGCCAATCAGGAAGCCAGCTCAGGTGGTACAGGCCAGCCTCCCGGGTGCGGTGGGGGTGGCCTGGGGGATGCAGTGGGAGTCACAGAAGCCACTCCCCAGCTGTCACTGAGCACCTAGGAGGGGACTGCAGAGTTGTGGGAAATTGAATTAAGGTGAGTTTATTTGGGTGCGGAAATTTTGAAATCCGTGCATAGCTTTTCACGGCCCACATTTCCCGCGGACATTGGGAAGACCCCTCTCCTGTGTTGACCCCCGGGATCGGGGCCCTGGGATCTCAGATCCCCGATCCAGGGCGGCTTCCCTGAGAAGCAAAGACGTGAACAGTCTCTGACAGGGTTCAAGAGTTGTGCAGAGTAAAGCAGGTTGGTGGGAACTCAACTGGGGCTATTTTTAAAAATAAAAAAATTTTTAAAGATTTATTTATTTAATCTGAAAGGCAGAGTTACAGAGAGGGAGAGACAGAGAGATACCTTGCATCCACAGGTTCACACCACAAATGGCTGCAATGGCTGGAGTTGGGCTGATCCAAAACCGGGAGCCAGGAGCTTCTTCTGGGTCTCCCCCGTGGGTGCAGGGGCCCAAGAACTTGGGCCATCTTCTACTGCTTTCCCAGGCCACAGCAGAGAGCTGGATCGGAAGTGGAGCAGCCGGGACTTGAACCGGTGCCCATGTGGGATGCTGGCCCTGCAGGCGGCAGCTTTACCTGCTACGCCACAGTGCCGGCCCCTAAATAATTTTTTTTAATTTATTTTATTTATTTTAAAGGCAGAGTTACAGAGTGGGGGGCAGGGGGCAGAGAGAGAGAGAGAGAGAGAGAGAGAGAGGCCTTCCAACTGCTGGCTCACTCCCCAAATGCCCACAGTGATCAGGCTGGGCGGGGACTGAAGTCGGAGGCTGGAGACTCATTCCAGGACTCCCCTGTGGGTGAGCCCCAGGGTGTGCACGGAGGAAGCTGGAGCCAGACACTGAAGCCAGGTACTGCAGTGCGGGGTGCAGGCATGCTGACCGCTAGGCTAAAGGCCCACCCCCAGAGCTGGGATCCCAGTGACAAGGAGGAGGCCCAGGTGTTGTAGGCAGAGGGAGGCCCAAGTGCAAAGCACCAGGCAGGGGCGAGTGAGGGGAGTGAGGGAGGCGCAGGGGCAGGGAGGGCGGGGCCTCAGCTCCCTCTGCTGCAGAGCTGAGAGTCCTAGAGCCGCTCTGTAGGGAGTGGGCTCTGAGGGCACGAGGATGGTGGTCAGAGAGATGTCACGGGGGTGGAGGTGGACAGACAGGCCTGTGCGTGGGTTAGGAGTGGGCGGTGGAGCAGATAGAGCAAGGAGGGTTGGGCTTTGGCACCTGGGCGCCGTCTCACTCCAGACAGAGCTTGGTGGGAAAGAAATCCAGGAGTGAGCTG
The DNA here is from genome assembly GCA_015711505.1 of Sylvilagus bachmani. Classification (NCBI taxonomy): domain Eukaryota; kingdom Metazoa; phylum Chordata; class Mammalia; order Lagomorpha; family Leporidae; genus Sylvilagus; species Sylvilagus bachmani. The sequence continues at coordinate 90,565,394 of CM027406.1, read as the reverse complement.
GCCGTGCAGGGCAGAGACGGCGGCCGCGGCGGGCAGGTCAGGTGGGTGTCCGGGAGTCCCAGGGACAGCTCCAGGCTGAGCATCAACATCTGGGGGAGGGGGGGAGGGTCTGCTCCAGTTTCCTGGTTTCCAAAGAAAGACACCAGAGGGGGCTGCCAAACAGCATTTTTAATGTAAAATAGTGAGGAAGGCAGCATGAAGAGGGCCTGGGGTTAGACTGCCCATGGAGGGCGCTCTCCTCCCCAGGTCCAGGACTCCTGAGTGACAGGGCGCAGCGCAGGAGGTGGGGCACCCCCCAAATGAAGCTCTAGCTTGCAGGGGTGGCTGGGGTAACCTTCGGGTTGTTAACCTAAGATGGGGCGGAGCCTCTCACTGGAAACAGCTAAGCTGAGACCAGGATGGGGGCCAGGCAGCGGCAGAAGCTGCAGGAAGGGGCGGGGTGGGGCGGGCAGTGCAGGAAGGCGAGAACTGCGTTGTCCGAGGCGACTCAGGGGTGGGTGTAGTTCCCCATCCGCAGGGTCCCCTGGCGCACGGCACACTCCTCCCGGTGTGCTGTGAGCGCTCTCTGGCGATCGGCCTCCGTGGGGAAGGTATCCAGACGGGGGCCCACCTGCGGACAGAGGGAAGAGCTGGTGGGTGAGGCCGGGCCGCGTGCTCCCTCTCCCCGCCACGCCACGCGGAGCCGTCAGAGACGCACCTGCAACGGGGAGACGCAGGAGCAGGAGCAGGTGTGAGGCTGCGGGCTCTGAGAGCCTGCGGGGGTGGCCCGAGCAGCACCTGGACCGGAGCTCAGGGAGCCATAGCCTGGCCCTTGTGAGGGAGACAGACCCCGGTGGGGGGGCATCCGGCCTGCCCCTCCCTCGGGACGCAGTGGAGGTGAAAACTCCCTGCCTCCGGGTGCCGGCTGCATCCTGCATGTCTAAGAAACGTGTGAGGCTGTGCCACGCAGCCTCGAGGGATGGGATCTGTGAGGATGACCCGAGGGAGGCCAGGGTCTCAGCCAGGAGCAGGTGGAGAGGCCGTGGGCTCCCTGGCCAAGCTATGCTGATTTGTGCGTTCATTCGGTCTCGTGTGATTGCCGTCCATATGCAGGGAGCACAGCCGTGCGTCTTGCGTGGGGACAGTGCAGCTTTGCACCTGCCAGCTCCTGGTGACTGACAGAGGGGCGGGGCTGGAATCCAGGTGGGGAAGACACTGTGGGGAGGCTTCCTGGGCAGAGGGGGGGTGGTGGTCCTACCAGCCTTGGTGGAGGGGGGCTATGGTTTCAATGTCAAATGACCCCAAAACTTTCCGGCGCTCAAGGCTGGGTTCAGGGTGGTGCCTTCAGGAGGCGGGGCCACAAGGGGGGGGGGTGTCCTGAAGTCACGAAGTCTCCTTGGGGACTCTGCCTCCACATCCTACCCTTGGCCAACACTCCAGAGCCTTGGCCAACACTCTGAGCTCAGTGTCCCCTGTCCTTGGCCAGGGGCTTGTATCTGGGATTTCACTCAGGGGGCGGGCTCCTCCAGGCTTCACAGGGGAACCTAGGGCTCTGGGGTCCCCAGACAGCCCCAAGCTCTGGGCGGGAATCCAGGCTTGGGTGGCGCTGCCCAGGAGTGGTTAGCTGAGCCCTGGGGCCTGAGACAAGGAACCGTGAGGGGGTTCATAGTGGGGGGCTGGAGCGTGGCGCAGCGGGGGAGCCCAGGCCCAGAGCAGCGGCTGGCTCAGGGCTGACTCCCAGGGGAAACGGTGGCAGGGACACTCGGGCTCTAAGTTCTGGGTTCTTCCTGGAACTTCTGAGGCCCAACGACATGAGAAGGAGGCAGAGGCGGCAGGAGCTTGTGAGAGACCAGCGGGGAGAAGCAGGTGGAGAGGAGACCCAGCTATGCCAAGGGTGGCCATGTTCTTGCTCCCGAGGGGACAGGTCCTCAGCTAGCCCAGCGCTCACGAGGCCCCTGGGGAGCTCGGGGACCCTTGGGAAGTCCCTTCAAGAACCCCATTTCCTGGAGCTTCCTGGCATCAGCCCCAACCTCAGGTTTGGGATGTGGGGGCGCATCTAGGAATTGCCTGGGGCTCTGCTGACCCCAGCAGGGGTCTGCTCCCAATCCCAAAGCTACAGTCATGCAGGCAGAGGCCCATACAGTAGCCGGATGCCCAGGGGGGCACCAGGGCTCAGCACCTCGCACTTGGGTCAACCGCGAGTTTGCTCCCGGCTCAATCTTCAGTTTCAGAAAAACCCCCAAGTGGGTTATGGAGAAGAGAGAAGCCCCCGCGCCACATGCCCGGGAAAACAGCCTGCAACGGAGCTGACCCACCGCTGTGGTTCAGCGGGTGAAGTTCTGCTTGCGACGCCTGCATTCCACATGGGAAACGGGCCAATCCCTGCCTGCTCCACTTCCCATCCAGCTCCTGCTAATGCCCCTGGGAGAGCAGTAGAAGATGGTCCGCGTATGTGGGTCCCTGTCACCCATGTGGGAGACCCGGATGGAGTTCCTGGCCCCTGGCTTCAGCTTGGCCCAGCCCTAACTATCGTGGACATTGGAGAAATGAATTCCTAGATGGAAGATCCCTCTCTGTCTCTCCCTCTCTGCCACGCTGCCTTTCACGTGAAGAAAATAAATAATACATATTTATATTTTTAAAAAGTAGACAGTGGGGCCAGCGCCGTGGCTCACTTGGTTAATCCTCTGTCTGTGGCGCCGGCATTCCATAGGGGCACTGGGTTCTAGTCCCAGTTGCTCCTCTTCCAGGCCAGCTCTCTGCTGTGGCCGGGGAAGTTAATGGAGGATGGCCCAAGTGCTTGGGCCCTGCACCTGCATGGGAGACCAGGAGGAGGCACCTGGCTCCTGGCTTCAGATTGGCGCAGTCCCAGCCATAGCATCCATTGGGGGGGGGGGGGTGAACCAACGGGAGAAAGACCTTTCTGTCTCTCTCTCTCACTGTCTAACACTATCTGTCAAAGGAAAAAAACGTAGACAGGAATAAAAGGCTTGGTTTTCCTGACACCTGCGGCTCCCAGAGGTGGCTGGAGATGCCCCGTGGGGCTGGCACTCAGCGCCGTCCTCTCCCCGTCCAGGCAGCTGCCACTCTGAGGTCTCCGGGTCTGGGGCATTCAGACTGGCAACAGTGCTGTCCCTGGTGCCCAGCCGCCATCCTGTCTCTTAGAACACAGGCGTCTTACTCAATGCATGTTTTCCAGACTTGTAGTCATTTATATGCAATTTTACAAGATGCTTAACATTGTTACAATAGCTTTTCGTGTTGCTACAATGTCACTGTCAAGTTTTGTAAAATTTTGAATTCTTTTTAGATTGGAGAGACAGAGAGAGCTCCCATTTGCTGGTTCACTCTCCAGATACCTGCAACAGCCCAGCTGGGGATGGGGGCCAAGAGCTGAGAACCCAATCCAGGTCCCCCATGTGGGTGGCAGGAACCCAGTTCCTCAGTCATCACTGTGGCGTCCCAGGGTGTGGGTGTGCAGGAAGCCAAGTCGGGAGTGGAGCGAGGACTGGACTCCAGCAACTGCGCTGTAGGGCTGGGAGCACCTTCACTGCCAGGCTCGACACCAGCCCCGTGGAAAAATTCATAGCCTTGTGGGGGTAGACTTGATCTCCGGAAGCGGTATATAGTCCGTGTATACAGCTGCATGCATCTGGACACACGCAAACTCCCACGAAACCATCCCCACCATTAAGGTAACAGAACATCCATCACCTTCAAAGGCTTCCTTGTGCCTTGTTGGGTTTTTGTTTTTGGCAAGAACGCAGAACGTGAGATCCACTCTCTTTCCCACATTTCAGGAGCACAATGCAGAATGCGCACCGGCAGGCCTGCGCCGAGTGGCAGATCTGTAGGGCGGCCGCTGGGCGCAAGGGAAACTGACCCCCACGGAACAGCTGCCCACTTCCTCTGCCTGGGTCCCTGGGCCCTGCCTCTCCCACTCTGCTCCCATGAGTCGCGGTGGGCCCCAGCGCTGGGCTGCCTTGGCCCTGGCACTCAGTGGAACCAGGATATGGCCTCGTCCTCGCCTCTGAACCTGTGAAAGTGGCCTTGTTTGGAAGGGGTGGTCTTTGCTGATGTGATCTGGACGTAGTGTCCTGGGCTACTGACAGGTGTGGTTGTGAGAGACGGGGCCAGAGATGAGGATCCTGGCACCCAGGAATGCAGAGCCTCTCCCCCGGAGGCTGCAGAGGGTGTACCCCTGCTGAGTTCGGGCCCCCAAAACCCCAGAGACTACACTCCTGTTGTTCTGAGCCACCACGTTTGGGGCCGTGGGTTTGGGCACCCTCAGGGCACCCACAGGGAGAGGTGTAGAGGGGCGGCACCTCCTCTCACCCCTCCCTGAGGGGGCACAGAGGAGCTGGGACCCGAGGAGCTGCCCAGCCAGAGCCTTCGTGGATGGCAGAGAGCTTCAAACAGATATCATCCTCGCCGCAGGCCCCGCCCCCCGGTACCCTCACGGAGGAGGCACGTCCATCTGTCCATGCGTCTAGAAACAAGTGCTGTGCACCTGCCACATGCCAGAGACCACGAACCACACGCGCCTCGGACATCAGAAATCCACAGTTTTCCCAGGGTGTGGGCACTCTGGCACCTCCTGGTCCCCAGCAGCTCTGGGCTCATGGGAGGCCGTGGGCTGGGGGCGGGACATACATCGTGTGGCCTCTCCCACTGTGGTGAGCTCGCGTCCACCTGGGATCCTCTGGAGCTGATTGATTCACCCGAGCTGGGAGTCCTCCGGCAAGAACACCCACCCCAGAAACCCCTAAGGCCCAAACCAAAAGCCAGTGGTCAGCAGAGAGGATTCTGGGAAGGCCAAGCCGCCAGGTGCGTCATCAGCCCTGTCTCATCACAGCAGCGTTGGTGGGACCCTGCACATTCATTTCACACGCGCCTCTGGGCGTCCTGCAATGGCCGGGCCCCTGTTGTGTCCATTTTACAGACAGGACAGTGGAGGTCACAGGAGGCTCAGAGACTTGTCCTAGGTTTGGTGGGGCCAAGCACCGGGTCCCTTACCAAATGCCCACTGAGCGGTTCAAGGGACACTCCCCGGCAGCAAGGTCGTGGCTCCGGCCCAGGTGAGGAGCCTGGTCACAAGCCAGGCCCGGAGCCCCTGTGTGGTCCCAACCCCGTGGGCCCCTGGAGTCAACGGGGGGAAGAGCTGCAGGGCGGGGAATTCCTTCTGAGATGCCTCTAAATTAAGCCGTCTGTCTGCGGTCTGTCTCCGCCTGCAGCTAAGTACGGCACTGGCTTTGGCAGGAGACAGCTTTGCTGAATGAGGCTGTGAGTGGCGGCAAGGTCAATGCAGGTAAATAAGAAGTGAGTGCCGCCGGCCGCCAGCGGCCCGGGGAGCGGGGCAGCGGTGGGCGCTGGCCTTGTGGCACGGGAAGCATTGCACAAATGGAAATTGAGTGCAAGATGCCCTGCGGGGGTCCGGGAAGCCCGCGCCAGCAAGCTGTGCACGCAGCAGCGTTTGATGAGCCCCGAGGTTGTGGACCGGGGCGGGTGGGTCTCTCTAGGGAGGGCCAGAGGAATGGAGGGGGAAGGTGCCAAAGCCCCTGAGGTGGGAGGCGCTGGGTGAACCACTGGCAAGGACGGCGAGCCAGTGCGCCCGGGGACAGCAGGGTGGGAAGGGTGGGGGCGGGAATGAGCAGCCTCTGGAACATAAAAGGGATTTGGGCTCGGCACCCGGGGTCCGCTCTCTGCAACCAGATCTGCATAAAAGATGCCCAGAACGTTGGGGTTAGGACAGAACCTGGGGTCCTCACATCCCACTCTCCCATAACACAGATGGAAAACCAGAGGCCCATCCACCAGGAAGCCTTTTCCCCGGTGCCCAGGCTGCCCGGCTGCGGTCTCCACCGCCCCTGGGTGGCACCTGTGCCGTCCTGAGAGACAGAGACAAGGGGAGGAAGCTCCTGTCCACCGGCCCACTCCCCGGATGCCCACGATGGGCCGGGCTGAGCCGGGCTGGGCAGAAGCTGAGGCCGGGGGAGGGGGAGCACTGTCCAGGTCTCCCAGGTGGGCGCACCAGCAGGAAGCTGGAGTCAGGAGCCGGAACTGGAGGGGACGCGGGCGGCTTAACCTTGAGGCCGAAGCTGCCTGCTCCCTTTGAGCCTCTTTGCTTCCTATTAGCTAACGCCCTCGGCATCTTTCCTCCCCCTCACATTAGCGTTTATACTGCGCCCAGGAGCCGCCCCAGCCCCGCCCCCAGCCCCGCCCCACGGCTTTGGAGGACGTTAATTTTTGCTCAGTTCTCTTTTACTCTGACTTCCGCCCGATTTCTTCCTTGATCCGTCAGCTGCACATCGGAGCGCTTTTCCGGTCTCAGATGATCTTTAGCCGGGTGCTACTGATTCCTAACTGAATTCATTTGTCCCTGAGGACGGCGCCTGCATGGCCCCTGTGGCACGTGTGGGGTGCGGCTGGGCCTGCTTGCCTGAGGGACTTTCAATGGGGAGGCCATTGTGAACTGGGCGGGGGGACGAGACGCGGCCCTCAGTGAGGGGCCCGGGCCGGGGGACGAGACCTGGTCGTGGCTTCCCCCTCTGTCCTCGTCACTTCACTCCATGGGTGTTTGCCCCTGCTCTGCTATGCCCCAGGCACTGAGCTGGCCACCAGGCCATGGGCAGAACTGGAAAACCTCCGCTATCCAGGGGCTGGCAACTCGTGTGAAACTGTAAATTACACCATGGACTCTCTTCTGGCAGCACCAGATGTGAACAGAAGTACCGGATGCTGACAGAGCTGGGGACATAGAGGCTGCAACCCAAACGGGGCGCCAGATGGCACTCCCCTGGGAAAATGACAAGGAAGCAGACTCAGAGGTGAGGAAGAGGCAGGCAGGGGCCCGGCAGCAGAGACAGAAGGACAGACAAGTCACGGGGGAACTCTGAGGCCAACAGGCACAGCAAAAAGTGCCCAAGTCCAAGCTGGTGCCCGCATCCCATATGGGCGCCAGTTCGAGTCCTGACTGCTCCACTTTGGATCCAGCTCTCTGCTATGGCCTGGGAAAGCAGCAGAAGATGGTCCAAGTGCTTGGGCCCCTGCACCCACGTGGGGGACCCGGATGGAGTTTCTGGCTCCTGGCTTCAGTCTGGACCAGCTCAGCTGTTGTGGCCATGTGGGGAGTGAACCAGCAGCTGGAAGATTTTTCTGACTCTCCTTCTCTCTCCATATCTCTGCCATTCAAATAAATAAAATAAATATTTTTAAAAATATACAAAAAAATCAGAGCACTCACACTGTACCAGCGAGGGCACTGACTGGAGGGGGGGGTGGCGTCAGCTCCGAGGGCGTCCCAGGCACCACGTGTTGCCCTTGCCTCTGCATGGGCCCCACAGAGGGAGCCCAGAGCCCCCGTCAGCCGTCAGCGGCAGGATGCTGGGTAACCGGTGAGGCTGGGGGGGGGGGTCCTGCTTCCAGGGTCTGTGGGGTTACTGAATCCTTGTTTTGTTTTGTTTGTTTTGCATTACTTTGTTTGTCACTGTTCCAACGCACCCTACAAGAGAGACCGCTGAGGAATTTTCCTTTGGTCTGCATCTACGGGAGGGCACTTCAGACTGTTCCTGGTGGAAGAAAACAGCTGAAATCGGTGCACGGGAGTGTCTTTAGAACGTTCAGGAAAAACATGCACCAGGAAAAAGCTGCATGGACTTCAAATCATTTTTGCACCAAAAAATTTTTAATTCCAAGTTACTATAAACTATAAAAATTATTCACTTATTTGTTTTCATTTTGTTTGAAAGGCAGAGACGTGGAGTGACAGAGTGAATCCACTGACGCACTCGCCTGAGGCCCTCAACGGCCTGGGCTGGGCCAAGCCTAACCAGGAGCCTGGAACTCCATCCGGGTCTCCCGAGTGGGTGGCAGGGACCCACCTCAGCAGGGAGCTGGGATCAGAACCCTACCCTGACGTGGAATGCGGGTGCCCTGCTGCCGTCCTGCGTCTGAGCTGCACCAAACGCCCACCCTCTCCACGAGTTTCTGAGGTGCAGGCACACACCCCAGAAGTTTCAAAAACATCCACTGAGATGCACGTAAGGGATCTTCGGGGATTGGGGACAACCTCATGTCCCTCTGTGGGGGACGGCGGGTGAGGAATCCACGGGGTGGACACTGGGCCCGGGGTTGAAATGAGGGCTGCACTTCTTTCTCCATGAACTTGGGGCCGGCACTGTGGCGTAGCGGGTAAAGCCACCGCCTGCAGTGCCAGCATTCCATGTGGGCACCAATTCGAGTCCTGGCTGCTCCTCTTCTGATCCAGCTCTCTGCTGTGGCCTGGGAAAGCAGTGGAAGATGGCCCAAGTGCTTGGGCCCCTGCACCTGTGTGGGAGACCCAGAAGAAGCTCCTGGCTTCGGATTGGCACAGCTCCAGCCATTGCAGCCAATTGGGGAGTGAACCAGTGAATGGAAGACCTCTCTCTCTGCCTCTGCCTCTCTGTAACTCTGCCTTTCAAATAAATAAATAAAATATTTTTTTAAAAAGTAACCACATTATCATGAAGAGCAAAATTATATTTAAAAAAATCTCCATGAACTAAAATTACGTAGAAGCAAAGACTCAGTTCCCAAGCGCTCAACAGTCCTGCATGGGTCGGGGCGGGTGCTGGGGGGGGGGGGGAGACGCGGAGCTGACAGTGAGGGAAGTCCCACTCCAGGCCTGTCTGCACGAACACATACACATCTTGCAACCAGAAAAAAAAAAACAAAACACCCTGACAGGTGCAGGGGTCCCACGCCACTTGGGACCCCACATCCTGCCTTGTCAGGGTGCCTGGCTTTCGAGTCCAGGCCCCACTTCTAGTCCAGCTTCCTGCCAATGTGCGCGCTGACAGGCAGCAGGTGACCTCCAGCGCTCTCTGGCCTGCTCCCTGCGCTGAGCCCTGGCTCCTGGCTTCGGCTCAGCCCCGCCCCAGATGGCGCAGGCATCTGGGGAGTGAATCAGCAGATGGAAGAGCCCTCTCTCTTTGAAATAAAATGAAAATAAATAAACGAAGCCTTTTTTTTTATTATTTTTTGACAGGCAGAGTGGACAGTGAGAGAGAGAGACAGAGAGAAAGGTCTTCCTTTGCCGTTGGTTCACCCTCCAATGGCCGCCACGGTTGGTGCGCTGCGGCCGGCGCACCGCGCTCATCCGATGGCAGGAGCCAGGAGCCAGGTGCTTCTCCTGGTCTCCCCATGGGGTGCAGGGCCCAAGCACCTGGGCCATCCTCCACTGCACTCCTGGGCCACAGCAGAGGGCTGGCCTGGAAGAGGGGCAACTGGGACAGAATCCGGTGCCCCGACCGGGACTAGAACCCGGTGTGCCGGCGCCGCAAGGTGGAGGATTAGCCTGTTGAGCCACGGCGCCGGCCCGAAGCCTTTTTAAAAACAAGAAAACTTGTAGAAGTTTTCATCATGTATAAGCATGATGTCATTATAGGAAAATTCTAGACCATGCGAAACAAGTCCCTGTGTGTCTCCGGCCCGTGTGCAGATCCACTTGCCCCTGGGGAGACACGGGAAGTCCCCAGAAGTCTTTGTCACTTTTCAGTGTGAGCACGTCAGGAGGGGATGTTAGGCGAGGGAGACTCCGGGTGAGGGAGGAGGGCAGAGGGGCTGGAGCCCACAGCCTGCACCCCTACACACACACACACACAGACACACACACAGACACACACACACACAGACACACACACACAGACACACACACACAGACACACACACACACGCACACAGACACACACACAGACACACACAGACACACACACAGACACACACACAGACACACACACACAGACACACACACAGACACACACACACAGACACAGACACACACACAGACACACACACAGACACAGACACACACACAGACACACAGACACACACACACACCCTCGCGGCTGTTGCACGGTTTCACTCATTGGAGTCCCGTGGACTTTCCGAACCGCCTCCCTGTGAGCACCTCCTGCTTCGCCCGGCTTACCCTCACTGCAGTGCCTAAGACAACCCCAAGGCCCGGCGGTGCGGCATGGGCAGCCCCCCTCGCCGGGTCGCGGAGCCCTTGGCTGCGCTCGGGGGCCGGAGAGCGAGTGGAACATCGCTTCGGTGTTCCTCCAGCGTGAGGCCTCTGCCACCGGCTGGGGCTTCGTATGGGGGAAGGCGAGGGTTTTCCCTCGAGCCTCCTCCCCAGGGTCAGGCCTTGCTGGGAGAAGCTGTGTGTGTGCGTGCGCACATGTGTGTGTGAGCAG
>CM027406.1:90427985-90555083 GCA_015711505.1 Sylvilagus bachmani | reverse complement strand
GGGAGAGAGGAGAGAGGGAGAGAGAGGGAGGGAGAGGGAGGGGGAGAGAGGGAGAGGGGGAGAGAGGGAGAGAGGGAGAGAGAGGGAGAGAGAGGGAGGGAGAGGGAGGGGGAGAGAGAGGGGGAGAGAGAGGGAGGGAGAGGGAGGGGGAGAGAGGGAGGGAGAGAGAGGGAGGGAGAGAGGGGGGAGAGAGAGAGGGAGAGAGAGGGGGAGAGAGAGGGGGACATCTTCCATCTGCTGATTCATCCCCAAATGCCTACAACAGCCAGGGCAGGGTCAGGTTGAAGCCGGGAGCCTGGAGCTCCATCCCGATCTCCCCCGCGCATGGCGAGGACCCAAGCCTTTAGCCGCCCCTTCTGCCTCCCCAGAAGCAGGAAGCTGGAAGCAGCAGAGCCAGGGCTGGAAGCCAGGTGCTCTGCTTTGGGATGCCGGTGCTCCGAGGGGTGTCTTACCCACTGTGCCTGGTCCCCTCTCATTAGCCTCACGAGGGCCCAGCAGCACCTCCGTGCCACGGGCAGGCGACCCAGAAGGCAAAGGAAAGATTTGAGAAAAAAAATAGCCAGATTCGTATTTTTAAAAGAAAGGGAGAAATCTGACAAAGAGCTAGGGGGAAAAAAAAGGAAGAAGAAGGACGAGAGAAATGACAGCCATAGGGATTTCAGTGTAGGTTTTTTGAAAAGTGACAAGCGCGCAGGTGACTGGAGGGAGATTCCGCGGGAGGCTGAGAGGCCGTCTGCTCTAATGAGACACCCTTGAACATTATGGATCAGTCCCAGGTCAGCAATTTCCGTCAAGTCCGGGGCGGCTGGAGGTCAAAGGCCCCAGCAGAACACACACCCGCACGAGGCATCCCCGAGAATCGGCCCGGCCCCGCGCTCTGGGGGCGACAGGCTCAAGTTTAAGTCATTAACGAGGGCAGCGAGCTCTCCGGAGACAGCTGGTCCCTTAAGTTGTTATCCTGCCACTGGCTCTCATTTCTCTGCGGTTCAAAAATAGACGGACCAAGGACAAGAGCCTGACCCGCCCCGCCGCTGGGCTCTCTAGGAGCATCTAAGCGCCTCCACACAACGTGGCTGCTGCTTTTTTTAAAAAAAATTAATTAATTTATTCAAAGGTCAGAGTTACAGAGAGGCAGAGGCAGAGGGAGAGAGGTCTTGCATCTACTGGTTCACTCTCCAAATGGCTGCAACAGCCAGAGCTGGGCTGACCTGAAGCCAGGAGCCAGGAGCATCTTCAGTGTCTCCTACGTGGGTGCAGGGGCCCAAGGACTTAGGTCATCTTCCACTGTTTTCCCAGGCACACTAGCAGGAACGCTGGATGGGAAGTGGAGCAGCGGGGACACATATGGGATGCCGGTACTGCAAGTGGTGACTTTACCCGCTGAGCCACAGCGCCAGCCCCCGGGACCTGGCCCAGGGCAGGCGGATGGAGCAAGGTGCTCTGCGGGCAAGCAGGGGCGGGGCCACTGGAGGCCAGTCCAGAGAGGCCCCGCCCCACATAGCCAGCACAGGGGTCCAGGTCTGAGCTTGCTGGCTGCGGGGCCCTGGGAGTGACTCGGGCAGAAGGAGGGCTGGCCCTTCAAGGCCCTGAAAAGGAGAAGGGATTTGCTGCTTCCAGAAGCCATGCAGAGAGCCCTAGCTATTGGGCCAGTCACAGCGGCAGAGGGGAATTTCGGGGTCACACCAGCCCCAGGGCACCACCCACTGAGGCCCTGAGTAGCAGTGAGCAGGAGTCAGAAGGGGTCATGGGCACTAACACAGACAGTGGGTCCCATGCACTGGCTACCTCCTGAAAATGCCCACAGCAGCCAGGACTGGATCAGGCTAAGGCCAGGAGCCAGGAACTCCACCCAGGTCTCCCCCATGGGTAGCAGGAACCCAAGAACTCAAGCCCTCACCTACTGCCTTCATTAGCAGGAAGCTGGAGATGAGAGTGGAGCCAGGACTCGAACCCAGGCGCTCTGACACGGGTCGTGGACACCCGAGGGGCATTTTGACCACTGTACAATTCCTGTACCCCGCCCCCACTTTCTGCAAAGTATCACTTGGAGTAGAAAAGCTTTTAATTTCGATGAAGTCCAGTTTACCCAGTTTTCTGTAATGGACAATATTTATTTTCTTTATATAAATATTTTTAAAAATATTATTATTTATTTGAAAGGCAGAGAGACAGAGAGAGAAAGACAACAAGAGACAGATATCTCTCAGCTGCTGGTTCACTCATCAGATGGCCAGAACAGCTGCTGGGGCTGGGCCAGGCTGAAGCCAGGAGCCCAGAACTCCATCCGGGTCTCCCATGTGGGTGGCAGGGACCCAAGGACTTGAGCCACCACCTGCTGCCTCCCAAGGTGTGCATCTAGCAGGAAGCTGGAATTGGGAGTAGAGCCAGGACTTGAGCCACTCTGATGACCCAAGTGATGTCTTAACTGCAGTGCCAAACACCCACCCCTGTAAATATCACCCTAGTGTAGCCTCAGAAAGTAACCCACTCTAGGAATACTCAACGATTCACTTCAACGGCCTCTTTCATGGCCGGGGAGTTGAGCAGGTGCTCTGTTAATAGCCTTGTGATGGCCGATGGCCAATTCTGTCAGGGAATGATCCAAGGCTGCATCTGGGCTCTTGAGAACAGTGCAGTGATTGATTAGCAAGGTCTGCTGTGGCACGAGAGTGAGAGTTGGGTCGCGTTTTTTGCTCAAAGAGATCCAAACAGTGGCTCCCGAGAGAGCAGCAGTGAACACGGACTCAGAGCCTCAGGGAGAGGACGTCCACGTGTTCCTCTGCCTCTGCCTCTTCCGTCAGCCCCAGGCCACCTGAACCTGCGGCTGGTGGGGGTGAGGGCAAGACGCAGACACTGAAAGCCAAGGGACAAGTGGCCAGCGGGGACAGGGAAGGCTTGGCACTCAGGAGCGTGGCTGCGAGGACAAGAACAACGAATGCCTCCCCTGGTTGCCCCAGAGGGGAAGATGCCCGTGCTGTGTGTAATGGGCCTACTTTTTAAGACCTTCCCACGGCCCTGGTGACGAAAGACGGAGGCCCTGATGAAGTCTGGAGGTGGCCCTCGGCTGTCCCCAGCATCGGGTCTGACTCTGATCGTCTCACAGCCCAGCGAGCGTCCCTGCCGGGCTGTGGCCCAACCGCCTCTGGGAGTTGACCGCCCTTGGGCAGCACGGAGCTTTCTCCCGTGTCCCCACCACGGCTCCCCTGGGAGGTCAGAAGCCCGCCAACTGTCCGTCACCTGCATCTTGCACTGTGGCTTGTCTGAAAGCCTCGACTGGGAAACATCCCACTGGAGGCTGTCGGGCAGGGGTCAAACAGGACGCAGCGGGCGAAAGAGCCCGGGCCGTCCCTCAGCTCCACCTGGGAGCCCCCATCTCTCTCACACAGACACACACGTGTGCACACACACACACGCACACACGTACACCCCAGGATGCAAATGATAACCGCGGAGCCATCACTTGTGAAGCTTGACAGAAAATAATGAGAAACACTAAATCTTTTATAAGGTCAACACTCGCCTTCGCCAAGCAGCTGTCAAACAAGAAAAGAATTTAGTGCCGGAGCCACGCGACTTCCATCGGCTCATTAAACCCAACAGGGCCCGGGCCTGGCGTGGCGGCGGAGGCGCGGGCCCTTCCGTTTTGTGTCAGTAATTTGTGGCGGAGGAGGCGAGAAAAAGCAGCCGGCGCCAAAGGGGCCTGGGGGATGGCTGGGGAATCGTTAGCGCGCCAGGAGCGGCCTGGCTCCTAATTGGAAGCATTGGGCATTATCAACAGAGGATTTGCCTCAGTTCCCTGACAGCTCCCGGGCCCAAAATGATCGCCCACTTGTCAGTGTAAAAGACCATTAAAAACAAACCATTTTGATTTAATTGGAGGCGGTGCACTGTGGGGCCAGGTGAGGAGGCCGTCAGCCGCTCACCCCAGCCGCCGCCTCGGTCTCTCTGTCTCTCTCTCTCTGTGTCTCCCCCCGCCCCCAGCCCTGCTCCCCACCCCCAGTGTGACGGGGCCAGGGGTACAGGAGCCTGTGTGTTTTCCAGACTTTGCATCTTTCAAAAACTGTCTGAGAGAGGAGTGAACAGGGAGCCGGGGTGGACTTCACAGCCGTGCTGGGGTCTGTTTTCAGAGCTGAGCTGCCAGGAAAGGCGGGGGAGGGGTCCCCCTCTTCTTCCTAGAGCTCAGATCACGGTGTCTGGGTGGCTCTGACCTTCTGAGAGGGGGTCCCGAGGCACCTGGATGCAGGGGTCTCAGCAGGGTGGTGGGATATCCCGGTGGGGGTGCCCCCAACTCCATCCCACTTAGAACATCAGGACGTAGAAGGTCATGGTGGGAGGGTGGGACTTCCTGTCTTTGACACTCAGTGACAGCTAAGGAGTGAGTGGAGAAGTGTGGATAGAGGCTCCTCCCAGGGGTCTGTGAAGGAGATGGCCCTGGGGACCTGGGCTGGTGTCCAGCAGTGTCCCCTGGTACAGACCACAGCGCCGCTGAGGCCGGCTAGAGTCTTGCAGCCGTGACTCGGTGAGGAGCAGCCACGTTGGGTAAACGTTAGCACAGCTGCTCAGGGGATCCCCCAGCCAGGCAGGTGTCCCCCCGACGTGCGAGTGAGCGAGCATCCATCAGCGCGAGAGGCAGAGCCCAGACGCCCCGATGCCAGGGTCCGCATGCTGTGCACGTTGCTTCTGGGTACCGTGCGCACTGTGGGCACTTGATAAATATTAATTGGCACTTGCCAGAGCGCGTGGAGGTCTATATATTTGTATATTAATCTCGCTCCCGGCTCACAAAGCGGGAATCTCGTTTGCTGTTCGCCGCTTCCCTGACAACACGTGTAGGCCCACACGGCGCTGGAGGGGCATGTTAGGGAGAGCTGGGGGACGCACACCTGCCCGTGCCTTCACGCTGATGAAGGATCAGGCTGGGAGGAGCCCCCCCCCCCACCCCAGCCCTGACGAACGTCACACTCCACAGCTCCAAATGTTGCTGCTGAATTGAGCAATGGGGATTCCCTAATCACTTTCTCCGGAAATTTACCAGCCAGAGCTTTCTCAGGCAGCACAAGGCGGTCAGCCAGGCACAGGGCTCCTCGGCTGACAGTCTTTGATTTTGTGCTCGCCTGCGAATTAAGTCCTCGCCGTGCTGTGCACGCAGGGCCCGTCGGTACCTGTTTGCCTGTTCCTGGAGGCTGCGGGACGACTTCCGGGCAGGTGCCAGGGAAGCCGAGGACGCGCTCAGAGCCTCGGCGTCCTCGGCCCACGGGCTCGGGTCCTCTGCCGGGAGTCTGTTCCCCCTTCCTTCCTGGCAGTCATGGGCAGGAAGGATTCCTTCTGGGACCTTTCAGGACGGGACAACCCCAAGACTGACGTGGCCAAGTCACGAGCGGGAATATCAGGGTCACCTGTCCTCAGCCGGACAACGAGGATGTTCACATCATGTCTCACCCTGGACTCCTCCAAATGTCTTAGGGCAACTCCGCTATTCCTCAACAAGCTTGGCTGATGAACAGACAGACGCGCAGAAGGAGGGACGGACGATGATAGACAGGTGGAGGACGAATGATGATAGGTGGAGGATGGAGGGGCGGGTGGACAGACGGGCAGAGGGATGGATGGATGATGATAGATGGAGGATGGATGATGATAGACAGGTGGAGGATGGATGATGATAGACAGGTGGAGGACGGATGATAGACAGGTGGAGGATGGTTGATGATAGACAGGTGGAGGACGGATGATGATAGGTGGAGGATGGATGATGATAGACAGGTGGAGGATGGATGATGATAGGTGGAGGACGGATGATAGACAGGTGGAGGACGGATGATGATAGACAGGTGGAGGACGGATGATGATAGGTGGAGGACGGATGATAGACAGGTGGAGGACGGATGATGATAGACAGGTGGAGGACGGATGATGATAGGTGGAGGATGGATGATGATAGACAGGTGGAAGATGGATGATGATAGGTGGATGATGGAGGGGCGGGTGGACAGACGGGCAGATGGATGGATGGATGATGATAGACAGATGGAGGATGGATGATGATAGGTGGGGGATGGATGATGATAGACAGGTGGAGGGATGAGTGGGTGGGTGGATGGGTGATGAGTGGATTGGATGGGTGGTTGGATGGATGAACAATGAGCTGGAAGGATGGATGGATAGCTGGGCGGATGTATGCACGGATAGGTGGGTGGAGGGACTGGGAGCCTGGGATAAGACCCTCGGAAACGCGTCTGGGAGCCCGAGCTCCTGCAGAGCCTATCCATCCGCGCTGCCCAGTCCATTCTCTAAGAGGAAGAGGCAATTCATTTCCTTCAATATTTGCAGCCTGACTTCTTCCAAGTGCCCCGAGGGCGCCCGGGGATTGCATGTGGCGTGAACCAGATCTGCAAGGCTGTGCAAAGCGGAGCCTGGAGAGGAAGGGGGGAGACTCCGGGGCTGCAGAAGGGACTAGAGCCCACCTGCTGCTCAGCTCGGCCGCGTAAACAGGAGGAGTGCATGCCATCCCGCCAACCACGTCTTTGCCTCGGTAGAAGAGATGGTGGTAGTGGTTTGCTGGCTGCCCCTGGCGTCACTACTGTGAGTGCGAAACAGGTCGATGTACAACCTTTTCCTGACACGGCCCTCCGGCAGGAAACCCCCACGTAGCTTCTCTTATTAAAGGATTCACCAAGTGTCAATGACCGTCTTCAACCTGTCACTCAAACACACGTGCGAATGGTGTGCAAACGGACACGTCTCCCCGGCCATGGGTGAGGGCGGAGCCCGCAGCACTGGCGTCAGGGTGGCACTGCGGGGCAGCGTTCCTCCCTGTACTATCACGAAGTCTGCCCCAAGGAGCGGTCTGGGACTCTGGGCATCTGTCAAGAAGCAGTGTCTGACTCCGGGCATCCCCAGGGCTGTCCTGTAGACGGGGTGGTGACCTTTTGTTCCTCAGCACCCCGGAAGCGAGAAACACAACCAGGAGGGCCGGTGGGAGGGGGCAGATTCTGAGTGAACTCAAGAAAAGACGTCGCTGTGGACAGGACGGGGCCTCCCCCACCCCCGCCCAGCGCAGATACTGAAGCCCTGCCCCTCCGTGTGAGGATCCAGGAGGCGGGGCCCTTGGGAACGACACAGAGGGGGTCACAGGGGTGGAGACCCCATCAGGGGATGTGTGCCTCCAGAAGAAGAGAGAGCAGCGAAGCTGCGCCCGTGTGACCACCTGGCACCCTGGGCTGCGCCTCCAGGCTCTAGAGCCACCCTCAGTCCTTAGGGACGACGAACAGAGCCTGGTGCTATTTCCTCTGAATTTTTAAAAAAGATTTGTTTAGTCCCAGTTGCCCCTCTTCCAGGCCAGCTCTCTGCTGTGGCCCAGGAGTGCAGTGGAGGATGACCCAAGTGCTTGAGCCCTGCACCCATGGGAGACCAGGAGAAGCACCTGGCTCCTGCCATCGGATCAGCGCGGGTGCGCTGGCCGCAGCGGCCATTGGAGGGTGAACCAACGGTAAAGGAAGACCTTTCTCTCTGTCTCTCTCTCTCACTGTCCACTCTGCCTGTCAAAACATTTTAAAAAAAAAAGATTTGTTTATTTATTTGAAAGACAGAGTTAGAGAGAGAGAGAGAGAGAGAGAGAGAGGTCTTCCATCCGCTGGTTCACTCCCCAGATGCCTGCAGCAGTCAGGGCTGGGCCAGGCCGAAGCCGGGAGCCAGGAGCTTCCTCCAGGTAGCCCAAGCACTTCACACGCAGTTGCCCGGCCCTCCCCGGCAGGATCCTCAGTAGGCAGGGGGACCCGCGGGCACACACGCAGCCCTCCCACCGTGCCCTGTGCCTCTCGCTACTTTTTTTTCTTATTGTTATTTGAGAGACAGAGAAAACGCCCATCTGCTTGTTCTCTCCCCAAACACCCCCACCAGCCAGGGCTGGGCCATCCAGCCAAAAGCTGAGAGCTCCATCTGGGTCTCCCGCTTTGGTGTTAGGGACCCAAGGACTTGAGCCATCACCTGCTGTCTCCTGGCACATTAGCAGGAAGCTAGAGTGTGGAGTGGAGCCAGGACTTGAACCCAGGCACTCTGATATGGGATGTGGGCGTCTTTTTTTTTTTTTTTTTTGACAGGCAGAGTGGACAGTGAGAGAGAGAGAGAGAGACAGAGAGAAAGGTCTTCCTTTTTGCCATTGGTTCACCCTCCAATGGCCGCCACGGCCGGTGAGCTGCGGCCAGCGCACCACGCTGATCCGAAGGCAGGAACCAGGTGCTTCTCCTGGTCTCCCATGGGGTGCAGGGCCCAAGCACTTGGGCCATCCTCCACTGCACTCCTGAGCCACAGCAGAGAGCTGGAAGAGGGGCAACCTGGACAGAATCCGGTGCCCTGACCGGGACTAGAACCCGGTGTGCCGGCGCCGCAAGGCGGAGGATTAGCCTGTTGAGCCACGGTGCAGGCTGGGATGTGGGCATCTTAACCACTAGGCTACACCCCTTTCCCTGCCTCCTGCTGGGATACAGCAAAGCCTGAATACATGAACTTCAGTCTCTTTCTTCTCTAGTCTTGGGGCAAAACCACAATTTATTATTATTTTAAAAATATTTATTTATTTATTTGAAGGACAGAGTAACACAGAGAGAGAAGGAGAGGCGGGAGGGGGGTCTTCCATCTGCTGGTTCACTCCCCAATTGGCCACAACAGCTGGAGCTGCGCCAATCTGAAGCCAGGAGCCAGGAGTTTCCTCTGTGTCTCCCATGTGGGTGCAGGGGCACAAGGACTTGGGCCATCTTCCACTGCTTTCCCAGGCCATAGCAGAGAGCTGGATCAGAAGTGGAGCAGCCGGGACTAGAACCAACACCCACATGGGATGCCTGCATTGCAGGCGGTGGCTTTACCTGCTATGCCACAGCACTGGCCCCCAAAACCACAATTTAAAAGGCGCTCGGGGGTTTTTCCAGCTCTGAAAGCTTTTAGGGCAGTGGGAAGTGTGGTTAATGCAAAGGCTTAATCAGCCAGACACAACCCCCTGGACACTCTTCAAAGCCCTACTCCTTGACCGCCCCTCACCCCCCTCCGGCTCCCGCCATGAACCCCCCTGCCCCAGCCTCTGTGGCAGGTCCTCTGTCCTTATCTGCTCTTGCAGATTGGAGACCGGGGGGTGGGGGGGGCTGGACAGGCTCTTGTTTGCCATTGACCTTGGGCCTCGTCACTGTCACACGGGGTTACTGAGAGCAGTGGCACGAAATGGGAAGATTCCCGGGAGACCCAGAGCGGCACCTAAGAAGGCCCTAGTGTGGAGCAGCTGCTAGGGTCCTTGCTGTCGTCCGGGGACTTTATCGTTAGAACCACGTCTTCCCTCGGCACCTGCAGCCCTGGACTTGGGCCAAACTGCCCAGCTGTGTTTGCTCGGCTCCAGGGCACCTCGCCCCGGGACTGCTGGAGGAGAGGAAGGCCAGGCCGGAGGAACGTCCCTCCGTGCTCCTCCCTCCCCTGTGCTGCTCCCTGGCGCGGTGCACTTTGCCTGTTTCGTGCAGCCTTTGGTTCTTGTCCCCCGGCACTGGCCAGACTTCACCCGGGCGCACCTGCGCTGACCCCATGGTGGTTACGCACTAGAACCTGCCGCTGCCCACGGCTCAGGCAGCTTCACAACCGTGTTGGTGACAGGGCTGAAAAGCAGGACGGAGGAACTGCAGAGTGACGCAGAGGACGTCACCCCAGAGGTGGCAGGTGCCCTAACCCCTCCCCAAGGACTGTGGGCTTCTCCTGAAGCCCATCGAAGGCGTGGGCTCTTGGAGAGGAGCTGGAAGCTGGAAGAAGAGATCAGGGGCCCTGAGGCCTACTGAGCTCCCCATGAGGCTCTCACTACCTCCAGAGATGAGAAATGAGAGGCCGGCGCCGTGGCTCAACAGGCTAATCCTCCGCCTTGCGGCGCCGGCACACCGGGTTCTAGCCCCGGTCGGGGCGCCGATTCTGTCCCGGTTGCCCCTCTTCCAGGCCAGCTCTCTGCTGTGGCCCGGGAGTGCAGGGGAGGATGGCCCAGGTGCTTGGGCCCTGCACCCCATGGGGAGACCAGGAAAAGCACCTGGCTCCTGGCTCCTGCCATCGGATGAGCGCTGTGCGCCGGCCGCAGCGCGCCGGCCGCGGCGGCCATTGGAGGGTGAACCAACGGCAAAAAGGAAGACCTTTCTCTCTGTCTCTCTCTCTCACTATCCACTCTGCCTGTCAAAAAAAAAAAAAAAAAAAAAGAGAGAAATGAGGGCCAGTGCTGTGGTGTAGCAGGTAAAGCCGCCGTCTACAGTGCCAGCATTATATAACGGTGCTGGTTCGAGTCCTGGCTGCTCCACTTCCAACCCAGCTCCCTGGGAAAGCAGTAGAAGATGGTTCAGGTCCTTGGGCCCCTGCACCCATATGGGAGACCCGGAAGAAGCTCCTGGCTCCTGGCTTCAGATCAGATCGGCACAACTCCAGCCCTTGCAACCAACTAGGGAGTGAATCAGTGGATGGAAGATCTCTCTCTCTCTCTCTCTCTCTCTCTCTCTCTCTCTCTCTGCCTTTTCTTCTCTGTGTAACTCTGACTTTCAAATGAATAAATAAATCTTTAAAAAAAATGATGCCAGGGGCTGGCATTGTGGCACAGTGGGGTAAGCCACCCCCTGCAATGCTGGCATCCCAAATGGGCACTGGTTGGAGTCCCAGTTGCTCCACTTCCAATCTAACTCCCTGCCAATCTGCCTGGAATAGAAACGGAGGATGGTGGAGGTACTTGGGCCCCTGCACCCACACGGGAGGTCTAGATGAAGCTCCTGGGTCCTGGCTTTGGCCTGGCCCAGTATTTTCTCATCCAGTGCGGGAGATGTGCCCTCTGGGTCTGACTGGGAACTCCTGGGAAGTGGAAGGGTTAGGGCCTGGGCATCCCGGGCACAGGACTGGGCCTGTCAGAGGTGCCAGGCTGGATCTCTCTGCTGCCCCAGGAACCTGGCCTGTGCCCCGCCCGCACGCCCTCCTCCCCACCCCTGGGCCGGCAGCTCCAGCCATTTGAGCTGCAATGTCACATCCTGAGCAGGCGCCCACAAACTCCATAGCTCTGAGGTGCCGGGTGATGTCAGACCAATTAAGTGGCCGCTTTTACCCACCCCTTGGGTCAGGCATGTGGAGGGGTTTGTGATGGGGGCAGCATCGGTATGTAGGGAGGAAATGTCGGCTGACTCATGCCTCCCGTCACTGTTTCCGCGTGTGACACATCTCGTTCCCATACTTGGTGCCCTACGCAGTGACACAGGACAAGGCGTATTCTGAGGCGACTGAGGACAGGGTTCTTAAAATACATCGCAGCGCAGAGACCCCGGGAGGGGCAGCCGATCGGGCACCTGTCCTTCCTCGGACTGGACATTGCGACTGTGGGATTGCATGGGCCTCGGTGGAGATGGTCCGTCCTTTTTAATTTTTTTTCCTTTGATAGTCACGCAAGGCCCCTGGGGTGGACGGGCTAGGAGCCGCTGCAGGGTTTAACTGAGAGTTAAGTTCCCAGCCAGCAATGATTTGTAAGACAGCTTAAAGGTGGGGAGGAAAATCCTTTCTTAGATTCAGCAGCTTTCGCTAAGCAGCTGCATCTCTGGGTGTCGCCGCTTGGCTGACTCTGACGCATCCCCCGCCTGCTGCCCGTCTTCTGTTCCTGTTAGGGAGCCAGGGGCCCAGGAGACCCGAGGCAGGGTTAGTCTTCCACAAAGACAGGGATCTGATCCCCGCGCACAAGAGCTTGTAAATCAAACCGTTAGCTTAATAGCTTGGGCCATTATTCTAAAGCAGTGGGGCTGAAACCCAAAGCCAAATGAAAATATATTCATTTGTTCATACGTTAGTGACTGAACGACTATGTAATGTTGGCAGGGCCGGGCACGACTCAGGGAGAGGCCGAGTGTGCGGGGGCGAAGGGAGGCTGCCAGACGCCCCGGCAACCCCTTTCGGAAATGGGCGTTGGGTCTACGGCCATAAAGAGAAGATTCTAGAAGCCGGCAGCCCTCACTGCCCCAGCACCGCACCAGCACTGGCTGCTGGATGGGAACCGTACGTGGGGAAGCAGCCTGGGCCATCGGGAAGGGCGAGGCTCGCAGAGGGGGCTGCACACTGCGGGAGAAGCCAGTCTCCGTCCTTTACAAACCGCGGCCGGCGTTGTGTGCGGTGGGCTATGCCGCCGCCGCTGCCGCCTGCAAGGCCAGCATCCCATGTGAGCACTGGTTGGAGTCCCGGCTGCTCCACTTCCACCCAGCTCCCTGCTAATGCGCCTGGGGGAGCAGCAGAGGAGGGCCCAAGTCCTCGGACCCCTGCACCCATGGGAGACCCAGATGGAGCTCCTACCTCCTGACTTCAGCCTGGCCCAGCCCTGTCTTGTTGCAGCCATTTGTGGGGTAAACCAGCGGACGGAAGATCTCTCTCTCTCTCTCCCTCCCCGCACTGCCTCCCTCCCTCTCTAACTCTGCCTTTCAAATAAATAAATAAATCTTAAAGAAGAAGAAAAAAAGCCCCGTTTTTCAGACAGGCCCGACTTGTTGGGGGGCAATGGGGAAATTCAAACAAAGCAGGGAAGAGCACTAGAGAAAGGGGAGCGCTCGCACTGCCACCCTCCGCGGACTGGACGGCGGGGCGCCACCTGGGGCCCCTCTCGTGCGGGCAGAAGCACGAACATCCACTCTCGGTGGCTTCCAGTTAGGGCACCAGAGGCAGAGTGGTGCAGGCTGGGTTGCTGCTGAGAGCTGAGGGAGTGAGGGGGCACTGCTCACAGCTCACCTCTCGGGCGGCCAGAGGGGCTGCTGGGCAGAGCCCCGACTTCTGCAGAAAGTCAGTGAGCAGGGTGGGCCGGGCTTAGCACTTGGGGACCATGCCCAGCCTCCCGACTTGGGTGCTGTCTCCTGACCACTTCAGGCTGTGACCACGGCACACAAATGGGCGGAGCTAATCCAAAGCTGCCTCTAGCTGTCCACCTGGTCAGCTACCTACCCATCTGACTGTCCATCCGTCCATGGCACGCCACGCCAGTGGCCACGGCAGCAGTAGGAACCGGAGTCTGCCTCGCCCCGTCCTCCCACTCAGCACAGGGCCTGGCTGCGGGAAGGGAGCCGTGAGCGAGTGAGCGAGCCGATGAACGGTCCCCATGAATCCTCAGTCATCGCTGGACGGCTCGGCTCCCGTCAGGGGCGCAGGTAAACGCTGCTTCTCATCAAATCCTCCGGGCGGCCCTGCCAGTGGGCGTCAGAGCCCATTTCATGGAAGAGTGCCCAGGAGGGTCCCCAGGGCTGGCATGTGGTGACTTCACACCCGTTCCCAGAGGTGGGAGCCCGAGGAAGGGTGTGATCATTCACTCCAGGCTGGGGATCTGTGACACGGAGCACCAGCTGCTCCACTTCCGGTCCAGCCCCCTGCCAATGCGCCTGGGAAAAACAGCAGAAGATCCACCCACGTGAGACCCGGATGGAGGTCCTGGCTCCTGGCTCCTGGCTCCCGCTTGGCCTCGCCCCAGCTGTTGTGGCCATTCAGGGGAGTGAGCCAGGGGATGGAAAATTTCTCTCTCTCTCTCTCTCTGTAAATCTTTTAAAAAAAAAAGTGGAAATAAATCTTTTTAAAAAATGAATCTTATCCCTTGTTTTCCCAAGGGAACTGAGGCGGGGAGGGCTGGGCCAGAGCGGGGCCGGTGCTAGGGCTGTCCCTGCCGAAGGGCCCAGCTCACGCCTTCTCCCCCTCCCCCCTCCGGGCCTGGCCACCAGGGCCAACTGCGGGTGGCACAGACATCCCGGGATGCGGCCCCGCCTGCTCTGCTCAGCCGTGTGGGGCTGGGCCAGGGTCCCAGAGGCGAGCGGTGGGATCAGCGGCCCGGCCCGCGCGCCGCCCCCGCATGCTGCTTTTCCGCGTGAAGGGTGTTTAATTATTTCTGACAGAGTTCAGCGGCGACATCTGTTCCTGAGCGGGCAGACTCCATTTAGGTTATCCGTCACCCTGACAGCTCCAACTTTTTTGGAAGTGCTTTTTCCCCTCCGTAACGGGGCCAGCGGCTCAGCAGCTACAAGGGGCTCAGACAAAGACCCCCGCCCCTGGGGGATGAGGGCTGGGCTTTGCGCATCGCCAGGGGCAGGGCCCGCCTGGCTGCCTGGTCCGGCTCCAAGGGCCGTGAGTGCCTGAGCACGCGGTGGGAAAGGCTGGGACCTTCGGTGTGGCTCCAGCCTGCACTGGGCACTCCCTCAGCCCACAGATGCTTACCGACCCCCCACTCTGGGCCAGGCACCTGTTGGGCTCTGGGGACGCAGCGGGGGACCCACAGGCATGGCCCTGGGTGGGCTCACATTTTATTGGGAGGTTGAAAAAGCTGCCCAGTTCATTAATTAATTGCAAAGTGAGTGAGTGCCTTGTATGGGGAGAAAGGAGGAGACCTGGATGCGGGGGGTCCCAGGGGTCCCTGGGCTTAGGAAGCCGCGGACTGGGTCCAGGATCTACTTCTTACAGGGTGAGTCTCCTCCTGTCTGAGCCTCAGCTTCCCCGTCAGCAGAATGGGGACATGGCACGCACAAGATTACGTGTGTCTGTGAGATCACACGTGTCCAGTCCCTGGGCTGTCGCAAGGGCTTGGTGGACACTGGTTTCTGGCATCACCTCCCGGCAGGGAGGGGGACTGGGCGTGACATCCAGGCAGCAGCGCTCTGGGGTCTAAGGCCACTGATGGGCTGTGTAGGGTGCTGCCCTGCACCTGTCCCTGGGTTCCCGGTCTCAGGGGACGGCTGAGAGGATGGTCTGGAGCTGGGCAGGCCTGGGCCTTGCAGGGTGAGGCCGGGGAGGAAGCAGCCCCTCCCTGCTCTCGCCTGTGCAGTGCGATGGGGACATTCTGAGCACGAAACGAAGTGGTATAGGCAAAGATCCTGGAGCGAGGCTTGATGCTGAGTCAAGTGCTACCTGTCCGTGACGGTATTTTAGGACAATCTAGAGACTGGAGGGGCCCCTGGCCCACCTGGTCGGATCCCCTCTTTGGAAAACAGAAACTCATTCACTTATTTCTGCCCTTGAGTTGCAGCCCTGAGCCAGGCACTGTGGAGACCCCGGCATGAGCCAGAAGCCCCCAACACGAAAGCATCCGTGTTACCTGGGGGGAGGGGTTCCCCACTGTGCTGGGGGAGACCACCTGCACCCCTCTTTGTCCGCATCCTTGGACTCTCAGAAGGAGATGCGGGAGCTGAGTGGGGCCGGCACAGCATCTGGGGGGGGCATCTCGTGTCCACACAGCCACAGCTCCCTGTCCCTCAGCCCCAGGAGCATCCCCCCGGGTGCCCGTGCCCCCACGGGTGTCCAGGAACATCGGGAGGAAGCACGAAGGGGGAAAGGCCAGGCGAGGGCCGGGACCCAGCAGCGGCGGGAGGGAGATGTGTCCCAGAGGGCGGGAGATAGTGAGAGACAGGGGACAGAGCCAATGGAGCAGCAGCAGGGGTGACTCCTGCCACCTCCTGACCCAGCCGGGCAGGTTCTCCCGGCATTTGCCATGAGCGTGAGCGCTGCGCAGCGGCCAGGGCTGACGGGCGGCGGGGCGCATGGTCGCTGACACGTGCTGATGCGGCTGCTGGTGCAGGAGAGGAGCGGCTGGGCCGGCTGCTCCTGCGCGAGGCCGGCAGCTTGTTCAAGTGCATTAGGCTCAGGGAGGCAGCGGCCCCTCCATTGTCTACACTGCAGCTGACCGCAAGCCGGCGGCGGTGGGCAGCAGCCCTGCCTCACGCAGCTGCCTTCCCCCACCCCCGCGAGTCCTTCTGCCTAGGGCGAGCGGGCGAGCACAGCCTCCCACCCTCCATGCCCCGTTTCCCTTCCTCCGCCCCACGCGTCCAGGCAGGCCCGTTGTTCTGTCCCTGTTGACAGCTGCCAGAGACAAATCCCCACCTGGGTGCTCCGAGACTGCACGGCCTGGTGGACGCAGCTTGGTTTGGGGTGCGCTTCTGGGAGAACACAGCCGGTTCCCTGGTTCAAGTCCAGGTCAAGGTGGGCGTGGCCCCAGGTGGACACATGCTCCTGTCTCCTCAGGGCCACCACCTGGTGTGGGGGGCATGTTTGGCACTAGTGGGCACGGGGCTGCTTAGCCTTCCCAAGTCCCCAGCACAGGATGCTGACAACGGCGACCCCACTGTGGAGCAAGGTTTGGCGCACACAGCGCCCGCCCTGGGGGACCCTTCTGCCAGCCCAAGGCTCTGCCGCTTCACAACATTCACTGTGATCCTGCTGTGGCTGGGACGCCACTGCAGGGACGTGCATGGGCTCAGCTCCTGGTGCTTCCAGAAAATGGCAGGGGTGGCTGACCCTAGGTGCTGCTGTTGTGGTTATGCCCATCAGCGGCCAGAGGCCCACAGGTTTCCTGGACAGCAGGTAAGCCCGGGCCGGGTGAGCGCGCGCGCACACAGGAGGGGCAGGCGGAGGGCACTACCTTCTGGAAGAGGGGCATGTGCCAGAGGGCGTCCAGCTGCACGGGCGGCTTGTACTTCCTCAGCTGACAGCTCCGGGTCTCGTACAGCTTCCCCAGGATCACCTGCGGGCCAGGACAGGCAAAGGTGGGGCGGGGTCACGTCCTCTGGCGCAGCCCTCCTCGGAGGCTGCTTCATGCACTGCACCCTGGCCCTGCTCCCGGTCACAGCTCGGGGGCCA
The DNA here is from genome assembly GCA_015711505.1 of Sylvilagus bachmani. NCBI lineage: Eukaryota > Metazoa > Chordata > Mammalia > Lagomorpha > Leporidae > Sylvilagus > Sylvilagus bachmani. The sequence continues at coordinate 90,538,457 of CM027406.1, read as the reverse complement.
GGGGACGCCCAAGCAGCTCCTGGTCTGTCCTAAGACCAGGCAGAGCTGGCACGGGGCCCCGGGGACTCGGTGGGGTTTGAAGACAGGAGCTGTTCGGTGACAGGGATGGAGGGGGTTGCTACTGCCTCTGGGGAGGGGGTTCTCACCATGGCCTGTCCCTTGGAAGTGGAAAGACCCCCCTTGGGGGCCGGCGCCGCAGCTCAATAGGCTAATCCTCTGCCTGCAGCACCAGCACACTGGGTTCTAGTCCCAGTCGGGGTGCCGGATTCTGTCCTGGTTGCCCCTCTTCCAGGCCAACTCTCTGCTGTGGCCCGGGAGTGCAGTGGAGGATGGCCCAGGTGCTTGGGCCCTGCACCCGCATTGGAGACCAGGAGAAGCACCTGGCTCCTGGCTTCGGATCGGCGTAGCTCCGGCCGTAGTGGCCATTTGGGGGGTGAACCAAGGGAAGGAATACCTTTCTCTCTGTCTGTCTCTCTCTCTCTCTCACTGTCTAACTCTGCCTGTCAAAAATAAATAAATAAATAAATAAATAAAAAATAAAAAAATAAAAAAGACCCCCTTGGGGACGGGGCCAGGGGCTCTGAGCTCTCTGCGGTGGCATTTCAGAGGCACCAAGGGAGCCATGGCTCCTCAACCAGTGGAAGCCATGCATCTGACGCCTGCAGCTCATAGGGTCTGCTGCGGCCCGAGCTGTGTCCCCCGCGTCCAGGGGCCGCGGAGCTGTGTCCCCCGTGTCCAGGGGCCGCGGAGCTGTGTCCCCCGCGTTCAGGGGCAGCAGCCCCAACCCCAGTGTGACTGTATCGGGAGACAGGGGCTTCAACAAAATCTTTTGTGAAAAACTCATCTGTTAAAGCACTAGAGAGCCATCCTCTGGTTCATTCTCCAAACACCCACAGCAGCTGGGGCTCGGCCCAAGGACTTCAGCCGTCACCCGCTGCCTCCCAGGGTGCCCATGAGCAAGGAGCTGGAAGGGAGAGCAGAGCTGGAACCTGAACCCGGGCACTCTGATACGGGGTGCAGGGGCCCCCAGCGGCATCGTAACTGCTGTGCCACAGTGCCCACCCCCTGGAATCAGGGCCTTCTGGGAGGCAACCAAGATGACCTAAAGTAATAAGGGTGGGGCCTTAATCCAATGGGACCTGTGCCCTCTAAGAAGTGGCAGAGACCACAGAACTTTTTCAACCAGGTGAGGATGCCACCTGCCTGGCAAGGAGCGGCCTCAGCAGAACAAGTGTTTGTCCAGAGCCACTGGGCCTGGTCACCTTGACGGCAGCCAGAGCACCCGAAGGCAGGGTCTGTGGCCTCCAGCCGCAGGGTCAGCTGGGGAGGGCCCTGGACGCTGCATTTTCAGGGCACTGCCCGCCCCCATCTCTGTGTAGAACTGAGCCCTGGGGGGTGCTGCCGCCACGCCCACACTGGGATCCCCCAGGCAGATTTTATTTATTTACTGGAAAGAGTTACAGAGAGGCAGAGGCAGAGAGAGAGGGGGAGAGAGAGAGAGAGAGAGAGAGAGAGAGTCTTCCATTGCTGGTTCACTCCCCAATTGGCCGCAAACGGCTGGAGCTGTGCTGATCTGAAGCCAGGAGCCAGGAGTTTCTCCCAGGTCTCCCATGTGGGTACAGCGACCCAAGCACTTGGGCCATCTTCTGCCGCTTTCCCAGGCCATAGCAGAGAGCTGGATCAGAAGTGGAGCAGCCGGGTCTCAAACTGGCGTCCATATAGGATGCCAGCACTGCAGGCGGCGGCTTTAGCCGCTACACCACAGCGCCGGCCCTGAAGTATTCTCTTCTACACACACCCTTACTCACACGCCCCATTCTCCAAAAAGATATATTTATTTGGAAAGCAGTTACAGGGGCCGGCTCCTGGGCTGGCCCTGGCCTTGTGGACATCGGAGGAGTGAACCATGGAGTGATTTCAACTTCTCTCTCTGTCTCCCAGTAGCTGCCCCAGCCAGCCCTGCCGTCCCCTCTCCACCGCCCAGCCCGCTGGCGCTCAGGGGTGGGGGCCGCTTTTACCTTCTGCTTTTTCTCCAGCTTGATGGCCTTCTGCGTGGCCTTCCGCTCCTGCACCCACAGCTGCTGGTAGCGGTGCTGCAGCAGGTCAAAGAAGGGAGTCGACGGCCTGGAGACAGGAAGCCTGGATGGGGCTGGAGGCCAGAGGTACCCTCTCCTCCGAGCTGGCACCCCTGGCTCCCTCCAGGCCACCTGCCTGATTGCCCTACCGTGGCCTTCGCAGCCCCCAACCACCGTGAGAGAGGCAGGGCTCTAAGATGACCCCCTCCCCAAACACCTAGTGTGCCCACCCTGAGAGAGCGACAGACTTTCGCCCTGACCTAGCCGCAGCCAGGTGCCCCGAGCTCCTCCCATCATGCTCAGCCTGCCCAGGCCAGTCTGAGCCAAGGACCTTGCTAGGTGGACACCCCCGCCCTCCATCTTCAATCCTGACCCACTTCCTCACCCCCACCCTGGAGAGCTGAGTCCCCTGGCTTGCCTGTGGCAAGGATTACCCCCCCACCATGCCACCACACCCCGTTCCTGGCATCTCCGCTTAGCAGTTCTCCACCCTCAGAACCTCCCAGCCGGCTCCTTGGCTCTCCGGCCCCACCGTGCTGAATAAAACCTGCCTTTATTGCCACTGGCCTCTCTCACACTGGTCTGGTTCGCTCTGGTTCGCTTTGCCTCGCCCCAGCCTCTCTGTGTGCCCCATCCTTCGAGGTGCTTTGTTGAACCATTATTGTTCCCATCTCAGAGATGGACAGGGGTGAGGCCTCAGGGCAGGGGGAGGTGGCCCCTGGAGCCAGACCTACGCAGGCACAAGGCTTTGTGTCCTCAAGCCGAATCTCTACACAGGGCGGAATACACAGGCCACGTGTGCAACCAGCCCAGGAAGCCCACCCATCAGCCACGGTCCCCAACCCAGGAAGCCCGCCTGCTCAGTCAGACCTGGAGGAAATCATACAGCTGCCCCCACCGACAATCCAGGGAGCCAAACCACAATCTGGAACAATCCATCTGGGGTAGCCAGGACTTGAGTAATAACTGCCAGCTTCCGACTTGGGAGCGAGCAAGGAAAACTGGTTCAAGTCCCGGCTGCTCCGTTTCCCATCCAGTTTCCTGCTGTGGCCTGGGGAAGCAGCAGAAGATGGCCCAGTGCTTGGGCTCCTGCACCTGGGTCGGAGACCCAGAAGAAGCTCCTGGCTCCTGGCTTCCTTCTGGCTCAGCCCCTGCCTTTGTGGCCATTTGGGCAGGGAACCAGTAGATGGGAGACCTCTCTCTCTGTGTCTTTCCCTCTCTCTGTAACTCTGTCTTTCAAATACATAAAATAAATCTTTGAAAAAAAATCACGTGGGCCTCTCAGCGTGCACTGTGGAGATTAGCAGTGACCACGAGCCAGGGGTGATGGACGCCCTGGGGCCCAGCCCGTGGTCTCAACACCAGTCTCCGTTCCCAGGAATCGAGACTCACTGGAGAAATGGCTGACCCCTGTCCTGGGACGTCCTCATGCCAGAAGCCCCTGGAGGCCACCAGAGCCTGGTGGAGGACATGGGAACAGAACATGGGGGCGCAGCGGAAGGGGCCAAACACAGGACATAGGAGCATCAGGAACGAGTGAAATGCACTGAAATGTTTGGGGGGGGGCGGTTTACACCATGAGCCTTTGCAGCGCAGATTCGGCACCTGCTGGGGGGCGGGGGAGGAGGGGAGGAGGGGCAGCGGCCATAAAATCTTTTTTTTTTTTTTTAAAGATTTCTTTATTTGAAAGGCAGAGTTACAGACAGACAGAGAGAGAGAAAGGTCCTCCATCCATTGGTTCACTCCCCAGATGGCCACCTGGGTGCAGGGGCCCAAGCACTGGGACCATCTTTTACTGCTTTCCCAGGCCACAGCAGAGAGCTGGATCGGAAGAGGGGCAGCCGGGACTCGAACCAGTGCCATAGCACCGGCCCCTCGGCCGTGAAATCTCACCCCGACAATAAATAACAAGGCATCTCCTGGCCTTTCCTGTACAAATTGCACTTCAGGGTGGCAGGTGGGTGAGGAGGAGTTCTGCAGAGAAGAACAGAGTCACATCGGGGCTCTGGGGGCCGTGGGAGCGCTCGTCTGTGGACACCCACAGTCAGGTGGAAGTGGGCACGGGATGGGTCACTGCCTTAAATGACCACCACCACCGTCATCATCCTTCTTGTGTGTGCAACCTTAACCTCACCGAGTGACAAGCAGGCGCTCCGTGGGCAGGGAAGCCGTGGGCGGCCTGCAGCACCGCCTGCCGGGGGGTCTGGGGACAGCTGCAGAGTGCAGGGCGCAGCCACCCCACCTCGGTCGCAACGTGAGCCCCCACGGAACCGCAGCCTGGGAAGGCCTAGAGCCGCTGGAAGCCGGAAGCAGCAGGACAGGCCCCTCCCCTACGTGGGGCGGTCAGAGGCAGCGTGGCCCTGGCCTCTGGCCCGCAGAGCGGGAAGGCAGTGAATCCCTGTTGGGGTGAGCCACGGCCGCCACGAGACTGGTCCCTGGGCTTTGCCCTCCTCGTGGGAACTGCTGTGCAGGCCAGCAGGGTCCAGAGCAGACCCCACGGCCGCATGGGTCACGGGGCGCTGTCCAAGGTGCCTTGCAGGGGCACCAGAACCCACCCCTGGGGGCTCCAGCCCTGGCCATGACCTCTGCTCCGAAGTCATTCTGAGTGGCTCTGTGACAACGCTGTGCCTGGGAAGAGGACCTGCAGGTTTTGTCATATGCCCCAGGAGAGGCTCAAGACCTTGGGCATCTTCCGCTGCTTTCCCAGGTGCACTAGCAGGGAGCTGGGTGGGAAGTGGAGCAGCCGGGACTCGAACCTGAGCTCACATGGGATGCTGGTGTTGCAGGTGGGGCTTGACCTGCTGTACCAGTGCCACCCACATCACAGTAGTCTGAAAAGTCTTTGAAATCATCACCGATCCTTAAACATTGGCCAGTTGTACATGTAAAAGTCGACTTTATAGATTGTCTTGATGATTTGCCAGCTCCGACTCTGTGGGTCAGAACTGTGGCAGTAACTGGCTGGAGCCGAGTCTCGGTCGCCGCTTTAGCCCTAATTGTCACCCTTCCCTATTGTCTTTTTTTTTTTTTTTTAAGATTTATTTATTTATTTGAAAGGCCGACTCAGAGAGAGAGAGAGAGAGAGAGAGAGAGAGAGAGGTCTTCCGTCTGCAGGTTCACTCCCCAAATGGCTGCAATAGCCAGAGATGGGCTGATCCAAAGCCAGGAGCCAGGAGCTTCTCCCAGATCTCCCATGTGGGTGCAGGGGCCCAAGGACTTGGGCCATCTTCTACTGCTTTCCCAGGTCACAGCAGAGAGCTGGATCAGAAGTAGAGCAGCCAGGACTTGAACCGGCGCCCATATGGGATGCCGGCACTGCAGGCAGCGGCTTTACCCGCTATGCCACAGCGCTGGCCCCTCCCCATTGTCTCAGCACCAGGTTTCTCCGATGCCTGCTGGACCCCAGGCGCAGAGGCAGAGCTGGACTGCAAATACACCCCTCCCTTTGCACCTGCGGCCCTCCCGTGCTCCTGGTCCAGCCTGCCTCCCCACCCCAGCAGCCCTTCGGGCTGGGATCCTCTGAGCGTGGGCCCTGTGGCTTCGAGGCATCGTTTGCGCACCGCACCGAGGTCTCTTCTCAGTGCAGCCTTTGTGGCATCCACAAGCAGGCTCTTTGTTTTCCCGCTGCTGCCCCCCCACCCCCGTGGCGACTTTTATTACTTAATTATTACTCACCCCATGCTCCTGAGCAGCCTAATTTATGGCTGTGCTTTCTAATGACAGGGGAGACGTAATCTCGAAATATCTACCCCAAGAGGCCGCTCGCTACAGCAAAGCCATCTTCCCAGCAGTGCCCCCTGCATCCATCACCAGGACCCTGGCCTGCAGCCCTCCCACGCCTCGGCTGACCGGCTCTCCTGCTGCTCGGGCCACGGTGCTTGTTACTGGGAAGGAGGCCGGAAGGGGCTGGGAGCCCCAGAGAAACGGGCGAACGTCAGGAACCACAGGGCCCCAGCCCACGATGTCTGGATGAGATCCAGCAGGTTTTCCCTGTGTCTGCTGTGGCTCATTAACTTGGATAAACAGGTGGAGAGGCTGGTCCGGTGTGGGGAAAACCCAGGCCATAAATCAGGTCACGCCACGGTCCACAGGCTCCTTCCGGCTCCTCCTCCCTCACCCACTCCCCCACAACCCAGCGCTCATGGCAGCCCCCTCCGCCCGCCCCGTGCCCTGTTCTTCCAGGCCCTGTCCCTCCAGCTGGGAGCCTTGTTCCTGCACGGGCACTTGTTCTCGTCTCTCTCACTTCCACGTCTCAGTTGTGGGGTCCCCTGTCAGAGGGCTCGCCCCAGACCAGCTCACCCACCAGACCTGCTCTGGCTCGTGCATTTGTTATCTAGCTGACAGTTGGCTCTGCCATTGAATGCCAGTGCCACGAAGGTGAGGGTGGCCCAGTCCTGCTCTCAGTAATCACTTGTCGAAAAGAAGGGGATCGAGAGGGAGAGAGGAGGGACCGAGGAGCACAGGAGACAGAGAGATTAGGAAGATCGGAGGACTACACTGTTATAATTGGGGGCATCGTGAATCAGGCTACAAGTGAATCCACAATAAATAAAGGGAGTGAAGGGGTGGGGTTGCAGGGCAGCGGAGGGAGGGCAGTTGCCCCCACACCTGCCGGGGCACTGGCCAGCTCAGGTAAATGGAGAATAAAGTCAGGAAAAACACCCCCTCCACCTCACTCTCACCTTATATAAGAAGTGATTCAAACCGGGGCTGGCGCTGTGGTGTAGAAGGAAAAGCTGCCACCTGTAGCGCCAGCATCCCCTATGGGTGCCGGTTCTAGGCCCAGCCGCTCCACTTCCCATCCAGCTCCCTGCTAATGGCCTGGGAAAGCAGTGTAAGTCGGCCCAAGTGCTTGGGCCCCTGCACTCACATGGGAGACCCGGAAGAAGCTCCTGGCCCAGCCCCAGTCATTGTGGTCATTTGGGGAGTGAATGGAGAATGATGACGCGTGACAACAGTGTGACAACATGGAGGGATCTGCAAGCCTTTGAGTGGAGGGAAAATGCCACTCTCGGGTTACACGTGTGACACCGTAGGAAATCTGGCAGCTGGGGAACTGGGGAGGGGGCACTCTGGGAGATGGCTGTGGCAATGGAGCGATTTTTTATCTTGTGTTACAGAGAGCTACATATGAGATAACATTGTAAACACACACACACACACCCCACCCGCATACATGAATGAGTGCGTCTCAGACCGGTCGTGTCTGAATGAAGTCGGTGCATCAGATCAGCGTCGGTGTTTTCTTTTCCCTGTGTGCGAACAGTTTTGTAAAATCTTAGTATTGGGCAGGCTGCACACAGCATAGCTGATCTCTGCTCTTCTCTTAACTATTTGTTTATTTGAAAGGCAGAGCGACAGAGACAGAGAGAGAGAGAGAAGTCTTCCATTCGCTGTCTCACTCCCCAGATGGAAGAAACTGCAAGACCGAGCCAGGCTGAAGCCAGGTGCCAGGAACTCCATCCACGTCTCCCACGTGGGTGGCAGGGACCCCAAGGACTTGGGCCATCTGCTGCTGCTTTCCCAAGTGCATTAGCAAGGAGCTGGCTCAGAAGCAGAGCAGCTGGGACTCGAACCGGCACTCCAATACAGGGGTGGGGGTGGGGGGTGGTGTCTCAGCAGCGGCTCAACTTGCTACACCACAGTGCCAGCTGCTTCTCCACTATTCTTCCAACTTCCTGCGAATCTAGACTACTTAAAGGTTACATATTTGTAACACAATAAAGAATTTACCACTAATTTCCTACTTTATAGAAAAGTATTATCAAATTATTGTCATACAAAGAAGCTTATGGAACCAACAAATGTAACGTAAGCAATTAGCATGGGCAGCTCACAAACACACACACATACACAAACCTCTGGTTTTCCTGGATTTTTGTGGTTTGTGGTCTTTGCCAGCTTATGTATATTTGTAATTTGTTCTGATTCCTTTTCTCTTTCTAATTTGAAGTACCACCTTGACAGCAGGGACTCCATTTTGGAGCACCCGGGACCCCATCCTGAGACAGCACACCCCTCCCCCCACCCGTGCGACTCTGGTCTGAAACTGTGAACTGAAGCATCAGACACCAGCAGTCCCCTGCATCCCACTTGGCAGAGCAAGGAACTCCCCCGCACGATCGCGCAAGCTTGGGAGCGGAGGGGCTGCACCTGGGTTGATGATACAACTGAAATCTGCCTCTGTCCCACATGTGACTTAGGCCAATACCTGCATTAATGTCAAGATTATAATTGAAATTGTTACGACTGTAAGTGGTATTGCTAGGATTCTACTTGATGTTAGTTTCGCATAGGCTTTAGGTCAGCTTGACCCCGGGAACCATGGATTCCCCTCCCGACTTTGTGGGTTTTGCCTTTATAAACCCTGCTGCTCTGGGCTTCGGGGTCTAGAGTTCTTTGGGGGCATGAGCCCGCTCTCGGCTGCCGGCAATAAAAGACTCCAAAATTTATCAGTGTGTGGCACTCCTCTGTCAGCACTCGCTCAGGCACAACAAATTAAGTATTCTGTTTTGCGCTTAAATTCATATTCAGGATTTTAAATCTTTTTTTTTCAAATGAGGCCCTCAAACTTGAATGAGTTTTGGGTCCACAAAACCTGCAGCTGCCCCTGAGTGCAGGTAAGGTTTTTCATTCCAAGAGAATCTTATGCACAACTTCGTGCTAATTAAAATGAAAGACAAACAAAATGGATTATATTTTCCGGCAAAATATAAGAGATCAAAATTGACTATGGTCCATGTACAAGCCTTTATTTTCTTAAAGATTTATTTTATTTATTTGAAAGGCAGAGTAACAGAGAGAGAGAGAGAGAGAGAGAGAGAGAGAGAGAGGTCTTCCATGTGCTGGTTCACTCCCCAAATGGCCACAATGGCCAGGGCCAGGGCAGGCCGGAGCCAGGAGCTTCATCACCTGGGCCGTCTTCCGCGGCTTTCCCAGGCCACCAGCAGGGGGCTGGATCGGAAGAGGGGCAGCCAGGACCTGAACCAGCACCCATGGGATGCCGGCGCTGCAGACGGGGGCTCTACCCCGCACTCCACAGTGGCAGCCCCTCTGCGGCAGGGAGTTGACATGGAAGCTCCTGGTTCTTCACCCTAAATGAGCGCGGGGAAGCTGCAGCCCAGAGAGGGCGAGAGGCTGCCCAGGGCCACACGGCTCCTCCCAGCGGCTCAGCCTGGGCTGCCTGCACTCCGGAGATTCCGGCTGAAAGAATTCGCATCAGCTGTCACGGAGCCCAGGGCGGTTGAGGCTGAACAGGACTGGCTGGCAAGCCAAGTGCAGAGAAGGGTCAAGTCCAGGGGCCGGCTGTTCTCCAGAGGACTCCGGATTTTCCCCGACTCTGTCCTTTGCCCTGCCCCTGATCCCCTCTCCTGGGCCCCCAAGCAGGAGCTAAGACTTTTCTTAAAAAATGCAAATCCATTCCTGTCCTTGTCAACACCCACCTGTGGCTTCCCATTGCCTGTAGGTGCTGGGGCCTCCAGTCCAGCCCCTGTCCTGCCTCCTCCCCACCCAAGCGGGGTCCCTCCCTCAGCCCTGCCGGCTGTGTCAGCACTGTGCACACCGGGGGCGCGTTCGCAGCCACCAGCACGCATGGCGTGACAGCGTCTCGGTCTGTGCACTACCTGCGGTCCCCCGGGGGACACCGCCAGCGTGGGTCTGGGTGAGTGCGCTCGGGGATCTCCAGGGTGCATTTCCCAGCATGCCGGGTGTCCTCACAGTGGCCAGGGCCCAGCTGCTCCAGGCTCCTGCTCTGTGCTGGGCAGGCGAGTTAACCCACGCCTTCCCACAGATGGCTCCCCGGGCTTCTGAACGCTGCACCGGGCCCCATCCCTAGGGGTGTCCCCACCCACTGGGCCCTATCCTGGGAGGGGTCCCCACCAACAGCAGCGAGGGCTTCCACCTCCATGTTGCCGGTTACCCTGGCGCTAGTTCAGGTGGTGGGCTTGCCTACAGGCTCCTGGGCGCCACCTGTCCTGGCCATTGTGACCGGAGCAGGTGGGGGTTGGGGGTTGGCAGCTGAGATCCTGGACAAATCCTTTGCTGGTCTCAGGGCAGGAACCTCTCCTGTCCGACAGCATCAGAACTGAGTGGAAAATGGAGACTGAAACCAAACGCCATGGAGGGGGGAGGCCTCCAAGAAACCTCCAATTAGCTCCATCAGAGCCTCCCTCGCTGCTTTGCCATTGATACCCCAGACCAGGCGTTGATCTCGGAGCACGGGAAACGGGAATTATCATTTGCAAACGTTAGGCTGCCACTTGGTGCGCGCGGGGGATGCGGGCTGACAGCCCCGATGCGCCAACGCCGCTCCCTGCCAAGAGCGCGCCGGGGATTAGAGCGCCCTTTCATGCCGCCCGCCCATCTTCATCTTCGCTGCTCATTAAAACTTTCTGCAGCCGCCGAACTTGGCGCCGAGGACCCGAGGCCCCTCCGAGGGACTGAGGCGCGCGGCTGCGGAGGGGTGTTTCAGAAGGGAGACGGCGCTGACAAACCGGATTTTAGTGCGCGCTCCGTTCACAGCCGGCTGAAATAATTGGTCATCAGTGACTACTAATTCGGTTTAGTAGCCAGAGGCGATTTTTTTCTTCCTGGAAAATCAATGACAGCGCGGAGGTCTGTTCAACGCGAGGCGGCTCAGGACGGCTCCTTATTTGGCTCTTGATGCTTCTTCCAGTTGGAGACAGCTATTTTGTTAAAATAAAATTAAAATCCGTCTCTAACACGCCAGCAGGCGGCTGCTCCCAGGGGGCCGGGGAGGCGCCCACGGGGCTGTGAGCCCAGGAAGGGGGGGCTGGCGGCCTCCGGGGTGGGCTGGTCTGGGCGTGGGGGCAGGGGCGGGCTGGGCACCAGCGATGGGGCCATCGGAAGAGACCCCCCGTGGCTTGCACCTCCTGGGGACGGTGCCCAGTGCCCGAGGTGACTCCTGAGGCCGTGCTTACATTCTCGGAGACCTGGGCACCCGCCTTCCTGCTCCCCGGGGCCCGAGGCTCCCGAGTGAGCTCGTCTGTCTGGCTGCCAAGCGGCTTCCACGCTTTTCCCTCATGGCCAAAGCTGTTGGTTTTTTTCCGGCAAGCGGTTCTGACCAGCCTTGCACCCTCGGTACCCCGATGCCGTGCGATCCTTCCTGGCATTCTTGCTTTTTTAAACTGAAATATTGCTCGAGATCACTAAAGACTCCCGTGCAGTTTTAAGACGTAACAGAAGTCCTTTGTGCCCGTTGTCCAGTTCTCCACCACAGCAGAATTTTGCAGAACGGTGGGCCAACGTCACAACCCGGATACAGGCCAAATGCCCGGTTAGGGTCCAAGTCTCAACAGGAAACGCATTTACGGAACTTTCTATGAGTACTTCTAGTGCACCTGCTTTGGACCGTGCCTCGTCACATCAGGTGTGGGATTCTCCACGTGCGGTATGCGGACAGTTTTGGATTTTGGAGCGTGTCGAATTTCAGATGCTCAGATCACAGATGCTCCGCCTGTGTTGATGCTGATCTTACGGTTTTGCTCATGTGTGTGTGTGTGTGTGTGTGTGTGTGTATCCGTGTGACTTCATCACATGTCTACTCCCTGGAACCCACCCCGGTCAGGACACCGAACCTCCCTCTCCACCAGGGGCCCCACGGGCCCTTTATAAACCCCTCCCCCACCCTGCTGTACTGAGTGTCGTTTCAAGAAGCCGACTTGATAGGCACTGCTACATCACTCCCGCTTGATTTATAAGGAAACAAGGAGATCAGTCAGATGAAGTAACTTGCTCAGAATCAGTGTTGGACGACTGCTGCGCTAAAGGGTCCATCAACAGCAGATTTTAGGGCATATCTGGCCTGCACACGTGCCTAGTTTGACATGTAGCATTTAAAAAACTCCTAGGGACCAGCACTGCGGTGTAGCAGGTAAGACTGCCATCTGCAGTGCCGGCATCCCATATGGCTGCTCCACTTCCCATCTTGCTCTGTGCTGTGACCTGGGAAAACAATGGAAGATGGCCCAAGTCCTGGGCCCCTGCACCCGTGTGGGAGACCCAGAAGAAGCTCCTGGCTCCCGGCTCCTGATCGGCCCAGCTCTGGCCTTTGCAGCCATTTGAGTGGTAAACCAGCAGAAGGAAGACCTCTCTTTCCCTCTCTGCCTTTGCTCTCTGTAACTCTACCTTTTAAATAAATATTTTTAAAAAAAGAAACCTACCAAACTATCAATTTTTAAAAATTGGAAGAATTTACATAAAAATCCAAACATGCAGCTTCCCTTTCTGACACCTCAGATTATCCGTAACCAGCACAGGTGCCCGTGTGTCAGAATGTCAAGTCCAGTGCAGGCCCCACCACTCCCTATCGTCCCCCCAGAGCCAGCTCCCCCTTCACCCGCCTCAGCAGCCTTGTGAATGTGTAACCCCAGCTGGAAACCTTCTAAACAACAAACATACCAGGCGCTCTCTTTTCTCTCTTTTCTTTCTTTTTTAAGATTTATTTATTTATTTGAAAGTCAGAGTTAGAAAGATTTTTTCCATCTGCCGGTTCACTCCCCAGATGGCTGCAGTGGCTGGATCTGGGCCAGGCCAAAGCCAAGAGCTTCTTCCAGGTCTCCCACATGGGTGCAGGGGCCCATGGACTTGAGCCATCCTCCACTGCTTTCCCAGGCACATTAGCAGGGGACTGGATTGGAAGAGGAGCAGCCGGGTCTTGAACCGGTGCTCCTGTGGGATGCCGGTGTGGTGTTACAGGCAGTGTCTCCACCTGCTACACTTCAACATGGGTCCCTCTCTTGTTTTTTAACTGAAGTCCCCTATAGCACCGGGGAGGGGTGCCCCCCCCCAGATCCAACTGCCCTGGAGCCAGGGGACGAGGCCTCAGACTGGGTGGGGACCAGCATTTTTACACCACCTCTGAGGGGGAACAAGAATCACCAGGGAATCTGCATCTAGCAGGCATGCACTCCCCACCTGCAGATGCCCCGGGCTCACGGAGTCCCTGGCACACACTGAGGGTGATGGGTCTGGGCCTGGCCTATGCAGAGGCCCCCTGCGCCCGCCAGCCCCCAGCACAAATTGTGTGTGTGGGGTGGAGTGGAGTGGTCAGCTCTGGCTGCATGGTAGGGGGTGCTGCAGCTCCTGCCCACCTTAACTGCCCTGCCTCGGGGCTGGGGTTGTAGGGGGGGGCAGGGCAGTAACAAGGCATATCCCACCCACCACACCACGGCAGGAGGCTGAAGTTGATCAGAGTGAGCACCCAGCCTGGCTGGTCCTTGGTAACTGTTTGCAGATCCAACACAAAAGCTCCTGACTTCCCACGTGCCATTTGGTAACAGTTTTCTCAAGGGTGAATTCAATTAGCAGTTCCCACCCCAGAGCCTCAGGGAGGGGGTCAGGAGGCCAGCAGGGTGGGCAGCAGCCATAAAAGGCCCCACGCCGGCTTTCTCCCCAGGGAATCCTGGGCACCCATTAGGAGCCAGTCATCTTCACGGAACTCTGACGATGACAGTCCCAGAGTGCCAAGCCCTTTGCCGCTTGGCAAAGCCGAAATGAAACTGGTTGAGAAGGAAGCACCTTGGACCACTCGGGACCCTGGCACCCGGGCGCGAGGTGAGAACCACACGGGGAGCCCTTCTGGGAAAAGGCCAGCGGACAGGGAGCTGGAAGACCCAGCTCTCGCCAACTGGGAGAGGAGCCGTTTCTGTGGGCCTCAGTTTCCCCTTTCCACAGGTGATCATGGGTGCCCCAGGAGGCCAGAGGGCAGAGCCTCTGCGCACTGTGGCCGGACACTGGCAAGGCAGGAAGGCGGGAGGAGTTGGGGAGGGGGCGTGCCGTCGGGGGTCCCATGTCCGACTGCGACCCTGCTAATGCGGGACAACACCAAGGAATCCCACACAGAAGCAGCAGGTGAGCAGGAGGCTCTCACAGGGGGGAAGGAACACCTTGGAGCCCAGCAAGAGGGAGATGGGTCCGTCGGAGCTGGCCGATCCAGCCGGTGGCCCAGGGTGACAGCAGTGGCGATCTGATGGTGCAGCAGAGGGGAGAAAGCCGGGGGGAAGCACCCAGACCCAGCCTCAGGAAGGTCCCCTGGGGAGGGGCCAGGGCGGAGGCGGGGCCGTGGAGGGCCTGGGGTCTATGTTGCTGCATTTGCTCTAATGATGAGAGAGGAACAGAGGCAAACACTGCCGGGTTTGTTCAATGCAGGAGGCGGGTCCAAGGGAGTTTGCTGTGCAGCTTCTGAACTGGCCTGTTTGCCTGGGACGTTCCCTGACAGGCACCCAGAGAGGAGGGGGGGCAATGCCTGCAGTTGCCATGGTTACTGAGCAAGCTCGCCCGACTGCCCAGAACCCGCCAGCAAGGCTCAGGCATCCGCGGGAAGAAAGGGTCCTGCATCCCCAGCCCGGCTCCGGGTCAGGTTTTAGGGGCTGGGAGTTCGAGCCAGTGTGGGAAGTGCCGTGAGACAAGTTCTGATGGGGGCTCTAGCCAGGGGTCTTCCTGGCTTCTGTAAGGAAGAGACCAGAGAAAGCGGGATGGGAGGGCCCAGGGAGCTGAAAGGGGCACCGAGTGGGGTCAGCCTCTGGCCGGGCAGACCGGAGTGGCTGTCTCACACAGCGCTGCCACTTTCCTGTCTGTGAAGCAGAGGGGAGAGCTGGTGCCCACAGGACGCTGGGGGACCCTGTGAGGTGGGGGTGACGCACCCAGAATGCTGCTTGCCGTGCAGGAGCCAGGTCCTGGGCACGGCACGCAGGTCTGTGCAGCTCCGTGTGGCCTGATTCTTCACGTGGTGCCACGGGCTGTGCCCGCGACGCCAGAAGAGCTGAATGTACCTCGCCCCAGCACCTGCTGTGAGGCCACAGGCGCCCCCCATGCAGCAGGGCTCCGCCCCCACCCAGGTGTGGCCCAGCTCCTGGAAAAAGCAAGAGTGTGCGCGTGCGTGGGATGCACCGGGGAGGCCCTGGGGAGGAGCGGCTGGGCCGGCCTCATTAGCGCTGACCTTGGCACCCAGCCGCTCCTGATGGATGGGGTTTGGAGCTAGAGAGGCCCCTGGGGGAGCCGCGGTCCTATCCATTATGGGTCCATCCACGCCTCCCTGAACCCTCCCCTGCCATGGACGCCATGAGCGTCGGACTGCGAATAAATCTCTGTCTGGGCCGCAGGAGAGCGGAAAGGCAAAGCAAGAAAAATGTCTCCGTCGTGGCTCCGGTGACAAAGCCACTGTGCAGCTGGGACAGTGTGGGCGCAGACGGAGCAGGAGCAGCTGACTGTGCTTCTCGGGGTGGATGGGGGCAGGGGTGGGGGGCTGGGGTCCCTTCCACTCCCTTCTCTCAGCACCATCGTTCTGCCAGGGCCCCTTGGCACTAACCTCCCTCCAAGTCCAGATCCAGGAAAGCAGAGGGACCCCTGAGAAGATGGGACCCCTGTGGGGCCAGTTTGCGGCGCATGGCTGAGAAGCGGCATGCGGGTGCGAGTGCCAGCAACGCCTGCACCACAGGAAGGTTCTGTCCTGGTGGTGCAGTTGGGGGCGGCACAGTCGGGGGGCGGTGCAGTCGTGGCTAAAGGGAGGTGTTGAGTGCCTCCTGCACTGGCCCGCAGGGAGGAGGACAGCTGGGCCCAAGGGCGTGCTCACCAGGCTTGGCTGTTTATTGCTGGAGCCGCGGTTTGAAGCCAGACTCCCCCGCTCTCCCACCCCCGCACAAGGCCACCTGGACCGTGGTGCAGGGAGCTCAGGCCGAGAAGTGACCTCCTCACCCAGGGCCTTGCTCTGTTCCCTGGAAATGCGCAGCCGTGGGAGGGACAGTGGCTCTGCAGGGAGATGGGGCTCGAATCCAGTGCTGGTGGCTTCAGGCTCAGTTTCCCCGTCCATAACTGGGGCTCTCGGTCCCCACGTGGCGGACTCTGAGTGTTGAATGAGACGACGCACGCTCAGTGAGGGCTCTGCTGATGTCAGACTCTGCCCATGACAGCACCAGTTCTGCACCCCCAACCCCGCCCCTGCTGGTCTTCATTTTGTTCTTTACAGCCCCTCCCTCGACCTCGCAGTGGCTCCAGTGGCTTTGTCTCTGCAGGTTTTCTCACCCAGCCAGGAAGACCTGGTTTTGTGCAGGGTAGTCCTCCCCTCCCCCTGCCCCACCACCATCCCCGTGGCGTCCCTGCGGACAGGCTCCTGTGTGTAGTTTTAAACCCGATGCTCCGATATGACCTGAGCAGCAGGAAGGAGCAGGGACGCCCTCTCCGGTGTTCTGCACCTGCCCCTTCCATTAATGCGGTCGGGAGCATAGTCCTGTGGGAGAGGCACATGGCAGAGTCCGCTGGATGGCGCAGGAATCTTTGGCTTCCTCGTCTTCTTTCTGGGGCCCAAAAGGGTGGTCCCTTTGCTCTCAATAGCTCTGACTCAAAGCCATAAAAGGCCCCACATCGGCTTTCTCCCCAGGGAATCCTGAACACCCATTAGGAGCCAGGCATCTTCACGGAACTCTGACGATGACAGTCCCAGAGTGATTGACAGCTGCTGCAGTTGGTGCTCCCCACCCCCAACAGATTTTGCGACAGGCGGTGAGTGCGGGGGTGGGGGGGAAGCTTGGCCAGGCCACGCAGGGTGCACCCGGCAGGTGGCTCCCAGGCCGGGGTCTTTGCGAGAGCTGCAGGCTCCCCCTCGTGGTCAGCCCGGGGCTCGCGCAGCTGGGGGTCGGGCCACCAAGAAGGAAATCCCAACTTGGCCGGCCCTGCAGGAGGTGCCCTGCGGGGGAAGGGGTTGAGGAGCCCTGCACTGCAGTTTGGGTGGCCGGCTTGGATTTTGGCTGTCGGTTCCAGAAGACACAAAACGACCCAGAGTGACGGATGGGCCCCTTGTCAATTTGTAGAATAAGTCAGCCTGGCAAAGAGATTCAAAACACCTGTCAGGTGGTGGTGGACTGTTTTTTTTTTAACAGCCTGCAAAAGTTCCCCCATCATTCACGTCTGTCAGCGTCGGCCGGTGATGCATCTGGTAGCGGGGGAGTGGCAGCCACCAGTGGAAGGGCGGGAGGAAGGCCGGCAGCCCGGGCGACTTGCAGCACGTGCTGTATTTCTCTGTGGTCTGAATGTTTTCTGGCACTGGATCAGGGGCGATCTACACCGGACTACCCTGCGGTGGAGGCCAGGATCCCCCATCACATGTTGCTCCTGGCTTTCAATCTCAGATCCCGATGTGGTCATTCGTCCCTGCAATCATTCAGCAAACGTTTCCTGAGGGTCTCTCCAGCGAAGGTGCTGTGGTCCGAGCAAACCCAGCCCTGGAGCACCTCGTGTGTCAGGAGTTGGAGAATCTCGGGCAGGGAGGAGCCACCGCAGGAGAAGGTGACAGAAGCGACACAGCGAGAGCTGAGGGGCTGGCATCGTGGTGTAGCAGATAAAGCCTGTGATACTGGATCCCATGTGGGCTCTGATTTGAGTCCCGGCTGCTCCACTTCTGATCCAGCTCCCTGCTAATGCACCTGAGGAAGCAGCAGAAGATGGCCCAAGTGCTCGGGCCCATGTGGGAGACCCGGATAAGGCTCCTGGTTTTGGCCCCTGGCCATTGTAGCCATCTGGGAAGTGAACCAGTGGATGCAGGATCTGTCTGTCTGTCTGTCTGTCTGTCTCTCTCTCTATATATATATATATAATTCCAATTCCAATGAAATTTATTATATATGTATAATAAATTTTATGAAAAACCCAGACAGGACAGCCTATCACAACGTCCTGTCTCAGCTCCCCCTCTGGCTCGGGAATACAGGCAGCCTCTCCACCTGTGTCACTTTCACCCCTGTGTGTGCTAGGTGAGTGCCACAGTCAGTGCTGGGCACGCAGGCCAGACTAATCCCCACTCAATCCACAGCAGCCACATGTGGGTGACTTCCCCCCATGACCCCATATCCCCTCCTCTGCAGGAAGGGCACAGGAGCGGGCCAAGCCCCTACTCACCGGGGTGCCCGCGGCTGCTGAACAAGGCTGCACTGGAGGTACCGGCGCAAGGTCGGGGGTGTAAGAGCAGCACACAGCTGCCCCAGGAAGTTGAGAGTAGGGGCCGCCCACCTGCCATCTGGCCAGCATCACACACGGACCTTCGAGGGATCCTCCGGCGGCATTCTGCCTCCAGTGTGCCATGAGGCTTCCCAGCAGGGTGGTGGGGGAGCCCAAGGCCCCTGGAACGCACAGAGAGTGCCAGCTGCTCTCTCCTGGCCACCCCGGACTCAGCCTAATCGAGGACGGCCAGAGCAATTAGGAGCAGTATCAATTAAGACACATGGAGGGCATGTGCACATTTGCAAACGCTTATTAAAATGCATCAATAATTAAGTGCTTCCCTGATAGTTACATTTCTGGCCTCCAGACAGATCTGTCTACCGACCCCGGGTCGCAGCGCACTCTGAGTGGTTCAGGATGGCTTTACACGCTGTCATGAGGATGTCAGACTCGACCCCGACTCCGTGCTGAGGGCTGACAGCGGCACAGCTGGGAGGGAGCGCCTGGGGTCCCCAGAGATCCACGCCCCACAGCCACGCCCTCACCTGCCCTGTCCTGGCGGTGAGAGGTGAAGAATGATAGATGGTGCACGCATGTGCAGAACGCCTGCCCTGTGTGGCTCAGCTCACAGCAGCTCTGGGTGGTGGTCTCGGGGGGGGGGGGGGGGATCAAGACTACCAGTCGACACCCGTGGTTCCAAACTCAGGGCCTGCCTGGAGCAGGGATTGGTGAAGAGCAGAGTCTCAGTCCAAAGGCGGCCGTTTCTCCCCCCACCCCTGGCCCTGGAGAGTTGTGGCGGCGGGGTGGGTGCACACCCAGTAGCTCAGGCTTCTGCTATTTCAGGAGTAGTTGGAAATGCAGGTGGTGGTGGTGGTGGTCTTTTCTTAGAGATTTATTTATGTATTTGAAAGTCAGAAATAAAGGGAGGGGGAGGGAGACATAGAGATCTTCCATCTGCAGGTTCACTCCCCAGATGGTTGCCAGAGCCAGGAGCCAGGAGCTTCATCTGAGTCTTCCACGTGGGTGCAGGGGCCCAAACCCTTAGGCCATCTAACTCTGTTTTCCCAGGGCATGTTAGCAGAGAGTGGGATCAGAAGCGGAGCAGCTGGGACATGAACTGGCGCCCATGCGGGATTGCAGGTGGCAGTTTAACCCACTACACCACAATGCCGGCCCCAGAAACTAATTTTTTAAAAATATTACTGCATGGGCCAAATACGTTTGGGACCCCCTGTCCACCCGGCCCCAGTTCCCAGGTGATGGCTCAGCTCCTGGGTCGACAGGTGCCTTCCCTGGCTGGTGTTGATCCGTAGCCCATGGGTGTGCACAGCAGACAGGAAGGGAAGGAGCAGTCCCAAGGTAGGAGATGCAGGCGGGTGCACAGGAGCCCTCCGATTGCCCTGCGCTGGAGGGGTGCGGTGTGCTCAGGATTGCCCCTCACACCACGGTGGCCGCTGCCCTGCTGGCTGCACCCCTAACTCAGAGGGAACCTCAGTGTATTTAGGTGGAGGTGGGACTTAATTATTTTTTTTAACGCAGTTGCGGCTGGGAGTCAGGGGCACCTGTTTCTTTGTTCACTGCAGCAGCCGCGGGTGTCATCTGGGTTTTTAACAAGCTCTTAAAGTCAGGGGACGCAGACCGAGGCGGCGTGCGGCTCGGCCCCATAACTTTAAAGTAATAGCCCCATTAGGGGAGGGGCGGGGCTTGTCACGGGGCCTCTGCACCGGGGGCTGGGGGTGGAGGCCTTTCTGCGCAGGTCGCGCATCGCGGTAAAAGCTTTTCCAGCGGCCACTTAACCTCCATTTACGGAGAAATAAAGCGCAATTGATGCTGATTTGGGCCTGCTCGGGGGATGTTTCTGTCCCATAAAGCCCTTCTGCCTGCAATTTGCCGAGCTGCCCTGTCACATCGGCACGGGCGGCCGCTGATCAAGATAAAGCTTTATGGCCACAATATTTGCTGCTAACAGCAACCTAATGCAGCATTTTCATTTCTGCGCAATTAATGTTAATGTCTGCTACGAAAATTGTCATTAAATACCATTTTAAAATCCATTCAATTTGCATATGCAAAGCCCATTTCCCATCGCAGAGGATGCGGCCAGCACTCCATCACGGCTTCTCCCCGGGACCGCGGCGGCTCTGGTTTACGGCGGTGGCAGATTTTATATGGAGGTCCCAGTGCTAATGGATGTCCTTGGCGACCCCAGGCGTGATGCGATGGAGACCGCCACCCCCGGCAACAGAAGCTGGGCCTTCGCACGGCCCCAGTGTCCCCAGGAGGCAGAGAGCCGGGGCCAGCGAGCCGGCCAGCCCGGCGCTAGACCTGGCTCCAGCACAGCTTGCCGGTGCGACCTTGAGACGCTCTTGTCACCTTTCTGAACCTCTTCTGCAACCCCTCTTTTTTTAAAAGACTTATTTATTTTATTTAAAAGGCTGAGCTACAGAGAGAAGGAGAGACACGCAGAGAGAGGTCTTCCATCTGCTTGTTCACTCCCCAAATGGCAGCAACGGCCAGGGCTGAGCCAGGCAGAAGCCAGGAGCCAGGAGCTTCATCTGGGTCTCCCGCGTGGGTGCAGGGGTCCAAGCACGTGGGCCACCTTCCGCCGCTTTCCCAGGCGCATTAGTAGGGAGCTGGATGGGAAGTGGAGCTTCTGGTGCCCATGTAGGATTCCAGCCTGCAGGTGGCAGCCTTACCCAGCGCCCTGCAGCACTGGGCCCCTCCCTTTCTAAATAAGAGGTTCTGACCAGGTGACAGCTAACGCTCTAATGTTGTGTGTTTTTAAATACAAGCATCCCGGGCTGAGAATCCACACCCAGCCCTGCCCTGCAGAACTTGTGTGAGCTTGGGGAGGTCGGTCAGCCTCCCTCCGCCTCTACCTCTGTGGAACTAGACAGGAAGCTGCCCTGTGGCAGCTAGTACGTGGGCTTCTCCTGACCACAGAATGAAATTGGCATGGCGCTCTACAGCCTAGCCAGGGAGCAAGAATGAACTCTGAAGACAGATCGCTCGGTTGCTGGTGGAACCCATTTTTTTGCACAGGAAAAATGGAAGCTGCGAGGGGGGAAGTGACAGGGAGACTTGGGGATGAAGGTGGAACTGGCAGCCCAGGCTGACCCCTGGCCCCAGGGCTGCCTCTGACATCAGGCTGCCTTGGAGACACCTGGTCACCAGCAGGGGCTGATGGAGTCGTCTGGTGTGCTGTGTGGGCTCCCTGCTCCTCTCCTCCCTGGGCAGTGTGCAGGAAGGGGGGCAGTGGGGCCGGCATTTGGTGCAATGTCTAGGACGCCACTGGGACACCCGCATCCCATGCCCAAGTGTGTGGGTTCAAGTCCAAGGTCACCCCCGACCCCAGCTTCTGGGTGTTGCAGTAGGCGATGGCTCAAGTGAGTGGGTCACTGCCGCCCAAGTGGGAAACCCGGACTGAGGTCCAGACTCCTGGCTTTGGTACAGCCCTAGCTGTTGTGTGAACCAGCAGGTGAGTGGGAGATCTCTGTCTATCTGCCGAGAGAGAGAGAACAGTGAAGGAGGCTACAGAGGCTACAGAGGAGGAGCCAGATCACGCAGCAAGGATGAGGGGAGGCATGACTGGGGCTGACTTGGGGATGATTTCAGGGGTGGCGGAAGGGTGGGGAACGAGCCCCGTCTTTCCCATGCGTCTCTGGTGGCACGGTCCAGGTTCGAGGGTCTGATGAACAGAAACGCAACTCTGGTGGCAGGGAGATGCTTTGTATCTATCGGGGGGAGGGGCTGGCCACAGGGAGGATGCTGAGGTGCGCTCTGGAGAATGAGCCGTCCTTCCCGGGCAGGGCGGTGAGAAAAGGCAGAGATGAAAGCCTACAGGAGCGTGGTGGCCCATCCCCAGTAATGAGACCTATGACTGCCACATGGTCTGGCAGTGCCCACATCAGGGTACAGTCCCAAAGCAAGGACTGGGACAGAGTTGTATGCCCAAGTTCAAGTTCATAGCAGCATCGTGGACAACTGAAATGTGGGGGCCACTCAATGACCCGTGAGGGATGAGTGGAGAGACGCACTGTGGTGTGCCTGCAGTGGGATAGTACTCAGACTCGAACAGGCACGAACTGCTGGCACACGCTCCCACACACATGTACCTGGAGGACATCATGGTTAAAAAAAATGAGCTGATACAACAGGGCAACTGTAGGATTCCCTCTCTAAAAGGTTTCTGGAAGCATCACATTCGTAGAAACACAGTGTAGATGGTGGCTATCAAGAGCCGGGGCGGGCAGCGGGGAGTCCCTGTTAACTGGGAAGAGAAGGGAGCTGGGACGTGGGTGGTGGTGACGGCTGCAAGCAACGTGTCCTTAACACGGTTCAGGTGGTAAAGGCTACATTATTGGGGCCACCGCTGTGGTGCAGTAGGTTAATCCTCCACCTGTGGCGCCGGCATCCCATATGGGCACTGATTCAAGTCCCCGCTGCTCCGCTTCCAGTCCAGCTCTCTGCTGTGGCCTGGGAAAGCAGTAGAAGATGGCCCGAGTCCTTGGGCCCCTGCACCTACGTGGGAGACCCGGAAGAAGCTCCTGCTGATCAGCCCAGCTCCGGCCACTGCGGCGATCTGGGGAGTGAACCAGCGGAAGGAAGACCTTTCTGTCTCTCCCTCTCACTGTCTGTAACTCTACCTCTCAAACAAATAAATAAAATCTTTTTTTAAAAAAGGCTATGTTATGTGCATCTTATCACAATAGAAACATTGGGAAAAAATAATAAAGGAACAACAGAAAAAAACAGTGTAGTGGAAGAATCAACGGAAGGTCCCCAGCAGGGGCACGGGGTGGGTCCAGGCATGGGGCGGGTCCAGGCACGGGGTGGGTCCAGGCATGGGGCGGGTCCAGGCACGGGGTGGGTCCAGGCATGGGGCGGGTCCAGGCATGGGGCGGGTCCAGGCATGGGGCAGGTCCAGGCAGAGGGGCGGGTCCAGGCATGGGGCGGGTCCAGGCCCAGAGGCGGGTCCAGGCACATGGGCGCTGGAAGACAGGTCACACACACGTGGGCTCCTGTGGCTCTGGAGGAGGGCAGAGCAGCCACACCGATGGCTGAGCCGCCGGAGGGCACTCGAGGTCACTTTTACAATGATCAGTTTGTGCTGCGCCGTGGCAGGGTCAGGAAGCCCTGTCGCCGTGGCGTTCGCTGTTTCTCCCTGCTGGCCTCCAGTATCAGGACCCTCCTGGGAACAGAACCGGGGTCTCTGCGTGCACCCCGACCGCCAGCAGCCCCTGTGAACTGTGGGGGTTGATTTCACCCCTGACTTCAGGGAGGAGCCAGACTCGGGCCTGGCCAATCAGTGTATTTCACAAACCTTAGCCACAGGGGTCGGTCAGGCACAGGGACTTGACCCCCAGCTGGACCAGAGGATCTCCCAGGGAGGGCGTTTGCAGTCCCTTGAGTCACAGAGGGAATTAGGAGGCAACGGCTTCGGCCATTCTGCCAGACGAGGAAGAAGCTTGTGAGAGAACGAAGCCCACACCGGCACGCACAGCTGAGACCTGGAGATGCCGAGGACATCACCGGCTGCCTGGATCTATCTGTGCCTGAAGCTCTCCCTTGGGTTTTTCAAACAGGTGAGCCAGTGAACTCCCCTTTAGAAATGTCTGGGCAGCTGGAGATGGCTTTTGAGAGCAGGTAGTCACATTCGTCACGCACGCCGGGGGTGGGACACGGGTGCCAGGCCTGACTCAGGATGGCCCGGCCTGGGTCACGTGTCGGCCTCCCTCTCCAGGAGGAGGGCGCCCTACGTGGGGCAGGCCACGGGAGCACGTCCCTACTGCACAGCTGTCGGCTGGGGTCCGTCTGACTTAACCTGGGCATCAGGGATGTGAATCCGCTAGTGGCATGGCTGGTGCCAGCTCTGGAAGAGGGCGAGTAGTTAGCAGGTCCGCGCAGAGGATCAGGCAGGGGGACCTGGCGCATGGACGGGGGCACACAGCTCTCCGAGTCCGTCCCGGTGCTGCCTGGCCCTGCCAGTTTCTGAGGAGCTGTGGGGCGCAGCAGCAGTAACCAGCCGCCCGCGCCTGGGCTCCTCGTGTCCGCCCTGCTAGGCTCACGGCAGTGGAGGTGGGTGGGGGAGCACACGGACCCATCCCCCATGTGGTGACCAAGAGCCAGGACCACTCAGGGAACGCAGGGGCTCTCCGGGTGCCAGGTAGACAAAGGCACGTGCAAAAGTTTATGGAGGAGCCGGAGCTGTGGTGTGGCTGGTTAAACTGATGCCTGCAGGGCCGGCATCCCACATGGGCACTAGTTCGAGTCCCGGCTGCTCCACTTCTGATGCAGCTCCCCGCTAATGCACCTGGGAAAGCAGCAGAGGAGGGCCCAAGTGCTTGGGCCCTGCACCCATGGGAGAGCTGGAAGGACTTCCTGGCTCCTACCTTCTGCTTGGCCCAGCCCCGGCCATTGCAGCCATTTGGGGAGAGAACCAGCGGATGGAAGACCTTTCTCTCTCTTTGTCTCACTCTCCCTGCAACTCTGCTTTCAAATAAATAAAATACATCTTTAAAAAACGTTCACAGAAAGGCACCCAGGCAATTAAGAAGTGGGGTTTGAGTTTTTGCCTCAGTTCCCAGCGCAGTTTGGTTGGTGAACATACAGTCTCTCCACTACACTGAGTTCCAAGTTCCTGCATATATCTTCTTTTTTTAAGATTTATTTTATTTATTAGAAAGGAAGAGCAAGTGAGTGAGCGAGCGAGAGAGATCTTCCAAAACAGCCAGGACTGGATCAGGCTGAAGCCAGGAGCCAGGAGGTTCTTCCGGGTCTCCCACGTGGGCTCAAGGCCCAAGCATCTGGGGCATCTTCCACTGCATTATCAGAAAGCTGGATGAGAAGTGGAGCAGCTGGGACTTGAACCAGCACCCAGATGGGACGCCGGCACTGCAGGCGGAGGCTTAAGCTTCTATGCCACAGTGCCAGCCCTCAGTAAACAATATATTCGCTGCTTGTGAAAAACAAAAATAGGCTGGCGCTGCAGCTCACTAGGCTAATCCTCTGCCTGCGGCGCCGGCACCCCAGGTTCTAGTCCCGGTTGGGGTGCTGGATTCTGTCCCAGTTGCCCCTCTTCCAGGCCAGCCCTCCGCTGTGGCCCAGGAGTGCAGTGGAGGATGGCCCAAGTGCTTGGGCCCTGCACCCCATGGGAGACCAGGAGAAGCACCTGGCTCCTGGCTTCGGATTGGTGCAGCGTGCCGGCCGTAGCGGCCATTTGGGGAGTGAACCAAGGGAAGGAAGACCTTTCTCTCTGTCTCTGTCTCTCTCACTGTCTAACTCTGCCTGTCAAGAAAAAAAAAAAAGAAAAAACAAAAAACAAAAAGAAGATACATTTATTTTGGTGCCAAAAAATGTTGAAATCAATGTATAGTCTTTTCATCACGTGCATTTTCCCTGAACTTTTTGAAAACTTGTGTGCATACATCTCAATATTTTTGGCTCCAAAATAAACATCTTTTTTAAAAAAATTATTTATGTATTTATTTGCGAGGCAGAGTGAAAGGGACGGAGACACACACACACACACACACACACACACACACCCCTTTCATCTGCTGGTTCACTCCCCAGCTGTCTGCGAGTCCGTGCTAGGCTAGGCTGAAGGCAAGAGCCAGGAGCTCCAGCTGGGTCCCCAGTGGGGGACAGGGACCCAGGGACTTGGACCACCACCTGCTGCCTCCCAGGACGAGTTAGCAGGGAGCTGGATGGGAGGTGTGAGGAGCCGGGACTGGAACCGGAACCTTCCAGGTGGGGTATGGGGATCCCCAGGGAACCTTATCCACGGCACCCACGCCCACCCCAGCATATTCTCTAATCTGATGACCCGTGAATTCCGGGAACTACCTCTGTCTTCCGAGGCGTTCCCAGATCGGCATCGCACAAGTGTTTACGATTGCAAAATTTCACGAGAAACCTGAACATTTCACAGTTTGTACACTTTACCAGGTATTAAACCTCAATAATAATAACAATAAACTTTAAAAAATGGTAACACGCGTCAGTCACCGCCCACGTCCCAAGCCCTGTGCTGTGGCTTTTGTGTGCACCACGACACTGAGATCTCGGCACCACCGAGAAGCAGGTCCCGTCATTGTCCCCACTCTACGGATGCAGGAGCTGTGCCGGAGGCCGGTCAGCCCCGGCTGCAGTCTCCTGGCAGCACCGGCCTCCCATACCCGGGGCAGCACAGAGGAGTCTCCACAAATGCTTAGAGATGACAGGAAGTGGCGGCCAGTGCGCAGCCCCGGGTGCTGCCAGCAGGGCGCTCGGCCGCCCTCCGCCTCCGGCACTGTCTCCACCTCATCCCCCGCCCGCCTGCGCCTTACCGTGCCCGGATCCCGAATGTCAAGTTCGGAGGGAGGGAGGGCGGTTCCTTCTTCAGGCGCCGGTCGTCCTGGTCGCTGATGCGGATGTCGTTGAGCTGCCGGTACAGGAAGTTCTCGCGGGCGGTCACCAGGCCGGCCTTCACCGCCCCGCGGTTCATGGCCACGTAGTTGCGGGTCAGCTCGTGGGGGCAGGTGGGCTGCTGCTTAAACACGTCCCAGTGGCCGATGGCTGAGGGAAGAGGGGACAGAACTGGGGCCATGGGCAGCCTGGGAGGGAAGTTTCCCACGGCATGACTGGGAAGACACAGGGCTCCCCAAACCTGCAGCCTGCAATGGGGGTGGGGGAGCAGCCCTGCCCAGCCCCTGCAAAGCTCTGTGGCCTGGAGGGCAGAACCGGGGTTCCCAGGAATTCCAGAGGCTGCCTGGGGAACCTTCCATGGGGCCAGGGTCTCCTGGCTTTGGACACGCTCTGGGCGAGCGGGCCTCTCCTGCCCCTGGCTGGATGGCACAGTCTAGCCAGCTCACCAACCTGCTGAGTTCCCCACTGCGGCCGAGCCTAGGGTTTTGCAGTCCGCTGACCCGGCTGGTGGCTTCCCCCCGGGGGTCTTCTCTGGCCCCCCCGACAGCCCCCCGTGCGCACCTCAGCCCCCTCGAGCTCCGAGCTCGCCCGCTCACCTTCCGGCACCCCGCCGTCCAGGCCCCGGACGTAGAGCCCGTAGTTGAAGTTGACGCCGGGCAGACTGCAGCTTCTTTCCCGGGGCTTGCCCAGCTCGGCCTGCGGGGAGGGCAAAGGCAGAGTGAGGCCCACCGGCTCCCAGCCGGCAGGGAGGCGCCCCGGAGCCCTGTGCTTGAGGACGGCTGGGCCAGGAGAACCAGGCGGCATCCTGGAAGGAACAGCGGAGCGCCGAGCAGAGCCCCGCCTGGCCTGAGCCGGAAACATCGTCGGGGAGGAGGCGTCTTTCCCACCTGACTTGCTTCCTGCCACAGCCAGCTCCAACCGTGGTCTCTGGAGCCCAGGGGGACACTGATCCGCCCCTGCAGGGCGGAGACCTGGTGACAGCACCGACTGTCACCCCCTTGTCGGCTGGGCACCTGCTCCCGCCCTCTGGGTCTCTGGGGAATGCCTCCTTGCCCCCCCAGCTTCATTATCTCCCACATGAACCTCCCATTCTGCAGATGTGGAAAACTGAGACTTTGAGCTGCAGACATATGGCTGCAGCTCCTAAGGGATGGGGCAGGACACCATGTGGGAGTGGCCTGAGGGCTGGAGCTCCTGGTCCCCCTGTCCAGAGACTTGCCTCAGAAAGCAGCTTGCCAAGTCAGCCAGCGCTGTGGCATAGCTGGTTAAGCTCCACCTGCGGCACTGGCATCCCATATGTGTGCCAGCTTGAGTCCTGGCTGCTCCCCTTCTGATCCAGGTCCCTGCTAATGCGCCTGGGAAAACGCATTCACTGCGTTCCCTCCCCAAATGGCCACAACAGCCAGGGCCGGGCCAGGCTGTCGCCGAGCTGACCAGGGGGCCTCTGCACGGCACTGGCGTCCTACCCCCTGCCCTCCCACAGAGGACGGCAGTCACCCTGCCCTGTGCACCACGGAGGGAGCAATGGGCCCACGGCCCCCGTGGGGAGACCAGCTGCCTGTGGGAACTGGGTAGGCACAAGCAAGGACCAATGGTACCCCAGCCGCAGCAACCTGTTTCTAACTCCCCAGAGCATTCTCTGGGCCGAGCTTCTGAGCTAGGGAGTCGCATCCTGAGGGCCCGCGGAACACAAGGGTGCTTCTCTCCCTCCCTCCAGTGTGTCGCCTCAGGGCACGGAGCCGACCCCCCAACCCCAGCTGAAGTCAGCCAGGAAGCAGGTTGGGTGATCCGAGATGCCCTGCCCACTCCTGAGCCCGACACTCAAAGGTATCACAGAGGCTGCCTTTCAGAAGCCCCGGGGATCCCGAGGCTGTCCCCGGTGCAGCTCCGGGAATCCTCCGTTACCTGCTGCTGGCTTCCACCTGTCCCCGGATACGCCAGCGCGGCCACTGCCCCGAGTTCTTCAGGCTTAGGTGTATCTCGAGCCCCTTGGGTCACAGGTGAACGCCTGGAGGAGCAGCAGCGTCAGCCACGGCCAGCCCACCCACACAGTGAGAGGGACCAGCCGGACCACGCCACCCACATTTGCCGCCAGGCCGACCATGGCGCCCACGCGCTGGGCCTGCCCGCTGCTGCCCGGGCTTCAGACGGCCCTACAAAGAGGGTTACTAGCATGCCTGTCTGACAGCTGAGGAGGCCTGGAGCGCTTGGGGTGAAGCAGCTGCCTATGATACCGGAATCCCATATGGGTGCAGTTTGAGTCCTGGCTGCTCTACTTCCGATGCAGCCATTTAGGGAGTGAACCAGTGGAAGGAAGACTGCTCTCTGCCCTTCAAGCAAAAAAAAAAAAAAAGCTGGTGAGTGGCCAAGGCAGGATTTGAACCCACATCTAATTCTACCCGGCCCGGGCCTCTTCATTACTGTTTGTTTGTTTTTAAGATTTACTTATTTACTTGAAAGGCAGAGTTACAGAGAGCGACAGAGATCTTCCAACCACTGGTTCACTCCTAAATGGCCTCAATGGCTAGGGCTGTGCCAGGATGAAGCCAGGAGCCAGGAGCTTCTTCCAGGTCTCCCACGTGGGTGCAGGGGCCCAAGCACTTGGGCCATCCTCCATGGTTTTCCTAGGCCATTAGTAGGGAGCTGGATTGGAAGTAGAACAGCCGGGACTCGAACCAACGCCCCATGTGGGATGCCTGCACTGCAGGTGGAGGCTTAGCCCGCTTTGCCACAGCACCAGCCCTACTGCTGACGGTTTTGCATAAACTACCGGGATTGTTCATTGTCTTCCTGTGCACAAATAATTTTTTAAAAGATTTATTTTATTTATTTGAAAGACAGAGTTACAGAGAGAGGTAGAGGCAGAGAGAGAGGTCTTCCTTCCATTGGTTCACTCCCTAGATGGCTACAACGGCTGGAGCTATGCCGATCCGAAGCCAGGAGCCAGGAGCCAGGAGCCTCCTCCGGGTCTCCCATGCGGGTGCAGGGGCCCAAGGACCTGGGCCATCCTCCACTGCTTTCCCAGGCCGCAGCTGAGAGCTGGATCAGAAGAGGAGCAGCCAGGACTAGAACCGGCACCCATATGGGATGCCGACACTGCAGGCGGCAGCTTTACCCGCTACGCCACAGCACCGGTCCCACAAATAATTTTTAAGAGTAATTTTGTTTATTTAAAAAGCAGAGTGACAGAAAGAAGGAGAGAAACAGAGAGAGATCTTCCATCCACTGGTTCACTCCTCAAACGGCTGCAACAGCCAGGGATGGGCCAGGCCAGAGCCAGGACCCAGGAACTCCATCCGAGTGTCCTGTGTGGGTGGCAGGGGCCCAGGCAGTGGGCCATCTTCTACTGCTTTCCCAGGCTCATTGGCAGGGAGCTGGGTGGGAAGTGGAGCAGCCGGGACATGAACTGGCGCTCCAGTGTAGGATGCCGGTGTTTAAAGTGGCAACTGCACCACGATGCCAGGCCCGTGTGCACAAATCTTATCCTACAACTGTGTGTGGGGGTCTTCATGCTCCCTGCTTCCCACCCTCCAGGACCCAGCACAGCACCCCACACCAGGAGAACCCCCGGCAAAGGCCGCTGTTGGACATGAAGCAGGGTAGAGGAAAGAGCCGGCACCAGAGAACATTCTAGAACTGAAATGGCTGGGACACAGGACCGCTAAGTCTTGGCTGGGTCTGGGCAAAGAGAGGGAAAAAGAAGGGGTAATACAGACCCGGGGCTGGCGCCTGGGAGGAGCCGAACCACAGATCACAGCGGGGCAGCCAGGGAGGCAGGAGAGCCAGGGGGCGTGGGGGAACTCCGGGGGCACTGACCCAGCCCCTCCCCCCACTTGCCGGGACCGGGGGGGGGGGGGGCAGGTGAGGCATGCAGAGGAGCGCCTGGCCCTGGACTTGCAGACATGGGCAAGCAGGCGGGGACAGCTACCCGAGACCAGCTGCCACCAGGGCGGTCAGCGGATTTTCCATGGGGCTGTGGCTCGAGTGTCGCCTTCACGTTCGTGGGAAACGCCACCCCCTGTGCCACGGTCAGAAGGGGGCGGCCGTTAGGGCAGGGGGCTGCACCGTGACATCAGGGCCCGCCTCCGTGAGCGGGCGCAGGCTCGGGGTCTTTGTAAACGGGCTGGAAGGAGGGAGAATTCCCCCTTCTTGTTCATCCTGTGCCTCCCACCACGTGAGGACATGGCCTTCGTTTCCCCGTCCTTGACGCGGAGCCCTGGCCCCGCCTGACAGGCCAGCAGAGCCACAGTCTTGGCCTCCCAGGCCCCAGAGCTGGCAGAAGCACGTTTCTGTCCTTTGCAGACTGCTCGGTCGCAGGTGCGACATTGCAGCAGCCCGTGGGAACCTCATGCTGACAGCGACAGGTGAGACTCGGCCACAAACCTCGGCTTCGGTGGGACACCCAGGTCCCCAGGCAGCTCCCAGCCCCCGCCGGCCCGAGACAGACACTCATGGAGGCTGGAATGTGCAAAAGCCCCTGGGGCAGATGACAGGCACCAGCTGCTGGGCCACGTGGGGCGCTAGAGCACCTTCCCTGCGCGAGCATCCATCCCTTAGCACTGCCACGCTCTCTTTACTGCCCCTCCGTGCGGCAGGTTTCTCAGTCTACAGATAAGAAGACGGAAGCCCCACACTTGCCCCGACCCACCCAGGCGGCAAGCGGGAGAGCGGGGGTTCAGCTCAACCTCTCAGCACCCCTACCCTGCACTGAGCCCACGGCGGTCCCTCACCTCTCACGTCAATGCCACGAAGGCAGGCCACGTCATCCCCACTGCGTGGATGGGAAACCGGGGCTCAGAAAGGGAAGGGGCCCAGGAGCCCTCGTGGGCCCTCAAAATCCTTGCGTTTCTCACTTTCTCACGGCTGAAGTTTTGAGACGTCCTGGGCAGAATTCCAGAGGCAGAGCAGGGAACCGTGGATGCCCGGGAGCCATTCAGACCCGGCCCAGCAGCCAGACGCCCGTGGCCGAGGCGTCAGAATCCAGAGGCGGATGTGGAAGCAAAACCCTAGCTGGAACCTGCCTGCCCGCCC
Source organism: Sylvilagus bachmani (assembly GCA_015711505.1). NCBI lineage: Eukaryota > Metazoa > Chordata > Mammalia > Lagomorpha > Leporidae > Sylvilagus > Sylvilagus bachmani. Next base: position 90,506,991 of record CM027406.1, on the reverse strand, counting down.
TCCCCTGCCTTCCCCCACCCCCGATCTCCCCTGTCACCGAGGGGCTTGGCTGGAACACGGCTCAGGGTGACAGCTGTCCCCATCAGCAGACAGCTTCATTAAACCTCATTAAGACGTCAGCCCTCTCCGCCTGATTCCCCATCTCTCAACTCTAATTACAACCCTCTCTCGCCCCGTCCCAGGGGGTCCTGGCTCCTCCGGGCTCTCCCGCAGCAGCGGCAGCTCCCTCCACTCTCCACCAGGAAGGGCCGGGCCCTGGAACCATACCTGGCCCGGAGGCCCCCCCGCAGAGCAGTCAGACCCCAGCGCGAGAACCACGAGGGCTTCCAGGGGTGGGGGGCGGGGGCAGGGACCAGCAGCGTTTCCTCCTAGGCCCTGGGAACCAAGGTCCCTGGTCCTACAACCTGCCCGCGTCCCATCTCCACGGACAACTCCTTCCAAACAAGTGACCCAGCCTCCTGGCTCGAGTCTGATCATTCCCCACCCAATGTACTTTTTTCCCCTCTTAAGTGGCCCCTGTTCTGCACTAAAGAGGTGAGAACAGGTGCTTGGGCGGCCCGCACTGGCTCTCAACCCCAACGGTCCTTTCTAGAAGGGCCAGTTTCCTGCCCGGGAGCTCCGTGCCAGGTTCTAGGCTTTTCTTACCCGTTCACTCCCTCGCCAGCCAGCTCCTCGGAGGAATCCGTCACTCCCCACTTGCCCGCAGCCACACACAGCTTAGCTCATTAACCCTCAGGCCCTACATCTGAATTAAGTGAACGTTTGAAGTTCCGCAGTTGAAAAGCCACCGCTCGCTTTCCCGCATTCGATCAAAGCGCAGTTACGGGAAATCCCACGGTTATTGCCTGGTAGTTATTAAATAAATGCCGAGGACACGGCTGCAGCCACGCAGCCAGCCGCGGGCGCACCCGGACCACGGCGCCCAGGGAGGGGGAGATCATTATTGTAAAACAACTTAAGATCCTCGAATGAAAAGCACAATATAAATGCAAATTGTGATCGTTATTAGCAGAGAAGATATTTATTTATTTCCATAATGAGAGCCTCAGATAAACAATCGTGTAAAATAAGGTGTATTACGGATCAGCGGATGCAGGCGCCGCTCGGAAGCCGGGTCCTTTGAACCCACCTCGCTGTCTGAGTGGCAGCTGAACACCGAATAATGATACTAAAACGCCCCCTGTGAGAGGGCCACATCGAATGTGATCAAAGGTGTGTAAGATAAAGTCAAGTGCAAGAATCCGCAGCATGAGTCCCCAGTCTACGCAGATCGCTGTTACGACCAGGCTGTTTGTCTTTGGGTGGTTGGTTGTTTTGTTTTGGGTTTTCTTTTTTAATGCAATGCTAAACGTGCTGAAGGAAACCCAGCCACGTGACAGCACGGTAGAGGCTGTGTGGTTGGAGACAGGCGGCGCCTTCCTTTGAGTACCAAGATTTTCACTTTCCAGTGGGAAAAAAGGCACAGAGCCGGGGTAAATGATTCACTTTTATTTCCTGTTTTAAGAAGTTCCCAGAAGCCTCTTCTGTGCCACTCTGAGTCCTGTGAGTTTGCAGGAGCAATTCAAAAGACCTGGGGAGGGGGGCGGTGCAGGCGCTGTGGGGAGTCGGGTAAAGCCACCGCCTAGGACACCAGAATCCCTTACGGGCGCCAGTTCATGTCCTGGCTGCTCCAATTCCGATCGGGCTCCCTGCTGATGCACTTGGGAAAGCAGCAGAGGACGGCCCAGTGTTTGGGCCCCTGCACCCGTGTGGGAGACCTGGAAGAAGCTCCTGGCTTCGCCCGGTCATTGCGGCCATTTGGAGAGTGAAACAACAGACGGAAGACCTCTCTGTCTCCCCCCTCTCTCTGAAACTCTGCCTTTCAAATAAACCTGTTCTTTTTTTAAAGGCCTGTGGGAAATGCAATTAAAAGATGCTTGCTTTAGTGCAACAGCTTTTTTAATCCACATGTAATCTTTTCATAATTTGCATTTCCATGAACTTTTAAAAAATTTATTTATTTATTTAGAAAGCAGAGTGCCAGAGAGAGAGAAAGATCTTCCGTCTGCTGGTTCACCCCCACATGGCCACACAGCAGGGCTGAGCCAGGAGCTGGGAACTCCACCTGTGCCTCCCACGTGGGTGCAGGGGCCCAAGCGCTTGAGCCAACATCTGCTGACTTCCAGGCTGGATGGGAAGCGGAGCAGCCAGGACAGGAACAGGCGCTCTGATAAAGAATGTCAGCGTCCCAAGCGGGGGCTTAGCCGGCTGGACCACAGCGCCAGCCCCCATGTGAGCTTCTGAAGGTGGATCGCAAAGTGTCTGCGGCAAAATCAACTTTTAATTCACTTTCATGAACTGTGTGGGGAGAGGCGGCCTGGAGGGGGCAGCTGCGGGCCCACAGAGAGAAGACGGGCCACGGCCTGGGAATTTTGTCACATGGAACCAAGCTCCCATCCCAGCTGGGCCACCCCACCCCACCCCCACCGCCCCGCCGAGTGATCTTGGGCAGGTCACTTGTCTTGTCTGGGACCCTTTTCCCACTTGTAGGGTAATTCCTGGCACTGGCCTGCAGGCACACTCAGGACCGGGTGGTTCTGTCCCTGCTGTGCACGGCTCTGCAGCTCAGGGCCACCCTGGACAAAGGGGACCTTCTCCAGCCCCTCTCGGGCCTGTCCTGCCGCTGTGTTCGGTCCTGGTTCCCACCCAGGGCTGCCTGGCTTTTGCTGCCTGCCTGGCTCTTCCCTGTTCCTGGGGCAGCCGGGTCTGCCTTCCTGCGGCCGCCGGCTTGGATCTCGCTGCTGATGTATGGCCCTCGCCGTGGCGGTCACGGCGACAGGGCCCCCAGCGTTCCCTCCCCTCCCCCTCGACAGCTTGAAGTCAGCTCCTTCATTTGCATTTACATGATCTCGCTGTGCAGCTTATGAGATGGAGAGATTTATTTGCTACTTAGCTTGATGTTTGATTACACTCGGAGAAGGCGGCGGCGGGCGGCAAAGTGCACGGATGCATCCACGCGGAGCCGTGGCCTCTGGGGGCCTGTAACTCAGCTCCGTTCAGGTGGATGAGGGGGAACCACAGCGCCCTGCAGGAAGGCAGGCCGGGCAGCCGCGCCCCGCTCTGGGTGTCTTGTAAAAAGCAATAGAAGCTGGCCGGAGGCCCCCAGAGTAGGGAGCGCCCCAAGTCGCTCTCATGAGGAAGCTTCCGGAAGCTTCTCCTCCGGTGCAAACGCAGAAGTTCCCAACAGGGCGGCGCATCCACCGCAGCCAGGCTCCCTCCCGGCTGACCGTCCAGGCGAGCTCCGCCTCTGCCAGCGACACCTGCGTGGGCCTGACCTGGCCGCTCAGACAGTCTGAATACCAAGTTCCTTGTTTTGTAAAATGGGGACGCGGGTGCCCCCTGCTAAGATCTGTGACTGAGGTGGCCACAGACTGAGTGCCCGGTAAACGGGAGCCGTAAGCGAGCCCAGGGGGCACCGCCACTCAGGGCCCTGCTCTGCTCCCCGGCTGGGGGCGCCACCAGGCCGGGTTGAATTCCGGCCCCTGCTGTGCGCAGCCAGGGGGTGCTGGAGGGAGGCAGGCTCGTTTGCTGGAGCCTGGCAGGGTGAGGAGTGGAGATCGGCCACTGCCAGCCTACCCCCTGCCACACTCCAGATCCGAATGGAACCATTTGCTCCTGGGGCACAACAGCTGAGTGGTTAAGAAATGGGAGCCACGGCCAAGCCTGAGCCGGGATTCCGGCTTCTCAGATCCATGCCTTCAGCAAGTTACTCAACACCCGAGCCTCAGTTTCCCTACCTATAGAATGGGTGTGACGAGAGTGCCCAGCGCAGAGGGCTGGTGGAGCCGTTCATCTCGCAGAGGGCCTGGAGGGGTTGTAACAAAAAGCAGTCACACGAGCCAGGGGCTGTCACCAGACTCCCCCGGCTCTGAAGGAGCAGCGATTCTGTCTGTATGAATAGAGACCTGTTGCACAGCTAACATCTGTGACAGTCCCGGAGTCAACCACCCGGGGCAGCGGTGCGGTGCCCTGGGTGAAGCTGCCTCCTCCAATGCCAGCCTCCCACATGGGCACGAGCTTGTGTCCTGACTGCTCCACCTCTGACCCAGCTCCCTGCTAATGGCCTGAAATGGTCCAAGTGCTTGGGCCCCGGCCACTCACATGGGTGACTGGGATGAAGCTCCTGGCTCCTGGCTTTACCTGGTCCAACCCTGGCTGTTGCAGCCATCTGGGGAGGGCACCGGTGGATGGAAGATCTCTCTCTCTCTCTCTCTCTCTCTCTAGCTCTCACTTTCAAATAAGTAAGCAAATTTGCGCCAGTCTGAAGCCAGGAAGCAGGAGCTTCCTCCTGGTCTCCCATGCGGGTTCAGGGGCCCAAGCACTTGGGCCATCCTCCACTGCCTTCCCAGGCCACAGCAGAGAGCTGGATCGGAAGTGGAGCAGCCGGGACTTGAACCAGTGCGCATTCGGGATGCCGGCCCTGCAGGCGGCGGCTTTACCTGCTACACCACAGCGCCAGCCCCAACAAGGAAATCTTTAACAGAGAGGCTCCCCCTACGACCCAGCAATTCTGCTCCTAGGCGCACGCCCGGAAGAACTGAAAACAAATACGTGCATGTGTGTGTTCACGCAGTAACACTCACAACGACCACAGAAGGAGGAGGAGAACGTGCTCTGTCCGCACAAGAGAACATTCTTCAGGGAGGAAGACCCCGGTTACAACATGGGTGGACCCTAAAACATGCTAAGAGAAAGAAGCCAGGCAGATGCGCAAGGCACAGGTGGCGCCGAATCCTTGGCTACGCCAAGCCCCGAATGGGGGCCGTGCAGGGCTGGCGGCTCATGAATGTCACCACTGGAGGGACACACGGTGGCTCCCACTCCTCTGTCTTCAGGCTGGGAGGTGGGGAAGCCCGTGACGTGAGGGACCTGAGGTCCAGTAGCAGGACAGCGGCTCAGGAGGAAGTGAGACTTGGGCTGGGCCGGAGTCTGAAGGTCATCTGCGCCCAGGGCACGCTGCCCGCTGCTCGGATGGCTGTGGTGGTGCAAGCTGGCGGGGGCGTGTGTGTGAGGGGCCCTGGCTTCGGGCAGCCTTGCTGGGTGGCCGGTGTGGACAACCGAGCGCCCCGCCCCCTGTGCCTCACCCTGCCCGTCCCAGGGACCTCCACGGAGCACTGCGACCTCACCCAGGGGTCCCTCACCCAGCCTGGGCCCCCTCCGGTGTGTGCTGTCCTGGGGGGAGGAGGGTCTCCCAGTTAGACAATGGTGAGGAGGGAGCAGCTTCTGTGTCTTTGAGGGGAATGAGTCTCGTGGCCACAGGACTGAGACTGGACATCGGAGGCCAGGGGCCAGGGTGAGGGTCCCTCCCGCCAGCCCCCTCTCCAGCCTGGCGCCGCTTCAGCAAAGGAGGCGGCAACTTGCAGCCGCTTTGATGTGGCGAGGAGCGACTTCCAGCACCGCTGAGGAGCGGGGAGTGAAAAGAGCCCCCCACCCCGATACCCCACCCCACCCCCACGGCGGGCCGGCGGCGTGAGGGACAAACGCCGCAGCCACCCGGTCACTCAGTCGGTTCAGCCGCCAAGGGCCACAGGCAGCGGCCCCCCGAGGGAGCCGATTTCAGAACGAGGCCTCCCTATGAAAAGAGAAGGGGAAAAACAAACAAAGCAGGAAGAAAGAAGGGAGAAGCCGAGAATGATCTATGTACTTATCCAAAACTTAAAACAGAAATCAAAGGGAAGCTGAACTGTTTTAAGTTTTGACAGCCGCGGGCCGTGCTGTTTGGTCGCTCTGTTTATGTTTTCCTTTTCTTGATGGACTCATTGAGAGTCGCATCATGTAATCGGGAAGAAAAATGCTCCGTGTCCCCCCACCCCCGCAGACCCTTGTTCCTTCCCGAGAACAGATGAAAACGCCAGCTCCAGTGACTTCTGTTTTGATGTATATTTCATAATCTCTCATTGATTGTAAGTTTTATTTCCATGTCAATAAAAAAAAGTGGTATTGTAATAAGTGAATAGGAGTTTAACACAAAACGGCGGCTGACCTGTCAGCGCCTGGCCGGGGAGTGGAGGAGCAGGAAGTGGCTTTAGAAGGCCCGGGGCCACTGGGGACAGGAGCCGGGGGCTGTGGATCCCAGCTCCAGGCTGGGTCCTCCCGCCCCTCCTCCCGGCAGCCTGGGGGGCTGGAGGAGATCGGCTCTGCGGTGACATTTTGGGGGAACCTCAGCAGGCTTCCCCTGCCCCAGTGGCAGAGGAGGCGGCAGCAGCCAGTGACAGGCGCCTGTCGGTGCCCTGGAGAATACAGAGAGGGGTGGCAGCGGCGTAGGATTTGGGGGCACATCAAGACACAAGCCGCAAACACACAGCTGGCTGGATTGGGGGGAATTCGGACAATGTGGCAGGAGAGGGGGCACTGGACAGAGAGGGAGGACGAGGGCACCCTGGGGGAGACCGGGCCAGGCCAGGGAGCTGCCAGGGCTGTGGCCGTGTGGGTCTGGCAGTGCTAAGTCTCTGTCCTATTCACGCAGCCAAGAGTGGCAAAGTTTTGTGGGATACACACAACAGGCGGGTCCTGAATGGCTGAAAATCTGCTTGTTTGGCTGTTTTTTTTAAATGACTTTATTTATTTATTTTTGAAAGGCAGACTTACGGAGAAAGAGAGAGAGATTGATCTTCATTCGCTGGTTCACTCCCCAAACGGTTACAATGGCTGGGGCTGTGCCAGGAGCCCAGAGCTTCTTCTGGTCTCCCATGTGGGTAGCAGGGGGCCAAGCACTTGGGTCATCTTCCGACTCTTTCCCTGGCACATTAGCAGGGAGCCCAATCAGAAGGGAGCAACAGGGTCTTCAACCAGAGGTGTGTGGGATGGCGGCGTCGCAGGCATCAGCTTAACCCTCTGTGCCCCAGTGCCGGTCCCTTGGGCTGTTTTCTTAAAGCAATTGGCTATGCAAAGATTTGGAGCCTGAGCTGTTGGGAATAAGGTCTCAGCGGGTGGTAAAGAGCCCCCTTCCTGTAGGGCAGTGGTCTGTGGCTCCCTTATAGAATGGGGGCCACAGGTGCTACAAGGAGGGTGCCTCTGCCCCTGGCTCTCACCTCCCCCGACACTCCATCTTTCACTGTCCAATGCCTTTTTCCAGCTACTTGAATCAAGGGTGTCTTCCTGGGGTCGGCACTGTGGCGTAATAGGCTAAGCCTCTGCAGGCCAGTATCACATATGGGCATCGGTTCGTGTCCAGGCTGCTCCACTTCTAGTCCAGCTCCCTGCTAATGGCCCTGGGAAAGCGGCGGAAGATGGACCAAGTACTTGGGCCCCTGCACCCGCGTGGGAGACCCAGAGGAAGTTCCTGTCTCCTGTATTTGGGCTGCCCCCGCGTCAGCTGTTTCAGCCATTAGGGGAGTGAACCAGCAGGTGGAAGATCTCTCTCTGTCTCTCCCTCTCTGTAACTCTGCCTCTCAAATAAATGAATACATCTTTAAAAAAAAAAAAAGGGTCCCTCCCTGCATAAAGTCTGTGCCACACCCCCTGACCTTCCATGCACACTGTGCCCTCCACCCCAGTTTAAATGTCGCCTCCCTGGGGAAGCCCCTGACTCCGCGGCCCCAGCTGGAACTCCAGCCTTGTGATCACACGCGTTTTCCCTCTGGGCCCCCAGGATCGTGTGGGTAGTGACTTCTGCCATGGCTCGCCCAGCTGTGCGCTAGTCGCGTGGGCCCAGGCCAGGTCTGTGACGTCCCCCGGTCCGGCCCGCAAGAGCCCTTCAATGCGCATCTCTGGAAAGCTTGCACGGCTCAGTGCCAGCGAGTGGCACAGACGGCCAAGGCTCCTCCCAGGCCTGCGCCACCCAGGGCAGCTGCTCTAGAACCAAGTCTGGAATCTGCTCCCAGGTTCTCCCGGGAAAGCCCTGTCCACCGTGGGCCCCAAGGAAGGTCGGATGGAGCGGGAGCAGCAGAACCAGGCGACTTCCAGCCTCATGACCACGGCAGGTGCCAGCAGCCTCAAGGGTGGAAGACCGGAGGCTGATGGGGAGGACAGTCCAGGGGCAGCCAGAAGAGGCTCCCTCACCTATTCTCTGGCCTCACAGGTCCTACCTGCCCCAGAGGGCTGAGGCAACTGACCCCAAGGGCCCCTTCCAGCCCTGGTGTTCTCGTTCTGGGGCACATCCAGCTCCCTAACATCTCAATCCATGTCATCCGGATCCCCGACTTCTCAATCCATGTCATCTGGATCCCCGACTTCTCAATCCATGTCATCCGGATCCGCATCATCTCAATCCATGTTCTCCCGGTCCCCGTCATCCCAATTCAGCTCATCTGGATCCCCCACTTCTCAAACCACATGGTCACCTGCTTTGGCTCAGGAAAGCAGAGCCACACAGCAAGACGGCTTTGGAGTATGCCTGATCTGGGCTCCCATGTCAACCCACCCGCTTGTTAGCTGTGTGACTTTGGGCGAGGACCTCACCAGCCAATTCCTGGGTTGGTGGCCCTTGCACAGTAGGCCACACCAATATCTTTGGCAAGAATGAGTGGCAACTGTTACTAGAGCTGACGTCACCTGTCCCACCTCCACCCACCCCATCCCCTAGAGACCAGCTCCTGTCCACTTGTCCACACGCTTTCAACCAGAGAGAACCCGCTGGGGCCTCCTGCACACCCTGTCGACCCCTCGAGGAAGCATCTCGGGGGTCGGGGTGTGTGTGTGGGTGGGTGGGCAGGTGGTCCTCAGGAGGCTGAACTGCACCAGGTACCAGGAATGGAAAATATTTGAGGCACGCCTTAACCAAGGCCTTGAACCAACCAACACACGCACACAGCAGCCCACCGAGGCCCTCCTCTGTGCATGCTCCCGTCTGTCTGCCTGGAAACGGGAATTGCTGTGGCCCTGTGGTTGGGAGGGGAGTGTGGGTTACAGAGATCTGAGCGCCAGGGAGGGTGGGGATGTTCGCGGAGGGAGGGTAGGGTGAGAAGTAAGTCTGTACCTATGACATGCGTGGAACGTGTTCACCTTATGCCAATAAAAAAAAATTTTAAGAAATAGATCTGAGGTCTTGGGAGGCGGTTGAGGCAGGTGACCGAGAAGGGGACGGGGCTGCATTGCCAAGGTAGAGACTTCGCCTACGGCCGTCCTCGCTGCCTGTGAGCCGTGTGCGCTCGGCGCTCCGTCTGGGAAGTGACCAAGCTCCACGCTGCGCCTACGCCTACAGTGGATCATTAAAGAATTCAAAGAGAGACCACCCCGATGCTGAGAGGGCTCCGGTGACGCTCTCGATCCGACTTAGAAAACAGACAGATCTGGTGCGGCGGAATAATTTTCCTCTTCTCTGCACAAAATCAGGAATGCCGGTCAGACGCGCCACGGCTGCCGGGAGCGCATGCAAACCGGTACAGACCAGCCTGTAATTACCAAAATAGAAGGAGAACGGCGTTTTGTACTGAATGACAAGCTGCTGAGCGGAAATCTAATTTGGTCTAATTAAGCAGCCTTTTGTGAGGATTTGTCTTTAGATGAAAAGCGGGAGCCAAAGAGATCTAAATGCAAATGAACTCCAGCATTTTGGTTTTAAAGGGCCAGGCGGAGGAGAGGCCTGCTCTGTGCGAGTCCTCTTGGCTCACCCTGGGGCCACACTGGGCCCCATCTGCCTGGCACTTGCCTTACCCATCATGCTGTTTGGTTTGGTTTGTTTGACAGGACACACCGCATGCCACCGACAGAACTATTGGGTGCAAATCTTATTTCGCCCAAAGTATGAAAAGCCACGGGCCGGGGGGGGGGGGGAATGGGGGGGCTCACTGGAGGATTTGGCTCTTTTTCCCGGAGAATATGCTTTTGCAAGTCTGCAGGGCTGAAAACACACACAGCGACGTCGGCACTGGCAGCAGTGGTGGGACCAATCCTGTGCCTCGGTTTCCCTGGGGGGCAGTCTGTCTAGAGGCTTGAGGCTGAGGAGCCCAACTTTTCCGCTGGGTCACAGGCTCGGGCATCGGACCCAGGGAGTCTCTGTGTCGACTCGCCCCAAACTCAGATGCAGGTGTGAGCCCTCCGGGGGTCCCCAAGACCACTCGCTCCAGTAATTTGCTAGAGGCGCCCCCAGAACTCGGGGCCGCTGGGCTTATGGTGGGTTACAGCTAAGGATACAGACAATGAGCAGCTGAGGGACGAGCACCTGGGGTGGGGTCCAGGAGACACCACCTGCCCCTCTCGGGGGAGTCCCGGTGATTAGGAGGACGACGATGACATCATCGTTGATGACCTGAGACCACACGCCTAGAGCAGTCCTGGCTGCCAGGGAAGCTGGCCTGGGCCTTGCAGGCTAGGGTTTTTTCATGGACGTCATCGTCCAGCCCCTGCGGGGGTGAACTGACACCGTGTGACCGAGGACCCCCAGAGAGATGAAGACCCTCTAATCAGGCAAAACATTGTCCAGGCTCGGAGGTTAGAGGTCAGCTCCCACTGGGACAGGGCCAGTCTTTCCTCTGGACCGTGCAGGGTGTGGACAACCCAGGCTGCTGAGTCCACCCCGGCTGTGCCATGGCTGAGTCGCTCCTGCCAGGCACGCCGGTGACTGCCAGACCTGCTTCGGTCAGGGGGCCAATGAGGGAGAAAAGAAAAGTTCCCTCCCGTGGATGCCACGTTTCCCGTCTTGGCACTTCACTCTTTGCTTCTCAAGAAACTGGACTTTGGGGCGGGCAGTGGGCGTCGCAGCACAGCAGGTTAAGCCACTGCTCGGGCTGCCCCCTCCTGGGTGCTGTGACGTCACTCAGCGCAGACCAGCCGCAGCAAAGGGGCCCGTGGAGAAGGAAGGCAGCGGTGTTTGGCTGAGAAGTTGACACCCGCATCCCACACCAGGGCGCCTGGGTTTGACCCCCGACTCTGGCTCCTGACTTCAGCTTCCTGCCAATGCAGACCCTGGGGGACAGCGGGGGACGGCTCAAGTGCTTGGGTCCCTGCCACCCACATGGGAGACCTGACTCCCGGCTCCTGGCTTCAGTCAGCCTTCAGTCTCCTGGCCGTTGTGAGCATTAGGGGAGTGAACTAGTAGATGAGAGCTCTCTCTCCGTTTCTAACAAATAAAACAAGATAATAAAATAAAGCCCACAAGAACTAAGTGTCTGCTCTGGCCCGGATTCACTTCTTCCTCGTGATGTGATGATACCTGGGGAGTCTGGCGCTCTGCCTCCTCTGCGTCTCACGAAAGCTTGATTGGAAAGGAGAGGGAATGCAGCGCAAAGGGCGGAGCCAGCGTTGTGTCGTAGCAGGTTAAGCCTCCACCTGCAGTGTAGGCATCCCATATAGGTTCGAGTCCAGGCTGCTCCATTTCCGATCCAGCTCTCTGCTATGGCCTGGGAAAGTGGCAGAGGATGGCCCAAGAGCATGGGCCCCTGCACCCACGTGGGAGACCTAGAAGAAGCTCCTGGCTCCCAGCTTCGACCTTGCCCAGCTCCAGCCATTGAAGCCATTTGGGGAGTGAAACAGCAGTGGATCAGAGACTTCTCTCTCCATCTCTCCTCATCTCCCTGTAATTCTTTCAAATAAATAAAAAATAATAATAAATCTTTTCCCCCAAAAGGGTAAAGGACAGCCTCATGTTTGCTTGGAAGCGTCAGGCCTCGAGCTCCAGCGGGTAACAAAACCCTTCTGGTTGGAATCATCTCTATTCCAACAACAAAATGGTTAAAAGTTCAGGTCTGAAATGATGTATTTCCTTAATGTAAAACAACCTCAGAAGGACCAAGTCTCCTCACTCTTCCACACCCCAGAATTCCCACAAGAAATCAAATATAATCCTCTTTAAGAAGCTTTAAATAATTTTGAGCTTTCTTATTGACTTATTAAAATGCAGCTTAAAACACGCCTTCAATGCAATCCTTTTACAAGGGTCACGGATATAAAATTTGAAGAACTATGATTAGTAGATCAGTGGGAGAGACACGGGCAATCAGAGCCAAGTCTGACCATTTCAGAGAAAACTTTGTTGGCCTTTCCTGGTGCCCCCGACCCTCGCCCGGCCTGCCCTGGGTCCCGTGCCACCTGGCTGGCCTTCGTGTGAGCCCTCAGCCCTGGGTGCCCCAGGCACCTGCCACCAGCACCCATTGGCATCTCCCTGTGTCCCACCCCAGCAGCTTTCTCTGTGAGCTCCCTAATGCCGACGACTGGATTTCTGAGATACACCTGGGGCCAGCACTGTGGCATAGCAGGCTCAGCTGCCCCTTGTTGACTTGACATCCCGTATCAGGGCACTGCCTTGAGCCCTGGCTGCTCTGCTTCCAATCCAGCTCCCTGCCGATGCCGCTGGGAAGGCAGCGGTCGATGGCTCAAGTGACTGGGCCCTGCCATCCGTGGGGGAGACCAGGATGGAGCTCCAGGTCCTGGCTTCAGCCTGGACCAGCCTTGGTCATTGTGGCCATTTGAAGAGTGAACCAGTGGATGGAAAGTCAGCCTCTCTCTCTCTCTCTCTCTCTTCAAATCTTCAAAAGAAAGGAAGGAAGGAACTCCTTTGTCATGAGCTTCAAAGAGCTCAGGACATGTCAGAGGTGGCCTCTGATCCCTGGATATTTGAATAACATACCCAGCAATGACCCTGAGAGCCACCTTATGTATCCCATTCCATTTGAGTGCTGTCTCTTCCTGGGATGAATGGATCCACAGTCACAGCTGGATGACTGCATGTTTGAGTGATGACGGATGGCTGGATGGCTGGCTGGCTGGCTGGATGGATGGATGGGTAATGGGCAGATAGATGCCCGGGACCTATGTGAGTACGTGACTGTCCAACAGAAACCCACACAGCACAGGAACTTGAAAAAGCATCCTTCCAGTGCAAAGCACACATGGGTTCCCTGTTGAAACAAAAAACACAAACCCTTTCGAGAGACAGACCACGATCTATACACAGCTGTCGGGATGCACGCGGGGCTCCCTGACTGCACCCTAAGCTGCACATAGTTTCGGGGTTGTCAGGGGAGGACCTGATGTGACCACAGGAGGCGTGTCCACAGCTCCGAGAGGGCCATGACTGGCAGCCGCCCTGCACCTGTGCCAGGGGAGGCTCCGGTTCCAGGCGTCCAGTGTGCCTCGACACCTGCCGCTGCAGACACAGGCAGTTACCCTGATGGGTGAATTGTCGGTCAGTTAGCAGACTCAGCAGCTACAACCACCTGGGCTGAAATCCAGGCTCTGGGACTCCCCAGCTGGACAAGCTCGGCTGAGCTGTGCCCCTCTGTGCCCTGAAATGGGACACCAAGTAGTCACATTCTCCGAGACTCCAATGTGGGTCCAAACCGGAGAAACAGCAGCAAGTCCGTAGGGTTCAATACAGTGCAATGTACCGAAGACAAATATACAACTAGTCTTTTGAAGCAAGTCACATGACACCAGGCCCCCACAGCTTGTCATTTTCCAAAAGAAAGAGAGAAAGCAGCACATGGTCACTGACAGAGTGATGGAAGCTACAGGCAGTGGGCGCTGGCACTGTCGCCAGATTTAGCCAACAAAAATGCAGGGTGCCCAGGAAAATTCAAATTTCCCATAGGCAATGACTCACGGTGTCATCCAAGTGTGCCCCAAATACTGCATGGGGCAGGTTTACTATTGCAGAGAACATAACTTATTATTCATGGTTTACCCGAGATTTGAACTTAATTGGACGTCCTGCATTTTATCTGGCAATCCCAGCCAGGCGGGGACCACCCAGAGGGAACCCCAGTCCATCCTCAGTGGGGCTCCAACGGCTGCTGTCACCCTCTTCAGAAATGATTCCGAATCAAGCAATGACCCGGGCACATTATCAAGTGATGGGGGGGAGTTACACCCCCCTGCTGCCAAGAGACAGACAGACAGAGCTCACGTTAGCTGGGCTGCCTGTGGCTGGCTGCGTCTCCCATCACCAGCCTATCTGATTTAAAGAAGGGGCTTTACGAGCCCCTGAGGGTGCAGGGCCTGAGGGTGCAGCTGTTGTCCTGGTGTGTATAGGGGGTGCATGTAGGGGCTCCACACAGCAACAGGAGGAAGCAAGTGGCCTCGCTGTGGGCAGGCAGGGCTCTGCGGGTGGCGCTGGTGGCTTCCGCTGCGGGCTGCTCTGCCCGCCGGGGCCTTCCGGGAGCTGGGTCCGCAGCCACCTCCCGCCCTGTGGCATCATTTCCTGCTGGGCTTTAGGTCACAAATCCTTTAAGGCCTCTGGCTTCCCTAACCTATTACTTCGCTCTAATGGTCTCCTGGGACTTCTGATCACCTGCCTCCGTGTGAGACTGACTCACCCCCCAGGCGTGGGCCCGTGGTACTTTTAAGAGTCCACGGAAATGTGTTGATTTCTTTTCCGAGTGGAAAGAGAAGTGGTAATACCATTTCTAATGTGTTTAATGGGCTCAAAAAGCAAAAGTGCCTGGAGCCGGTGACCAGATGGACTCATAGGGTGGCCCAGCTCGGGTGTGTGTCACCTGGATTCAGCAAACGCTCAAAGCACTCGGCTCTCCCAGGGAGCTGCCCACGCTCCTTTCTCACAAAGGAATAAGGCTCAGGGGAGGCATTCACACAAAGGTTAAGAGGCCACTTGTGACAGCTGCATCGCGCAGCAGAGCATCCGTTCCAAGTGTCAGGTCCCCTGCTTCCAACCCCGGTTCCTGCCGATGCATCCTGGGAGGCAAGGGTGACAGAATGAGTGCTCGGGCCCCTGCACCCGCGTGGGAGACCCGGATGGAGCTCCTGGCTCCTGGCTTCGGCCTGGCCCAGCCCCAGCTGTTGTGGCCATTGTGAACCAGCAGATGGAAGACCTCTCTCTCTCTCTCTCTCTCTCTCTCTCTCTGTAGCTCTGCCTTTCAAATAAATAAATAAATACATCTTTTTAAAAAAATGATAGAGCAATTGGCGGGATCTGAACAGGGCCTGGGGATGGACCCGTGTGGTCCCTGGCTCTGCAATGTTGTGAGTGACTGAGGCAGTGGCTGGGGAATGTACCTGGGACCGCCCTGTGCCATTTCCACCACTTTTTCTGAACCTGTGGTTATTTCAAAACTTATAAAAACAATTTTTAATGGGCAAGTGGAATATCCTTCCTGCATGCCGAAGGCAACGAGGGGCTTTTCTGGAAGCCGGAGGCGCCCTCCCCTCCCTCCCCCCCGGCCCTGTTCAGCTGCCGTGGTATTTTCCTTCATTATGCCAGCGCCTCGGAAGTAAACCTCTCTAATTTCCTACACCGCAGCTATTTATTTAAATGCTAACTCGCATGATGAAGTGATAATCCGCGCGCGCAGGAGATAATTTATGAAGCATTTAAATTAAGAGGAGCAGCTAATTGGGAGCATGTGTCTTGTAAGCCTGGCTAACACCAGAGAACTACAAATTAGCAGAGAATGGGAGATGTGCTCGTCCCGCCCTCACCTCCTTGCGCAGGGCACTGGGGGAACCATCTTGGTGCTGGCACACACCCCGGCCCTCCATGGCTGCAGCCCCGCCCTCCAGCCCCTCACAGCCACCTCTGTCTGGCCAGGGGCTGATCCCCCCTCCACTTCTTGGGCCAACAAGACAGCATCATTTATTTCAAAAAAACAGCTTCTCACGGGCGGTGCCTTCATGTCCCGGCTGCTCCTCGTCTGATCCAGTTCTGCTGTGGTCTGGGAAAGCAGTGGAAGGTGGCCCAAGTCCTCGGGCCCCTGCACCTGCGTGGGAGACCCGGAAGAGGCTCCTGGCTCCTGGCTTTGAGTCGGCTCAGCTCTGGCCATTGTAGCCATCTGTGGAGTGAACCAGCAGATGGAAGACCTCTCTCTCTCTCTCTCTCTCTCTCTCTCTGTGCCTCTGCCTCTCTGTAACTCTGCCTTTAAAATAAATAAATAAATAAATCTTTTTAAAAATGACACGTTATAGGTATTTTTCTTTTATGGATGTTCTGCCTCTTCCACTGGAAAAGGGCTGCCCTGGTTTGTGCACACAGGCAGAGAGCTAAACCTCAACACACGCGTGCTGTCTGTATGTACGCATGCGTGTGCACTCCTTCACAAGCGTGAATTTGTTCGCTCACTTATTATTTCCAAAACTACTATGAGAAAGGAAGTGGGGATGGAGCAACAAAGGGGACGCCATCGTCCCTTGTCACATGACACTTAGAGTCTAACAGCGAAGACAGAAACCACAGGACGAAGCGCTCAGCTCCCCCGTGGCAGTGCTGGGGAAGGCTCCTGGCCTTGGCCTGGCCCAGCCCCAGCTGCTGCAGCCATTTGGCGGGTGAACCAGACATGGAAGATCTCTCTCTCCCCCTTTTTATCTCTCCCTCTCTGTCTGTAACTCTTTAAAAAAAAAAAAAAAAAAAAACAGAAATAGCAAGGGTTGGCAGGGCTTGGGAGAAATAACACCTTGTGCACCCTGGTGGGAACGCAGGGTGCAGCCAGCGTGGAGAGCTGTACGGTGGTTGCTCCAACAACTGAACACCGAACGGCCACGTGACCCAGCAGGGCCGCCAGCTAGGTGTCCAAAAGGAACGGAAGCCGAGACTCGAAGGGATAGCTGCACCCGTGTTCCTGGCAGCATGATTATTTCTCGAAGTCGAAAGGTCCGTCCAAGACCATCAAGGGAAGAGTGGATAAGCAAAGCGGAATATGCCCACACCTCGGAGTGGCACTTGGCCTTGAAAAGGACGGCAGTCCTGGGGCTGGTGCTATGATGCAGCGGCCGCTCGGGCATCCACCCCCTGAATCGTGTCCCGGCAGCTCTGCCTCCCGTCCAGCCTCCTGCTATCGCACCTGGGCAGCAGATGACGATCCAGATACTTGAGTTCCTGCCACCCAGGTAGGAGATCTGCCGTGTCACTCCCCACGTGGCCACAACCGCCAGGGCTGGGCCGGAGCCAGGAGCTCCATCTGGGTCTCCCAGTGGGTGGAGAGGCCCAAGCACCTGGGTCATTATCCACTGCTACCCATTCAGCAGGGAGCTGGCTCGGAAGCAGAGCAGCAGGGACTCGGACAGCGTTCCGATATGGGATGACACAGATGACACTGAGCTACACAGCCAGCTCCCCGAAAACTGTAAGCACAACGAGAGGTTTATGGGACATGGGATTGAAAGATACATTTAGGGAACAGGCACTTAGCGTAGCAGCTCAGACGCCCTCAACCCACACTGGAGCGACCACGTTCAGTTCCTGGCTCTGCTTCTGACTCCAGCTTCCTACTGCAGACCCTGGGGGGCGGTGGCGATGGCCACCCACGTGGGGAACCCAAATTGTGTTCCTAGCTCCCAGCTCTAGCACGCCGCAGCCCCAGCCACCATTGGCATCTGGGCAGTGAACAGGCAGATGAGAGCTCTCTGTCTGTCTCTCTATCTTGCACTTTGCTCTGCTTCTCAAACACATTTTTTTCTTTTCTTTTCTTTTTTTTTCTTTTTTTATTTTTTGACAGGCAGAGTGGACAGTGAGAGAGAGAGACAGAGAGAAAGGTCTTCCTTTTGCCGTTGGTGCACCCTCCAATGGCCACCATGGCCGGTGCGCTGCGGCTGGCGCACCGCGCTCATCCAAAGCCAGGAGCCAGGTGCTTCTCCTGGTCTCCCATGGGGTGCAGGGCCCAAGCACCTGGGCCATCCTCCACTGCACTCCCAGACCACAGCAGAGGGCTGGCCTGGAAGAGGGGCAACCAGGACAGAATCCGGCGCCCCGACCGGGACTAGAACCCAGTGTGCCGGTGCCGCAAGGTGGAGGATTAGCCTATTGAGCCGCGGCGCCGGCCCTCAAATACATTTTTTAAAAACAATATAAACTTATAAGTTTATTTTGGTGCAAGAAATTTTGAAATTCAGGCGTCATCTTTTCATAATATGCATTTCCAGGAACTTTTCTGAAGACCTCTGGTATACATGGCTTCCAACATTTTTTTGCATCAAAATAAACTTACATTTTTAAATAAGTTACTTCTATCTGAGAGAGAGGGAGAACGCTGCCATCCCCTGGTTCACCACCCCACCCAAACCCCGTAAATACGTGACCAGAAGCTGGAAGCTCAATCCAGGTCTCCCACATGGGTAGCAGGGACCCAAGAACCGGAACCATCACCCCTGCCTCCCGGGTGCACATTAGCAGGAAGCTGGAATCAGAAGTGGAGCAAAGACTCGAAGCCAGGGGCTCAGATATGGGTTGCTGGCATCCCAAGCTGGTGGCTCCACCACTAGACCAGACACCCAACCCAAACATATCTTGCAGCTGCACGGTCCGTGAACTCATGCCCGCGTCCTCACGTGTGGCGTTTACTGGTTTCGTCCTCACCCAGCAGCTCTAGAGATGGACACTGCAGCGTGGGGCAGGCAGGACACAGGTTGTATTTGAAGACAGAGCCCCTATGCTCTGCCTGGTGCTGTTTTTTTTTTTAATTTATTAATTTATTTGAAAGGCAGTTACAGAGAGGCAGAGGCAGAGAAAGAGAGAGAGGAGAGAGGTCTTCCATCCGCTGGTTCACTCCCCAAATGTCCACAATGGCCAGAGCTGAGCAGGAGCCAGGAGCGTCCTCCAGGTCTCCCATGGGTGCAGGGGCCCAAGGACTTGGGCCATCTTCCACTGCTTTCCCAGGCCACAGCACAGAGAGCTGGATCGGAAGAGGAGCAGCCGGGACTCGAATCAGCGTCCACGTGGGGCACCAGCACTGCAGACAGCAGCTTACCCGCTACGTCACAGCGCTGGTCGCTGGTGCTGTTCTATGAGACAAGTCATGTAGCCTCTTCCAGCCTTGTTTTCAAGTGGAGAAGGAAGGACGCAGGATGCGCTCCTGGGAGGGCCCAGCCCAGAGTAACTGTGGTTCCCAAAATGCTGCCTGTCAATCAGCAGACCAGCATGTTGCCTTCCAATACAAGGTGCCTGTGACGTTTTTGGTGCTATGTCCTGGAAATATCGATTTTGTTTACGGTTAGTAAATAAGAAGCCAACCTAACAGCTAGGATGAGCATCCACCCCCTGCAATGTCTCTGAATTCCATTTCCTTGAATTTTCTTAAATTGTATTTATTTACCTATTGGGGGGGGAGAGGGAAGAGGGGAGAGGGGAGGGGGTAGAGAGAGAGAGAGGGAGAGGAGAGAAGAGGAGAGGAGAGGAGAGGAGAGGGGAGGAGAGGGGAGGAGAGGAGAGAATATCTCCCATCTGCTGGATGTGCTGGTTCATTCCTCAAATACCCGCCACAGCTGGGGCTGGGCCAGACCCAAGACAGGCGCCCGGCAGGGAAACGGGGATTTGAGCTGCTTTCCAGGTCGCAGGTTAGCAGGGAGCTGGATTGGAAGTGGAGGCGGGACTCCAACCCAGGGGCCCAGGTATACAGCCGCCCAAACCCTCCACAGCACACCTGCCCGCCCCCCTTCCCTTCCACGAACTCCTTAAAGCCCCCTCATTCGATCCCACATCTGGAAAAGATACAAGAAGTAGAAAAGATAGGGACAGTGGCATGTGCTTCAATTTCTTCTGGAGTAACTCAGATCAGTGCAGGAGCTGGGGCTGGGGCTGGGTTTCTGCTGTGTCCCGGGGGCGCGCGCCCCTCTGCCTGGCGCCTGTACTGAACGAGGCCACTGGCTGAAGCAGCCAGCTCAGCCAGGGGACGGGAGCCGCGCCGTGTGACAGGCGCCCAGGGCTGCCTCTCTGAAATGAAGGAGCGAGAGTCTGAATACACAGACTGTTGGAGCTGCGGAACGCCGAGCTCTCTCCAGGCTTCCTCCATGTCTCTTCCTGCTTAACCTTTGCAGAGGAGACTGGGAGGCACCAAAGGGCATTGAAAAAAATGCTCGCCGCGTTCTCAAGGGTGCAGAGCCAGGGAGAAGACGCCGCCCGCCACTCTACCCGGGGAAGCGGCGGCACAAAGGCTGTCCCGGGGCGCCGCACGGCAGCACTGCCCGCACACACCAGTAATTGCCTTGTTACGGCCATCGGTGTCATCGTTCATCGGCCAGTGCCGGGAAGGGCCCCGGGGAGCAGCTCTGCCTGCGCTAAACCAACCCCGGCACGACAACCCCCTGCAGCCTTCCCTTTGCCGGCCCGGGAGAATAAATCCTGCCCGCTCTTTGCTGAATGATCATGAAGACATGATTAAAGTCCTAGATTTATGGCTTCCTCGGCTCCAGGAATCAAGCTGCTGCCGCTGTTGCTGCCACTGGAAGCCAGCTCCGCGGGCTGCAGGGACCACGAGCCGGAAGGTGGGCAACGTGGGGTTAACACAGGGGCCAAGCTGTAGTTGGTGACACTGGGCTGTGCTGTGGAGAGGGTTGGGGTGGGGAGGAGACAGGCGGAAGCCGTGCCCTGAACCCCGCTTGTCCCTGGCCACACACCTTGTCCCCACGTGTGCGTTTTGTCTGACCCGGGAACAGGGGGCCCCTCGCCAACACTTCCTGGTGCACCTGCAGCCTGCTCCAGACCACGGTGGGCAGAAGTGAAGGTTCACGGCCGCTGTTTTGGGAGCCAGGCACCAGACAGCACTGACCGCGCGCCAGGCACTGCGGTGGCAGCTTTGGGTCCATGAACACTAGTGCATTTTTTTTAACTGATTTTTTTTTCAGGTGAAAAATCATGTCATACAAAATTTCCTGTTTTAAAGCGAGCGATTTGGTGACAGGACATTCGCAGTGCTGTGCACCCAGCACCTCCAGTGGATGCCAAACCTTTTCTACCCCACACACGTCCAGCGGTCACGTGTCATTCCCTCCTCCAGCTCCCCAGTCCTAGAACCATCTGTCTGTGTCTCTGTGGATTCGCTGATTCTACATGTTTCCTGTAAGCACAATCATCGCATGTGTGGCTTCCCACATCTGGTTCCGGCGCCCAGCGTGGTGTTGTCCTGGTCCACCGGCTGCAGCATGGACCGGAAGGGCCTTTCTTCTTACAGCCGGGTAATGCTGCATGGTGCACACGGCCACTTGCGGGTGTAACTGTCCCTGCGCCGTCACGGCTCCAGCAGGTGCTGTGACCGGTCAGTCCCCCAGAGGTGGAAATGGGGGCTTTGAGAAGGCGGGTCCCCTGCCCAAGGCCCTGGGACAGTGGGTGTGGCCCAGCTGTTGGACCTCCCAGCTGCCCAGGAACTGGGGGAGGGGGTGTATCAGGGGATGGGCAAAGCCAGAGAGGGAGCAGCACCCACAGGAAATGAGGGCGGGGACTGTTCCATCCCACTCCTGAGTCATCCAGAAAAGCTCTGTAGTGGATTTTAGGGGCTGCCAGCTTAGGAAGCCCTGTGTGCAGGTGTCCTGCCTGGGAGGGTGTGGACAACCCAGAGAAGTAGAGCCAGGGCCAGCGCATGGTGTAGCCAGTAAATCTGCCCCCTGCACTGCCAGCATCCCGCAGGGGCCCTGGTTCGAGACCTGGCTGCTCTACTGCTAATCCAGCTCTCTGCTGTGACCTGGGAAACCAGAAGAAGATGGCCCAAGTCCTTGGATCCCTGCACCAGCATGGGAGACGTGGAAGAAGCTCCAGGCTCCTGGTTTTGGATTGGCCCAGCTCCTACTGTTGCGGCCATGTGGGGAGTGAACCAGCAGATGGAAGACCTCTCTGTCTCTCTCTGCCTCTCTGTAACTCTGCCTTTCAAATAAATAAATAAACCTTAAAAAAAAAAAAAGAGGCTTCTTGCAGGTCTTGAACATGCACACACGCACTCGTCCAAACTCACAAACACACGTGCACTCACCAGAAGCACATTCAGACACACTCAGACACACACACTCACACGCATACAAATACAATCTAATACACACAGAACACACACATCCTCTAACACACTCATGCACATTCACGTGTGTAATCCAGCACACACATACACACTTATACAATCTAACACATGTACATAAATCTAACATATGTACACACATACACACTCATATACTCCAACACACATATACACACTCTAACGCACTCACACACGTGCTATGTATTCTAACATACATGCACATACTCTAACACGCATACACATAATCTAACACACATACATGCACACACATACCCCTATCCATCCAGGCTGCACCACGTGCACAGGGACCAATGGGACAATCCCAGGGTCACCACTGAGCAGCCCCCAAGCCCCTGGACGGCCTTCTCACTTTTACTGCACGGGAGGTGCTCTTCCGGGAGCCAGCCTGGATATCCAATCCACGTGCATCCTCACCCCCCACACACGGGGAAAGAGTGGGCCTCCTAAGGAGCTCGGTCACGCCATGATGTTCCCCACACTTCCACCTGCTTGTACACGCCTCCGCTGTTCAGCGCTGGCCTGGGTGAGAGAGCAGCGGCAGGTATGAGATGGTGAGAGATGCAGCCCAGAAGGGGCCTCGCTCTCGCCCCTCCCCAGAGCCTGCCTCCCCTGCCCCAGGAAATGGAGCTTTCTGTCCCCCTGGCCGGGTCTGACGCTCAGGATCCCTGTGAGCCTCGTGGTGTCCTTCCTGGTCAGAGCAAGGGCAGGACGCGTCCATCCAGAAAGTTCCCCGGACAGGGCTGAGCTACATGACACCAGTTCCTCCAAGTAAGTGCCTCTGCCCCGCCTAACCCTGACCCGCGGGGGGAAGTGAACGTGCTGTTTGCAGAGTTAAGATCAGCCTTCACAGGCAAGACCCGGCCGGCCGCTGGTCGAGAGCAGGCAGATCAAGCCACAGTTCCTGACGCGGTGGGTGGGGTCAGCGGGGCCTCCCAGGGCACCTGCTGGGCAGGCACCCGCCAGGTGGGCACAGGTGGAGAGGCCTGTGGGCGGGGCAGCAGTGGAGAGCTCGGGCTGCTGCTGGCACCGGCGCTTGTGCGTGACCCCGGGATGTTTCTGTTCTGATTTAAGGCCTGGCTCTGGATAGCAGGCGCACGGCGAGGCCGCCGTGAGTCGGGAGCCCTGCGCCTCCAGCCCAGCGCTTTCCTGCGGCTCTCAGCTGCAGAGAAAATGGGACCATAAACTATGAGGAGGGGTGGAGGGAGGGGTGGAGGGAGGCGGGCGGGCCCTGACTGCGCCTGGGGGACTCGGCCCCCGCATCCCGAGGACCGGAGGAATGCAGTCGAGCGAGGGCGCACACCCGCCTCGGGATGGAGAGGGACGTTTGCAGTTTGCGGTCCGTGCCCGCCTCGCCTCTTTATGCTCCGTCCCTACCCTCGCGCGTCTTCCCTCTCTCCACCTGCCTCCCCGAGAACGGGCGGGAGCAGTTTGTTTTCGGACGACTGGAGGAGCCTTGAAATATTGCACAGGTGGCGCGCGGAGCGCTCCCCACGGCCCTGCCCCGGCGGCGCGCGCACAGACATAAAAAGCAAACACCATCAGTAACCTGTCGCCGGGACCCAGCAACAAGGCGCCCGGGCTTCTCCCTGCCGGGGCTGTTAGCGGCGATGTATTTCTCCCTGCACTAAGCACCATCTTTCCCAAGGCTGCATTACGATGATTTATAAACCCCATTTCTGGGGAGAACGAATAGATCAAAGTGAGGAGGAAAGAAAAGCAGACACGAGCAGGAGGAAGATACTGAAGCATGAAACAAAAACACAAATGAAAAACTAGGCAGTGACACCGTCGAGCTATTCCTCGCTGTACTTTTATCAGAGAGAAATAATAGCAAAATCTTGGTTTTAATCTCCCCCCCCAAGATGCAGCCCTCCTGTCAGTTACTAGGGCTCCCAGGCGTCTGGTGGGGGAGGGCTTTGCCACCAGGAGGCTGGAGCCTCAGCCTCAGCCTCCTCTCCCTCACCTTAATTGGGGGTGGGGGGGCAGGGGGCAGGGGACCTGTCTGGGGGCTGGGGGGCTCGGTTGGCTCATGAGAATTTAAGGGGGATTGCCCTGAGCTGCTGTCACTGGGCGGCTGGTGAGGGGTCTTTTTCTTTTAAAAAAAAAAAAAGATTTATTTTTTTATTTATTTGAAAGGCAGAGTTACAGAGACAGGATGAGTCGGGGAGAGAGAGAGAGAGAGGTCTTCCATCCCCTGACTCACTCCCCGAATGGCCGCAATGGCTGGAGCTGAGCCAGGTCAAAGTCAGGAGCCAGGAGCCAGGAGCTTCTTCTGGGTCTCCCACATCGGGGCAGGGGCCCAAGGACTTGGACCATCTTCAGCTGCTTTCCCAGATGGCATTAGCAGGGAGCTGGATCAGAAGTGGGGCAGCTGGGTCGTGAACAAGCGCCGGTATGGGATGCGGGTGTCGCAAGGGGAGGCTTAACCTGCTATGGCACAGCGCTGGACCCTGAAGGGTCTTTTCCAAGATCTGCTGGCGGTAGGGGGTGCTAGGCGTTTGGGGCAGCGGTTAAGACACTGTGTCCCATAGCAGAGTGCCTGGGTTTGAGTCTCCCCGCTCTAGCTTCCTGCAGACTCTTGGAGGCAGCAGTGAGTCGACAGGTCCTTCCATCCCTGGGCCATTTGGGGAGTGAACAGCCGATGGGAAGCCTCTGTCTGTCCATCACCCTGCCCTTCAACTAACTAAATAAACCCACCCGGGATCTTTTTTAAAAATCTCCAGCTGGTTCCGTGGGCTCCTGTGACCTAAACTAAGGGGTTTCTTTACCTGCTCCTGTTCTGGGAACTGCAGGCTGGGGGCAGCGTGAGTTGCATGGGGCTCTCTTCGAAGGGCGCGCTGCCGGGAATCTTAATGAGACCCTGTGCACATGGACCTCAGAGACCAGGCAGCGGCCTGGGCTCCTTGCACCCACTGGGGATTTTTTCTAGAAGGTTCCACGGAATACATGTCTGGAGTCTGAGTGGAGGCTTCAGGCAGCAGCAAGCAGGTTCTCATCAGGAGGGGGGTCAGCCCCGACCTACAGGGGCCAGGTGAGGACGGGGGGGGACAAGAAGTGCCACGCAGAGAGGCACGTGGTGCTCAGAGCGGGCGGCACAGGCCAGGCTTCCCGAAGGGGGTGGCCTCTGGATGGAAAGGCACTCATGAGCCACCAGGGCCGGAGTCCCTCCCTGGTCACCTGCATGGAGCGGCCCTCCTACCACTCGCCGTGAAAACTGTCAGGGCAGAGCCGGCGTCACGGTGCGGTGGGTTAAGCCGCTATCTGCAGCGCTGGCATCCCATATGGTCGCTGGTTCCAGTCCCAGCAGTTCCACTTCCAATCCGGCTCCCTGCTGCGGCCTGGGAAAGCAGGGGAAGCTGGCCCAAGCTTGGGTCCCTGCACCCGCGTGGGAGACCTGGACGGAGCCGCTGGCTTGGCCCAGCCCTGGCCGTGGCAGCCATCTGAGCAGTGAGTCAGCAGATGAGATCTCCCCCTCCCACCCGGTAACTGCCTCTCAACTAAATAAGTCCATCTTCCCTTAAAAACAAAGAAACATTATTTCTTGGTCACTTCTTTCTTGTCTTTTCCCACTAGGGTATCAGCACCAACAAGGACCACGTCTGTGCCGTCCACAACACTTTCCCAGCTCCTGGACACCAGGTCCCAGGAGATGGCACCAGGCAGGTACTTCTGAGAAATCCAGTGAGTGAGCAAGCGTGTGCCAGGTGCATCACTTGTGCCTCCTCGTGTAATCCCGCAGCAACGCTCCAGGCTATGTGTGACTGACCCATTTCACAGATGGGAAAGCAGCATGGTGATATTAACTCACTAAAGTTACACAGACAGTAAGTGGTTGAGGCCGGATGAGAACCTGGGCCTGGGGGCCTCCAAGCCCACATGTGGCCCACGCCGTGGCCTCCTCAGAGCCTCATGTGAGAACCCGGGGCTCCTCACAGGCCATTGCATTGCTTCCACGGCAAGGGCCCCCCACACAGCAAAGCACGCGTGGGCTTGGCTGCAAATGTCGAACGCCACGGCCAGCAGCAAGGTGTCAGGGTGCCCTGACACCCGTCCAGACAGAACCTGCAACCAGACGCACCTGCTCCGGCCCGGGACACGCTACGCCTCGGCACGGACTGCGGCTCTGCACACACATTCATTTATTCACTTCCCTTTTAAAGGCCAACCCCATAAAACAGAGGCCATGCCGGGCGGGGCAGGGGGGTCATTTGCATGTGGGGGATAGGACATTTTGTAATGTCCTCACTGCAGGTGCCCAAAATGATCACTCACTTCTGATGCAAAGGGATTTTGAAGACAGAGCCTGAGCACAGGACTTGGGTGGAGAGCACGGGTTCAAGTCAGGGATGGATGACGTCAACAGACCACCACCCCCCAGTACCTGACGTCCACCAGACATCACCATCAGACAGCCGGCCCATCCCTGTCCACACAGTGTCAATATTCCGATGGCCTTTGGCTATACTTACAGGTAACTCACTTTCTTTTTTTTAAAAAAATGTTTATCGGGGCTGGTGTTGTGGCATTAACAGCTTAAACACTGCCTGCAACGCTGGCATCCCATATAGGTGCTGGTTTTGAGTCCCAGCTGCTCCCCTCCCCATCCAGCTCTCTGCTAATGCACCTGGGAAAGCAACAGAGGAGGGCCCAAGTGCTTGGGCTCCTGCACGCATGCGGGAGACCAGGATGAAGCTCCTGGCTCAAGCCTTCAGCCTGGCCCAGCCCTGGCCAGGCAGTCATTTGAGGAGTGAACTGATGGATGGAAGATCTCTCTCTCTCTCTCTCTCTCTCTCTCTCTCTCTCTCTCTCTCTCTCCCTCTGTCTCATAATTCTGCCTTTCAAATAACTAAAATTATTTTATTATTTAAAATTATTACTTAATTCTTTAAAAGGCAGAGTTGCAGAGAGAGAAGGAGAGATCTTCCACTCACTGGTTCACTCCCCCGAATGGCCACAACGGCCGGGCCAAAGGCAGGAGCCTGGCGCTCCACCCAGGCGTCCTACTTTGGTGGCAGGGGTCCAGTCACTTGGAGCGTCTTCCACTGCTTTCCCAGGCATCTTAGCAGGGAGCTGGATCCGAAATGGAGCAGCTGGGACTTGAGCATGTACTCCAGTGCAGGATGCCAGGTCGCAGGTGCCAGCTTAACCCACGGCGCCACAACACGGGGGCCCGAGTCACTTTCTTAGAGGCCGACAGACCAGTCGCACGACTAGGGAGTGTGCTTAATTGCTTTCCTCGCATCTAGGGAGGGGTTCAACAGGCAGCTCCTTTCAAAAGGATAATGCATCAAACTATACTCGACTAGTTAAAAAAAAAAAAAAAAGCCACTATGCCTCGTAACGGCTTTTCCAATGCACACCTTGGGCTGAACGAGGCCCGAGACCCAACTCCCGCACCGGCTCCCTCCGCAGCAGGCAGAAGCCCCAGAAACCTCTGCACGCTCTGGACGGCAGAAGAAACTTCATTCCACTTTCTCTATGTTGGGGAGGAAAACCAAAGTTTCACCCTAAAAGTTGGAAGAAAGCGAACAGACCTACACTGATTGTTCACTATTCCAGCAAGCGCCCCACTTCGTGGGATGACAGCTACTTACTGTGTCTTCAGCCTGATCTGGTTTTTAAATATACGAGCTACAGACCTCCTGGAAATTGGAGTTTGTAATTGAAATATTGATAAACTCTTTCCCATAAAGAAGCTGCTAGAGACTCAGTAATAACTAGGAAATAGGCAAAAAATAATAATGCTTTTCTCTGCTTAGCCAAGAAATACAACAGCAGAGTTTATTGCTTACAAAACACAGCTGCCTTTCCTCAAATTGGATAGAAAAAAATGAACCCCGATAAATTATGACACCCCTGAATTCCCAAGGATGAGCATCAATTATTGGGGGTGCCAGCGCCATCCTTCGGGGCATCCTACTCGTTAGGATGGTAATTTATTATTATTATTCCTGGGTGCAAATTCGCAGGCTGATAAAATTCAAATCTATTAAAACAAATGCTCCCCCCTTCTCTGAACCAAGAAGGGACAACGTTATGAAGGAAAGTATTGTAAATTAGAACCGCAAACGATGCTTACGCACGCAGAAGTGAGAGACCCAACGACAAAGAAAAGCCATGACACCACTGGGTAGAACCCAGGCTTTCTGAACCTGACCCGGGGCCCCACCCCCTCGACTGAAGTCCTTTTTGACGGGACAAGATGCTTCTGTCATTTTTCAAAAAAAACCAAGTCTTTACGCTGCAACTTTAACTACCTGGGATGCATTCCCTTCTCCGAGAGACACAAATGACATCGGCTTTTTGGAAACTGAGAGCTACATCTGGGGAGGATTTCAGACTCACTGCGTGACCCCCTTCCTTCTCCGGATCGGGACTCTGAGACTCGCTGGGGGCACCCCTGTGGGGCTCTGGGCCGTGTCCCAGCGACGGCCCCGGGGCCACCAGTTTCACCGCCTCGACACTTGGCCGGGGAACAGCCCAGCATTGGCAGAGACACAGCCCTGCCACGAGCTGCTGGGACGTGTTCCCACTGGGGATGGAGCGGTGAGCGGCAGGCAGGACCACGGAGAGGGCTCCGTTGTGGAGTCGGGAGGCTGCAGGCTGGAGCCTAGCTCCCGCTGCTCCCGGGCAGGCACCACACCCTCTTGGACGTCTTGTCCCTGTGGTGTCCACCTCCCTGGGGGCGGATCTGAGTCCCCAGACAGGGACTCCAAGTCGGGGGCAGGGACACAGTTCTCTGTGGATCCAATCAGTAAAGCTGCCATCTTTAAAGACTGGTGACCCCATTCAACCCAGGCTTTTTCTTCTCCTTCCGTGGGTCCCCCTCTGACTTCTAGGCTGCTCCCCCAACCCGCCCCTCCTCTTGGGCCCACAGTGTGCCAGGGGCCCAGAGCTGAGCCCAGGAGTTCTGGGTGGAGCAGGTTGTGGGGAACGAGCCCTGCCTACCCACAGTGTCAGTGCCCAGACGAGCACGTCACCTAGCAACAGGTCTGCTCTTCCCTTAGACTCCCAAGGCGGGGCAATTCTGATGTCCCAGAGCTCTCTGTGCTGTGCAAGCTCCAGACAACCTGCAGGCGACACACGCGGGTGTCTCCGCTCTTCTATCCCCACCCACCCTGCAGGTGGCCGGGGCACACTGGGCTGAAGGTGGGGGAGTGGTGGGAATGGATCACTTTTGGGTAAAGAACCCTTTGACTCAGTGTGAGGACTTAGGGGCCCCAGGTAGGTGGGGTGATGCCAGACAAGTGATTGTGAGGGGCCAGGGCTGTGGCATATCAGGTCAAGTTGCCACCTGCAATGCCGGCATCTCATATGGATGCCAGTTCATGTTCTGGCTGCTCTACTTTCAATCCAGCTCCCTGCTAAGGCACCTGGAAAAAGTGGTGGAGAACGGCCCACGTGCTTGGGCCCCTGCTCCCTGTGAGACCCAGATGATGCTCCTGGCTCCTGGCTTCTGCCTGGCAGCCAGTTGGGGAGTGAACCAGCGGATGGAAGATCTCCCTGTCTCTCCCTCTCTCTAACTTTTTCAAATGAAGAAATCTTATTTAAAAAGGTTTGTTTGTTTGAGAGGTACAGTTACAGACACAAAGAGGGAGATACAGAGAGAAAGAAAGTTTTTCTATCTACTGGTTCACTCCCCAAATGGCTGCAATAGCTGGAGCTGAGCCAACCTGAAGCCAGGAGCCAGGAGCTTCTTCCAGGTCTCCCACATGGGTGCAGGGGCCCAAGGGCTTGGGCCATCTGCCACTGCTTTCCCAGGCCATAGCAGAGAGCTGGATCAGAAGAGGAGCAGTTGGGACACAAACAGGTGCCCATATGGGATGTGGCTTTCCCTACTACACCACAGCGCTGGCCCCAAATGTCTTTAAAAAAAAAAAGAGGGGACTAGGGTTAAGCTGGGGGAGCAAACCATGATGGCTTTGAGCTTGGGGAGAGGGGAAGGGATAGAGGGAGGGGCAAGGGTCCTCAAGGGTGTCATACAATGAGGAGGAGGTGGAGGGGCTTAGGGAGTAGGGTGGCAGGCACATTCCCTAGCTGGAGCGACTCCTACCACACACACACACCCCAACCACAGTGCAGAAAGCTCAAAGCCATGCTCCTTCAGAAATACAAATCAGCAAGTGTCACAGGCCAGGGGGCCCCCTCGGTGGAGCGCTAAAAGCACCAGCACCGAAAGATCATCGCTCGTGGCAGACCCACTGTCCAAACTCCACGCCGGCTCTTCCCTACCCTGCTCCCATTCTAGAGTTTCCTGTCCTGGACAGAGGTACCACCCTTGGCTCAGCTGCTCAGGCCGACATCCTGGCAGTCGGCCTGATTCCCTCACCCCTCCCCACTCAATCAGTCCCCCCCGCCCCCCGCCTGCTGCCGTACCCAAGCAGCCCCCGGTCTCCAGGTGGGCAGGGCAGCGTTCCACTCTCCGCTCTTCCGTTGACCCACCACAGGTCCGTAGGCATCGTAGCGAGCCATGCCTCCGTTTTCTCATCTGCAGACGGGGTGACGGGAGCACCAGTCTCAGGAGTCACTGCTTTTACTACTCAGTGTCCCGGCCTTGCCCAGCCTCCGCCACGTCTTGAGGTCAACTCCCAGCTTCCCCACTCCCAGGTCCCGTCCTGGCCCCAGCGACACTGACCGCGCCGCTGCTCGCCCACGGGGCCTCCTGCTTCCTTCTCCCCGCCTCTTCCTTGGCTGGAACATCCTCGCTACCTCATTTGCCCCCCGGATCCTAATCATCCAAAACTCAACATCGAGTTAACAAGACGGACAACGCCAAGCGTTGGTGAGAACGCGGAGCTGCTGGGGGAGCGCAGATCGGCACGGCAGAATCTTGCCGAGTCACACATTTGGTGTGCAACCCGGAAATCCCCCTCCTGGGTACTTGCCCAAGAGAAATCAAAGTATACGCCCCCAGAAACGTCTGTGTGGAAGTTCACATGGCCGCTTTATGCACAGTAGCCCCAAACTGGCAGCAACCCAAATGTCCATCCACAGACAGGCGGGTGAGCACACACAGAGCATCCATGCGATGGAAAACTGCTGACACATGCTAGCCCGTGCATGAATCTCCGGTGCATCATGCTAGTGAAAGGAAAACAGAGAAGGGACAGAGCGCACTGGACTCCACGTATGTGAAGTTCTAGGAAAGACAAAACCCTAGTGCCCGAGCATGGTCCGGCTCGAGACAGCCACGGAGCTTCTCAGGCTGAGGGAACTCTTCCGTGTTAGACTGGGATGGAGGTCACGTGATTGCACACGACCCCCAGATTCCCCAAACTCATGCTTACGATGACTGCACGGGAAAGCACACGTTAGGGGTTCAGAGGCCGCTTGGGAGCCCCCATCCTGAACCGGAGTAACGAGAGCACTGGGTTCAAGTCCCGGCTCTGCTTCTGATCCAGCTTCCTGCGGACATGAGCACAGGGAGGCAGCAGGTGATGACTCCAGTACTTGGGTTCCTGCCACACACATGGCTCACGTGGATTAAAACCTGGACTTCTGGCTTTGGGGTGGACCAGCCCCAGGAGTGAGGTGTTGTACCGACCCCAGCCGCCTGTGGGAGCCATTCCACCCTTCTTCCCCATCTGAGGCCACAGTCCTTGCTGGTGCCACCAAAGCTTTGTGACAGGTGTAGATGCAGGGCCAACGTGTGCATGTGTGTGTGCTCTCAATCCACTGCCGCTTGAGCTGGTTCCTCCTCCCCATTTCTGAATTAAACCCAACGGTTAAATCAGCTGCTGCCCGGAGACCAGCGCTAGCTCATAACCAGCCAGCACCACCCAGTTGTTGTCTTACCAATCCACATGCCCAAACAGCGCACCTAGTAGTGTCACCACGACGGCAATGGCTCCCTGTAGGACAAGCGACGCCACTGCCGAGTGAACCCCACCCCGACGTGGGCTTTTTCTCCCCGCGGATATCTGCTGAGTATTGGGTGGCTTTATTTATATTTTTTTGTAAAGACATTATGTATTAGGAAGGGAGAGACACAGAGACAGAGCGAGCTTCCATCTGCTGCTTCACTCTCCGATGACCACAATGGCCAGGGCTGAGCTAAGCTGAAGCCAGGAGCCAGGGGCATCTTCTGGGTCTCCCACTTGGGGAACAGGGCCTCAAGCGCTTGGGCCATCTTCTGCTGCTTTCCCAGGCAATTAACAGGGAGCTGGGTTGAAAGCAGAGCAGCAGGGACACAAACTGGCACCCACATGGGATGCTGGCCCAGTACCTGGGCCCCTGCACCTGCCTGGGAGACCTGGAAGAAGCTCCTGGCTCCCGGCTTCGGATCAGCTCAGCTCGGGCTGTTGTGGCCATTTGGGGAGTGAACCAGCAGATGGAAGAGTGCTCTCTCTCTCTCTCTCTCTCTCTGCCTCTCCCTCTCTGTAACTCTGCCTTTCAAATAAATAAATAAGTCTTGAAAAAGTAGAAGAAGGAGAATGTTCCAGGACTGGGTATGGAGAGGAAGTGGCAGGTCAGTCTTAATCAGCCCAGTTTTCTGGCATGTCCTGCCTTTTGGCATTCTGGGAACCCACTCTCCCATTCTGCACGTTGTGCTGGGTGCTTGAGGTTCCTGTGTTGGTCGCCATGGGTGGCTTGGTGTAGACTGGAGAGGACTGTTGGGCTAGGGCACACGGAGGGCACCCAGGGTGTCCGGCATGCTGACGGGCGGGGAGGGCCACCCTGGGGAAAGGCCACACGCTTGGCCGCTGCAGCAAGACTCACATCCCGGGGGGCTGGTGTGGCTGTCTCGGGGCCCATTATTTTGCCAGGCTGGAAGTGAAACTGGAATCAGAATGATACGGCGTCTGTCCCCCTTGGTGGAAATGATCAATGGATTTGACCTAGTTCACTCTCTGCAGCCCAAAAAGGAGGCAGGTGCTAACGGACAGATGGGAGCGGGTCACCTCCAGCTGCACTCTGCACCAGGTTGTGCTCATTAGTTGATGTTTTAAGGCAGAAAAACACGAATTGCAGAAGTGGCGGCAGAGCGTGGAGGCTGGGGAGAGGGCGGCTCGGGCTCGAACCCCCGGCTCCCCTGCTCTGCAGGCTTTGGGATGCTGGGGCAAGTCATCTGGGCTTCCGGAGCCTTGGTCTTCCTCTCTGTATAATGGGAGCACTCACACCTCGCTCACAGGCTGCTGGGAGGACTCGCTTGGATGAGATGACGCGGACACATCACTTACATGCCGTCTGGTGGACTGGCGCCTCCATCACCGCCCCCACCAGTTATCTTTGTTGTGCAATTCCATGAGAAAGGAGTGAGGCAGCTGTGCTCACATGGCTACTGCACGCACAGAGACATGCAGGTTCCCCCGAAGCGAGTCTATGATGAGGCTGAGCTCCTGAGTGACAACGTGGCAGTAAGTGGCCCAACTCTTCGGGGTTTTCTGAGCATGCTTCCATGCCAACGGTACCGCAGAAATGCAGGAACAGAGAGAACGGACGAAAGAAAGGAGAAACGGCTTGCTGACTCTGCAATCCTGGTGCAGCCGTCAGGGAAGGCCAGATGGAGGTTCCCGCCACGGTTGAATCTGGACGTGCCTGTGACCCAGCGATCCCGCGACTGGGGATGTACCCAGAGATGAAGCCAGCGCGTCCTCCCTCACTGCAAAATTACCCGCGATAGCCAAGATGGGGAAGCAAACTATGTCTGTGCATTGACAGCAGATGAAGGGATAAAGAAAATGTGGGGTGAAAAAGAGCCTCGGGGCAGGCACTGTGGTGTAGCGGGTAAAGTCACCACCTGAGATGCCAGCATCCCACAGGGGCGCCAGTTCAAGTCCCGGCTGCTCCACTTCTGATCCAGCTCTCTGCTGTGGCCTGGGAAAGCAGCAGAAGATGGCCTAAGGCCTTGGGCCCCTGCACCCACGTGGGATACCCAGATGGAGCTCTTGGTTTTGGATCGGCCCAGCTGCAGCCATCGTGGCCATTTGGGAAGTGAACCAACAGATGGAAGATCTCTGTCTCTGTCTCTCTCTCTCTCTCTCTCTATGTGTGTGTGTGTGTGTGTGTGTGTGTGTGTATATATATATATCCCTCTCTCTCTGTAACTGTACCTTTCAAATAAATAAAGAAATTTTTAAAGGAAAAAAATGTTTCCTGGAGATGGTAAGTTTATTTTGTACAAAAAATTTTGAAATCCACGTACTGGAGCAGCTTCCAAAAGCTCCCAGAAAAAAAATTTATGAAAAAAAATTATGCGTAAATTTCACAAATTTTTGGTGCCAAAATAAACGTACCATCTTTTAATCCCATTTTCTGTTCATAGTTGATGCCATTGAACTGCATCCTTAGAGATGGTAAGAATGGCAAAATTTTGGTACACGTTATTTCATCACGAGTTTTTAAAATTTAAAAAAGAAGAAGAAAAGGTCTGTAACAGGCAGAAGTCGGGGTTTCAGCAGCGGTGACAAATGGCTGGCAACGCCCCGCACAGCGGCTCCAAACACGCCAGGGTTTCGGGAATGCAGAGCCAAGACCCTGTTCGCTGCGCTCCTGCCTTGCCTGGTCCGTCTCTCCTGAGTCTGACCACAGCACCTGCTGGCATCGTGGTGCCACGAAGGCAGACCATGACCGCAGAGGACAAGCCGGGGCCTGGCGGTATCTCACGCGTGTGCACGCTTGTGTGAGCTGCTTCTTCATTTCTCTCTCACTCCTCTCTCCTGGCATGGAGCCAGCCCATAATTAGGCAGAGTCTCGCAGGACGGAGAACACTTCCTGCCCAGATGACAAGCTGCGGACCAGGCAGCTCTGTCCAGATGCGGCACGTGTGTCCTGGCAGGGCTGCAGGTGGCTCTGTGTCTGCTTGGCTGGGAGGCTGATCCTCACAGACACTGGCTTCCGTGCTCCTGTGGAGGCCCTGGGCTTCCATTCGCAGGCTCATTTCCCACGGAGCTGCAGATGGGGTAGGGGGTTCAGAATCCACACAGGGAGCCCCCCGGGGGCTGCTTGGCTCTCAGCCCAAGAGGGTGCAAGCGGCTGACCCGAGGCTTCTGAAGGCCGCTGTCAACAGTTCAGGGCCCAGGAGTGCAGAGCCGACATGCAACGAGTGACTGTCCGGTGAGCTCAAGGGTCGACGAACAGAACGGGAAAGCAGCCCAGCACTGCCGCCGACTCCATGCAGCAGGGTGGCTGCAAAGCGCAGCCAAACAGGTGGATTTCGGGTGCCAACGTCTGCCCGTCAGGGGCATGTGGAGACCCTGTGTGCGTGCCTGGAGGCGTCCTGTCACCGCGAGGCTCTGCGTGGAGCTTTGTCACCCACGGTGATCAACCCCGAGAAAGAGCTCCAGCTACATCTCAAGCGACACACACGAGGGGACCCGGGAAAGGGGACAGAGACAGCGAGAGAGAAGACCCATCTCCCACAAGCTTTGTGAAGACCGCTTGGACAACGCTGACATTTAGATAATCGCCCACGCCGAGCGCGGCAGCTTCACCAAGCACCGGCTCCCCAGGAGGCTCGGCCTCACACACGGTAGACACGGGCCGGTTTTAGGTGGGAAGAATTTGGTTTCCGTGTTCCCTTTCGGTCCTGGCCCTGGGGGCAATGAGTTCAGGAAAAAGAGCAAAGTGCAGTGTGGTGCCGCCGTGTCTTCTTCCAGCAGCGCCCGGTCGGGCAGCGTTGGGGGCAGGGGTGGGGGGCGCTCACAACCTCCGAGGTCCATGGGAGCCAGGACGAGGAGGGCCCAGCAATGAACCTGCCGTTTCCCGTGGAAGAGAAGTGGAGGTTGCTAATAACAACGACCTTGTATTGTGGGTCCTATTTGGATAGGACGCCAGCAACTGCTTAAGAGGTGAGCAGACCAGATGTGTCTGTCAATGAACTGATGACACGAGTGCTGAACGCCTCTTCTCCAGTACAGGAAATGCGGTACCGCAGGTGCCTACTCCATTATGTGGATAATAGTCCAATATCAGCTTCTTGATCAAGATGTCCATGACTGGGGCCAGCGCTGTGGCACAGGTAAAGCGTCGGCATCCCAAACGGGCGCCGGTTCGAGTCCCGGCTGCTCCTCTTCCAATCCAGCTCTCTGCTATGGCCTGGGAAAGCAGCAGAGGATGGCCCAAGTGCATGGGCCCCTGCACCTGTGTGGCAGACCTGGAAAAAGCCCCCAGGCTCCTGGATTCAGATTGGTCCAAATCTGGCCATTACAGCCATTTGGGCCATTCCAACCAATGGATGGAAGATCTTTCTCTCATCTCTCCCTGTGTAACTCTACCTCTCAAATAAATGTTAAAAAAAAAAAAGGTGTGCATGATTTAGCTTGTTACAGGATCTTAAATTCTGAGATTTTATTTAATTTTTACTTTTTTGGGTTAAGACATTGGAGGACACTTATGATATAAAAGAGAAATTTAAAGTTAAAAATACATTAATTAATTAAAATAATTTTTAAAGCTGGTATGACTGTCCATCAATAAATGAATGGATAAATAAATTGTGCTGTCTCGACAGTGGGACATTATTAAGCTACTAAAAAAGAATGAGGTAGGGCCAGCACTGTGGCATAGTGGGTAAAGCTGCTGCCTGCAGTGCGGCCATCCCCTATGGGCGCCGGTTCCAGTCCCAGCTGTTCCATTTCCGGTCCAGCTCTCTGCTGTGGCCTGGGAAAGCTGTGGAAGATGGCCCAAGTCCTTGGGCCCCTACACCCACGTGGGAGACCCGGAAGAAGCTCCTGGCTCCTGGCTTTAGATTGGCTCAGCTCCAGCCGTTGTGGTCATTTGATAAGTGAACCAGTGGATGGAAGACTCTCTCTGCCTCTGCCTCTATGTAACTCTGCATTTCAAATAAAAAATAAATCTTAAAAAAAAAAAAAGGAATGAGGTATGGATACACGCTACAACATGGATGAACCTCAAACATGATGCTGGCAAGAACCGCAGTGTGAAACGTCACATGTTGTAGGATTCCTTTTGTATGGAACATCCAGAAGGGCAAATCCACAGAGAAAAACGACGGACTGGTGCTCACCAGGGGATCGGGGAGGGGGCTGTTGGCAATCCTTAAGGTGCAGGAGAGTTCTTTAAAAAAAAAAAAAAGATTTATTTTATTTATTTGAGAAACAGAGAGAGAGAATTTTCCATCCCCTGGTTCACTCCCCAAATGGCTGCAACAGCCAGGGCTGGAATTCCATCTGGGGGCCCAGCACTGGCCTCCTCTGCTGCTTGCCAGGTGCATTAGCAGGGAGCTGCATGGCAAGTGGAGCAGCCGGGACTCGAAAACCGGCACTCATACGGGCTTCCGACATCGTAGGCGGCAGCTCAACCTGCTGTGCCAGAACGCCGGCCCCGGGAGCGTTCCGGGCTGACGGGAAAGTTTCAAAACCGGGGTGCTGGTGGCACAGACTGCGCTCTGAAACGCCACCGTGTGCTGGGTGAATTCTGCCTCGATGCAGAAACACACAAGACTGTCTCCAACTACAAAACAACCTATAAGAAAACTTTAGGAGACAACATAGAAGGATGCAGCGTGAAATACGACACGCGTGATCTTTTTTGTTCTGCTGGATAAATTTCGCCAATTACAACTGCCCCCACCCCCGTGCCAATGCCATCTGGTCCAGTGAGAACACCCTCCTAATCCACCCCCGCCCCTGCGACTCCTTGTGGGGTCCAGTTTCCCTGCTGGCTTGCCAGCTCCTCAAAGCAGGGCGGGACTCGGGCTGAGCCTAGGATTCCCGGGGCCCAGGTGGGCTCCCCCGCAGAGTAGGTGCCGGGTCAGCGGATGGCGACTGGCAACCAAGCTTCACCTGAGCTAGTCTAAGGGAGGAGGCTTCTCTGGCCAGCCCAGGCATCTCGGCTGGGCCACGTTTCAACACGGATTCCTAGAACCTGTAACTCCATCAGGGCTGAGACCCTGCACTTCCACGAGCACCCTGCCGTACCAGCCACACCCGGAGGAGGAAGGGCTCAGGTGCCCTGCACCCCCCACGCCCTGACCTTGCCCATGAAACAGAAGCTCAGGGTCCTGGTGTGCAGAGCCGCGACCCGTCCCCCCAGCACCCCCCCCGCTCCCTCTGCCTCCCCGCGCAGAGACAGGCTGAGTGCTTCCTTGTTGTTACCCTGAGGAGGATGATTAAGGTAATTGGCAACTTTTTCCCATGATTCCAAGGTCGACTGTCATTTCAAGGGAAATGCGTCCACTCCAATCCGGCGTGGCTCGGTTTTCCATGTTTTCTTACGTGTGGCGGGAGGGTGGGGAAGAGGGAGTGTGTGGCCCCCAAAAGAAATACGCAGCTCCTCTCCCTCTGTGCTTCCAAGCGTGTAAGCTCGGTTTGAATCACAGCTAATAAACAGGTCGTCTTGTACTTTCCAAATGAAAACACGCCGTATTTCAGCGGAGTAGCAGCTGTGCGTTAAGAAGCTGCCAGCCTCGCCGCGCCTCCCCTGAACCTCGCGCTGCAGACAGATGCCTTGTCACTCAGAGCTCAGGACACTTGCACTGAAATATCTCCTTGTCTGCGTGAATAATGGCAACAGCGCGGCAGTACCTGGCCCGCAGCCTTCGGGATGCGGGCTGAGCTCTGCTTGGGAAACAAAGGGCTGGGGAGCGGGGATGGAGGGGGCAGAGGCAAGCAGAGAACGGGGAGGGTGCCAAAAGCAAGGGTCTCCCGTGCTATCACCCCACAGCTGCCTGGGGAACACAGGGTTGCTCAGAAAGTGCCCTACAGGGAGATAGTGGCTGAAGAATGGCCCAGGCCCCAGGAGGTGTTTATGTAAAATAAGGCAGCCCGCACAGCCTGCAGGATTAAGACCCAGGTCCAAGACCCGCTACAGGGCTGGTAAAGCCACCACCTGCAGTGCCAGCATCCCATATGGGCGCTGGTTCAAGTCCTGGCGGCTCCACTTCCAATCCAGCTCTCTGCTGTGGCCTGGGAAAGCAGTGGAAGGTGGCCCAAATGCTTGGGCCCCTGCACCTGTGTTTGGGAGACCTGATGGAGCTCCCGGCTCCTGGCTTTGGCCGGGTCCAGCGCTGGCAGTTGTGTTCATCTGGGGAGTGAACCAGCAGGTGGAAGCTCGCTCTCGCTCTCGCTCACTCTCTCTCTGCCTCTCCCTCTGTATAACTCTGACTTTCCAATACATAAGTCTGAATTAAAAAAAAAAAAACGACATCACGTGGGTGATGATATGATATTGATGATGTATTGACATGGGTGACATATTGATGATATTGACATGGGTGACAATGATGTTATGATATCAATAATAATATTCACATGGGTGATGATGTTCTGATGTTGATGATGATATTAACATGGATGGTGATAATATGATATTGATGATATGGACGTGGATGATCATGATTATAATATCGATGATGATGACATTGGCATGGGTGACGATGAAGATGGCACTGACACAGATGACAATGATGACATCGACATGGATGACAATGATGACATCGACATGGATGACAATGATGACATCGACACGGACGGTGATGATGTTATGATATTGACATGGGTGATGATGACATCGACACGGACGGTGATGATGTCGATGTCGATGACAGTGACGACAGTGATATTCCCTCTCCTCCCTGAGGGGTGACCTAGATCACTGAACCACAGGGCCAAGAAATAAGAGAGACGCCAGCTCTGCACACGTGGGTTAGAGCATCCCACCAACAGCAAGACCTGAAACTATAATAGCAGCTGATTGACAAAAGACAATTCGGGGGCACTGAATCAGACCACAGGGAGCCAGATTTCTCAGCCCAGAACTCAGAGACAGAGGAGGGATGCGGAAATGCTTCAGCGGCCCTGGTTGACTTAATCATGAAGCTTCCTGGAGCAGGGGCACCGTAGCCAGTGACGTAGGCAGGTGCAGGAACCAGGAACCAGGAACCCTGGGCCCCCACGCCCCAGAGGGACGTTTGCTGGCTAATCAACTTCCCAAATCTGCATGTTCCAGGTGCCGTTCCCTGGGAGCCAGGGCTGGGCACAGTGCACAGGGCAACGTCACATTCAGTTTCTTCCTAGGCCTTTACGGAAGGATGTTGGTCATATTCCCCCATCCCAAAATAAAGGAGAAGCTGAGGATCCTCTTATTCTTGAGATTTGAATGTATGGTAACTATGATTGTCTT
The DNA here is from genome assembly GCA_015711505.1 of Sylvilagus bachmani. Lineage (NCBI taxonomy): Eukaryota > Metazoa > Chordata > Mammalia > Lagomorpha > Leporidae > Sylvilagus > Sylvilagus bachmani. Next base: position 90,467,248 of record CM027406.1, on the reverse strand, counting down.
CTAAAAATATATACACTTGAGACACAGTGGAAACCAACGGTGTACCAAACCAGGTTGTAGTAACCAGCTCAGTATACAGGATTTTGCAAGCTGACTGTAAAACACAGATATCATTAAAAATTAAATTCTGCAGACAGGGGCTGACATTCGACTCGATGGTTAAGACGTCACTTAGGAAGCCCACGTTCCCTACCAGAGTTCCTGGGATCAAGGCCCAGCTCTGCTTGTGATCCCAGCTCCCTGCTCACGTGCATCGCTGGGGGCAGAGGTGATGACTCAAGAACTTGGGTCCCTGCCACCTACCCAGAAGCTGCTGGAGGTACAAACTCAAGAGTCCCCTTCCCTCTTCTTCCTGACTCCCAGGTGCTATTTCAGTTAGCCTCTGTTAACAGCTTTCTATTATCCTAACGGGAATTTATTTAAATAATTGTTTATTATTTATTTGAAAGGCAGAGTTACAGAGAAAGAGAGAAACAGAGAGAGATCCTCCAGCCACTGGTTCACTCCCCAAGTGGCCACAATGGCTACGGCTAGGCCAGGCCAAAGCCAGGAGCCTGGAACTCCATTTGGTCTCCCAGATGAGTTCAGAGGCCCAAGCATTTGAACCACCTTCTGCTGCTTCTCCAGGCACATTAGCAGGGAGCTGGATCAGAAGTGGAGCAGCTGGGACTTGAACCAGCATCCATATGGGATGCTGGCATCGCAGGCAGCAGCTTAACCTGCGACACCACAATGCAGGTCGCCAGAAAATTTTAAAGAGGGGAGGGGAAAATGCACCTGGATGACCCAATCCCTGTGCATAACTGTCACCCTCCCCACTTGTCAGGGTTCCCTTCCAGGCCCTGTGCCTGGACAACCACAGCTCTTACAAAACCATGGCTATGCTGCAGGCATCGTTCTGTGTTCTGCCCCACACCCAACCAATCGATGAGCCAAGAGCGTTTTCCCCTTTGCCTAAGTGTTCATAATGATCACTTTTGATTGCTGTGGCAGCAGCATCTCCAGGTTCAAGTGTACAATGGTGGAAGGGCTATAAGGGGTGTCTTTTAAAAGTGGTATTAGGGTCAGCCTTGTAGCAGAGTGGGTTAAGTCACCACCTGCGACACCAGCATATCAGAGTGCCAGTTTGAGTCCCGGCTGCTCCTCTTCTGATCCATCTCCCTGCTAATATATTTGGGAAAGCAGTGGAAGATGGCCCAAGTGCTTGGGTCCCTGCCATCCACATGGGAGACCTGGATAGAGTGCCAGGCTCCTGGCTTTGGCCTGGCTCAGCGCTAGCCATTGTGGCCATCTGGGGCATGAACCCGAAAATGGAAGATCTCTTTCTCTATGTTTCTCTCTGTCACTCAGTCTTTCAAATAAAATAAAATAAATTTTAAACAAAAAAAAGAAGTTGTATTTGGTCCAGCACTGTGGTATGGTGCATTGAGCCACCACATGTGATACTGGCCAGTTCCAGTCCCAGCTGCTCTGCCTCTGATCCATATCTGCTCAGGCACCTGGGAAAGCAGCAGAGGATGGCCCAAGTGTCTGGGCCCCTGCACGCACGTGGGAGACTTGGAAGAAGCTCCTGGCTCCTGGCTTGTCTGGCCCAGCCCTGGCCATTGCGGCCATGTGGGAAGTGAACCAGTGGATGGAGGACCTCTCTCCTGCTTGCTCACTCTCTGAAACTCTGCATTTCAAATCTTTAAAACAAAGCGGGGTAGGGATTTGGATTCCTTTCCCTTTCATTGGGTTCCAAATGATTATTATTATTGCCAACTAGAAATAAAAGATGTTAGATCACCCACAATAGGCTTAGGGATAGCCTGTTCTATGCAGAGCAGTAATGAATAAGAGTTTTCCAGCACACTTTTGACAACTCTCTCCCTCTCCCTCTTTCCTTCTCCCTCTCTCCCTCTCCCTCTCCCTCCTTCTCCCTCTTTCCTTCTCCCTCTCTCCCTCTCTCTCTCCCCCCTTCTCTCTCTGTTCCCCAGAACCCCAGGATGGAAGTCACAGCATTCAGTAAATAAATGAAACAAGTGGGCAGGCTGGTGGTGACATTTTCATCAGTGCTCTCCTGCTGTCTCATTAGCCTTGGGGGGCAGCGGAAGCATTGTTTTCATTAGCGGGTCGAAATGTCTTGCCTGCATTGCGTCCTGCCCTGCCGAGAGCTTACAAATACAAACCCAGATCATGACAGCCCACACCGGCCCCCCCAGGCGATGGAAGAAAAGGGACCCACCGAGGCCATGTTCAGCGTCTTGGAACGATGTTCTTTCTCTACGCATTTGCGTGTCATTCAAGCGTAATATTGGGCTTTATCAAACAGCTCAATATCCCGTCTCAGAAGGGGAAGCTTGAGGCTGGCCATGTGTCCCTTTTTCTCTTTTGTGCTCCGAGCTGCGAGGGCAGAGCGTGCATCTGACAGGACAGCCACGCTGATAGGATCAGGATTTCAAAGTCCCACTTGGATTTACTTGTTACATGCTAAAATCAAAAGGCTGCCCAGGAGCCAGGCCCCGGCCCCACCACGGCGTCCTCTCCAAGTCACCGTGGCTCCTGGACACGGCTCTGAGTCGTGTCTGCATCACACCGAGCTGCGCGCCCCGGGGACTCTGCCGCTCAATGGAGGCCAGACTGCAAATACACGGCTTCCACCCACCCGTGCACATGGCGCTCCCTGCCTGCACGGACAGCTTGTCTTTAAATCTGAAAATGAACGTGTCTTAAGTTTGAATTGAAAATAAATCTAGACGTTCATAAGAGACGCCCAGGCTACTACTTCCCGGGAAGCCGTCTCCCAGGTCCTCATTAAACGGCTTGTTTTTTCACTCACTCAACAGGCGATAATTGAGCATCTACTTTATGCCAAGCGCTGCAGACCCTGGGGACGAAGGGATGAACCAGTCCTGGTTCCTGCCCACCAAGAACCCAGGGGGACAGAGCCTTCCACGTCTACAGACAAAGCCACGACAGAAGCACACACCAAAAATGACAAAGCCAAGTGGGGCATCCAAAACACGTCTCGGAGCAGGCACAGGGGTTGTCCCACTTCCTATCCAGCTCCCTGCTAATGCACCTGGGAAAGCAGTGGAGGATGGCCCAAGTGCTTGGGCCCCTGCACCCATGTGAGAGACCTGGAGGAGGCTCCTGGCTCCTGGTTCCTGATCGGTCCAGCTGGAGCTGTTACAACCATTTGGGGAGGGAACCAGTGGATGGAAGACCTCTCTCTCTCTCTCTCTCTCTCTCTCTCTCTCTCTCTCTCTCTGTAACTCTGCCTTTCAAACAAATAAATAAATCTTAAAAAAAAAAAAAAAGACTTCCATAGGCGGGGACACAGAGCTGGTTTCAAAGGAGAAATGGCACACCAGGCCAGGAGGAAGTGGTGGGAGGCAGAGAAGTGACAGCCCAGCCAGCCTGCCCACAGGTGAGTGGCCAGTTCATGCCACCTGGGTGTCTGTCCTCAAAGAGGGGCCAGGCAGGCCCTCTCAGCACGTGAGAGTAACGTAAGTCCACAAAGGCCAGGAGTGCTCACTGAAAGAGGATGCAGCCAGCTCTCCAGAGTCGGGGTGGGGGGTGCAGAAAGGGGGGGGCAGACCCACGAAGTCAACCAATCAGGGCTAGAAAATATCGGGGCGGGGGGGGGGGGACGTGCCAGTAGGAAACCTGCCCAGACATTTTTTTCCTTGCTATCATTCCTTGCACAAAACAACAGAACAGCTCTTTCCACAGCACTGGCATTGCACCAGGTATGATGGTGACCCGAGACGGGATTTAAGGCTCGAGGGAAGATGCGCCCAGGTGCCAAGAAATACCACACCCTTTACACCAGGAATTGAGCGTCCAAGGGTTGGGGGGAGCCTGCATCAGCCATAGCCGAAGCAGCTGTCATTTACTCGGCCCCCAGGCCTGTCCAAGCTCTGCACTTAGCTCTTGGCATACGTTCATCTCACCTAATCTTTGCCACGACCCCACAAGGTAGGCCCTGCCACCCAGCTCTCTTTGATTGGCAGGGACTGGGGCCTGGAGAGGCAAAGCTGCCCGCAGCTGTGCTGGGCAGCAGGAGGCAGGAGGGCTGGAACGCAGATCCGTCCGCGGCAGCGCCCCGGCCCATGCTGGCTCCGGCTCCCAGCGTGACTGAAGCTGACACTCTCAAGAGGGGGTGTGTAGCTGCCCAGCCCTCCCCATCTGAAGCCCTCGACTCTGCTCCCTGTTGCGCAGGGACCCCACCCCACTGCATCCCCCCAAGCCACGCTTTTCTTCCATTCATCTCCTCCCCTACCCCAAATCCAAACACACTTATGTCGCATCCTACCCCAAGAGGCAGAGTTACAGACAGAGAGGGCAAGACAGAGAGAAAGGTCTTCCATCTGCTGGTTCACTTCCCATATGGCCTCAATGGCCAAAGCTAGGCCCATCCGAAGCCAGGAGCCAGGAACTTCTTCTGGGTCTCCCACACAGGGTCTCAAGCATTTGGGCCATCTTCTACTGCTTTCTCAGACCATAAGCAGAGAGCTGGATTGGTAGAGGAGCAGCTGGGACATGAACTGGAGTTCACATGGGATGCTGGCACCAAAGGCAGAGGCTTAACCTACTACACCACAGCAACGGCCCCTCAGGATGTTCTTTTAATGAATGAGAAATTCTAATGAATGAATGAATATGTCAAGGTCTCCGTTACCGGGCTCCTTATTTCTGATTCAGTGACTGGGGCTGCATTGTGGCACAGAGGGTTACACAGCCCCCTCCAATGCCAACATCCCATATCAGAGCTCCGGTTCAAATCCCAGCTGCTCTGCTTCCAACCCAGCTCCCTGCTAACGCACCTGGGGAGGGAACACAAGATGGATGGAGATCCTGGCTCCTAGCTTTGGCTTGGCCCAACTTTGGCTGTTGTAGCCATATGGAGAGTGAACCAATGGATGGAAAAACTCTGTCTCTCCTTCTGTCAATATGACTTTCAAAGAATTAAATCAACAAATCTTACACACAAAAGAAATCAATGATAGTTTGAACTGCTGCTCCCTCGTAGGCAATGCATTCTTTTCCTCCTTGATTTCAGGATTCTTCTCCATATTCTTGGTCCTTAGCAACTTAACTGTGCTGTGTGTGGGTGTGGGTTATTTTCCACTTCCTGGAATACAGCTTGGGGGCAGGTACCGGAAGCAGTCTGGGCACCTGAAATCCAGAACCGGAGCTGGTCAGCCTTGTCCTGGGAGGGCTGGTCTGATGGTGGCTCACTTGGCATATCCGCTGCCCAGGTCAGCACAGCTGGATGCGCAGCCGCCACCTGCAACTTGTCAGACCCCACAGGCCTCCAACGAGAGAAGGGATCCTGCGGGGATCTTCCTGTGATGCCTCTGTAGCCAGGCAGGAGGGACTGGGACACGGGGCTTTCATCCGCATCCCAACAAAGAGGTGGCTTTCTGGTTCTAGGGCAGCTTTGGTCGCCAGGGAAGAGTGACACATCCTTCGCTTCATAGCTGTCTTATGATCCAGCTTGCAGAGTTCATCACAAAGTTCAATGTCTGCGAAGTCTCAGGGAGGAGAAACGCAGAGCCCGGGTCAAAACGCAGGACCGAGCTCTGATGTCCACCTTGCCCCTCCCAGAGCACTGCAGTACCCGAGTACTGGGGGCAAACAAGGGAGATCTCTGAACGAGAGAAACCAGACACCCAGAAAGGCAAAACCGCAGGGAACCAGAAGGTGTGCGAGGAGCCGGGGCTGCACAGAGAGGCCACGTCCGCATCGGCTCAGCAGTGGTCATCCTGGGCTGCCATGGAGCAAACAGCTGGGGTGAGCCTCCCCCCGCCGTGGCTGACAGCAACAATAGCAACTGCAGCCTCACTACAGCAGTGAGCACGCACACGAGACGGATTCTCCCACGGTCGCTCTTTACCCCCAGAGTTAAGCTCTGGCCCCCAGGGGAAAAAATGGCACGTTCCCCCCAATCTCCAGCCTATCCACCTGTCCTCTCCAATTGCCACCGGCAGGCACAGTGGAGAGAAGCATCCACAGATGAATGGTGGTTAGAAACACAGCGTGCAGCCAAGAGTCGGACACCTGGGAAATACCATCGCCGTGAAAGAGAGGAAGGAAAGGAGAAAACTCACACCTGAGGAAACAGAGCTCATGCGGTGAACACCAGATGGCTGCTTAAAAACTGTGACTCCTGGGGAGAGCGACTGGGGCAGCGTCTGGTGCACCACACTGGAGCGCCTGGTTCAAGCCCTGACTCCTCCACTTCTGATCCAGCTCCCTGCTAGTGAGCCTGGGAAGGCAGCAGATGACGACCCAAGTGCTTGGGGCCCTGTCACCCACGTGGGAGACCCGGATGGAGTTCCAGGCTCCTGGCTTCAGCCTGGTCCAGCCCCGGTTGAGGTAGGCATTGGGGAAGTCAATCAGGTGATGGAAAATTTCTTTTTCTGTATCTACCAATTATAAGAAGACTTTCAAAAATCCAAAATAATTAAAATTCATTCTCCTATGAGGTATCTTAGGATATCATACCAAATTTTTTTTTAAGATTTATTTATTTATTTGAAAGGCAGAGTTACAGAGAAGCAGAGGCGGAGAGAGAGAGAGAGGTCTTCTATCCACTAGTTCACTCCCCAAATGGCCACAACAGCCAGAGCTGTGCCAATCTGAAGCCAGGAGCCAGAAGCTTCTTCCAAGTCTCCTACGCAGGTGTAGGGTCCCATGGACTTGGGCCATCTTCTGCTTTTCCAGGCCATAGCAGAGAGCTGTATCAGAAGTGGAGCAGCCAGACTCAAATTGGCTCCCATATGTGATACCAGCACTGCAGGCGGTGGCTTTACCAGCTGCACCACAGCGCCGGCCCCCATTTTTTATTTTTTGGTTCTGGCGCTGTGGCATAGTAGGTAAATCCAGTGCCTGCAGTGCTGGCATCCCTTATGATTGCCAGTTCAAATCCCAGATACTCCACTTCCGATCCAGCTCCCTGATGTGCCTGGGAAAGCAGTGGAAGATGGCCCAAGTGCTTGGGCTCCTGCACCCATGTGGGAGACCCGGAAGAGGCTCCTGGCTCCTGGCTTCGGATCGGTGCAGCTCCAGCTGTAGTGGCCATCTGGGTAGTGAACCAGCGGATGGAAGAAGACCCTTGTCTCTCTTTGCCTCTGCCTCTCTGTAACTCTGCCTCTGAAATAAATAAATAAATCTTAAAAAAAAAAAAAAGATATCTTAGGACATCACACCAAGTTCTTAAAAATACAGTCATAGCCAAAGAATCCATGTGAGACCTTGAAAGGAGAGAAGAGAAATAATACATGTGAGGTCAGACAGCTGGTCATTTGTTCAGTCATTCAGCCAACAGTGCTTCCTACACACCTATCATACGCCTGCCACTGCACAGGGTCCTTGGCATATAAAGATGAAGAAGCTAACCCAGTCTCCAAGTACACAGGGATTACAGGACGTGAAGGAGACATCAGAACTACAAAGAACACAAGTGGAGGAGCCAGGGACAGTGGCCTGGAAGAGGTGATGTTTGAATGGGGACACTGGACAAGATTGCATTTCCCAATCCAGCAAAAGAAGGAGGAAGGAGGCCGGTGCCGTGGCTGCATAGGCTAATCCTCTGCCTGCGGCGCCGGCACCCCGGGTTCTAGTCCCGGTCAGGGCGCCGGATTCTGTCCTGGTTGCCCCTCTTCCAGCCCAGCTCTCTGCTGTGGCCCGGGAGTGCAGTGGAGGATGGCGCAGGTGCTTGGGCCCTGCACCCCATGGGAGACCAGGGGAAGCACCTGGCTCCTGCCTTTGGATCAACGTTGTTCGCCAGCTGCGGCAGCCATTGGAGGGTGAACCATCGGCAAAAAGGAAGACCTTTCTCTCTGTCTCTCTCTCACTGTCCACTCTGCCTGTAAAAAAAAAAAAATAAAAAAAAAAGGAGGAGGAAGGGGCCGGGTCATGGCACAGTGGGTTAGGCTGTTGCTTGCGATGCCCACATCCCATATCAGAGTGCCAGTTTGGGTCTTGGCTGCTCTGCTTCCAATCCAGCTCCTTGCTAACGTGCCTGGGAAGGCAGCAAATGATGGCTCAAGTGCTTGGGACCCTGCAAACCACATGGGAGACCCCGATGGAGTTCCTGGCTCCTGGTTTCAGCCTGGCCTAGTCCTTGCCATTACAGCCATTTGGGGAGTAAAGCAGAGCATGAAGGCGTCCGCTCGCTCTCGCTCTCTCGCTCTCGCTCTCGCTCTCACTCTCGCGCTCCCTCCCTCCTTCCCTCCCTCTCTCCCCATCCGTCTGTAACTCTGAATTTCAAATAAATAAATAAATCTTTTTTTAAAAAAAAAGGATGAGGACAGGGGCTGGCGCTGGGGCATAGTGGACTAAGCCTCTGCCTGCAGCACCAGCATCCCGTGTGGGTGCCAATTCCAGTCCCGGCTGCTCCTCTTCCCATCCAGCTCCCTGCTAGGGCCTGAGAAAGCAGCACAAGATGGCCCAAGTGCTTGGGCCTCTGCACCCTCGTGGGAGAGCTGGAAGAAGCTCCTGGCTCCTGGCTCCTACCAGCTCTGGAAGACCTTTCTCTCTGCCTCTCCCTCTCTCTGTTTGTAACTCTGCCTCTCAAATAAATAAAGTCAGAAAGAAAGAAAGAAAGAAAGAAAGAAAGAAAGAAAGAAAGAAAGAAAGAAAGAAAGAAAGAAAGAAAGAAAGGAAGACGGAGCTGCAGGTAGCGGGAAGGGCCAGGACACAGTGGAAACAGTACACGGTCAATGTTAGCACCTAAGGGTGGAGAATGACCCATGGGCCAGGCAAGGACCAAGTCGTGAAAACCCTTGCCTGATATTCCAGTCGAGTTCTGTCCTGGAGTCACTGGAGGGTCACTACGGACGCCAGGCTGTGCCCTTGCACGTGTCCGGCGTCTTTCTCCTGCCCTGCCCCCACCACACACCCACATGTTCTTCCCTGTTAACTCAATCCAGCAAAGGGACAAAGGGGCGGGCGTTTGGTATGGTGGTTAAGACGCCACTCCCATTCTGGAGGGAGTTGGCTGGAGCCCTGGCTCTGTTCCTGCTGATGGGCACCCTGGGAGGCTCAAGAGCGTTAAGTCCCTGCCACCCACATGGGAGACCCGGATTGAGTTCTGGGCTCCTGGTTGGAAGTGGCCCAGCCTTGGCTGTTGTAGGTCTCTGGGGAGTGAACCAGCAGATGGAAGGTCTCTCTCTCTCTGTCTCTCTCTCCCTCTCTGTCACTCTGCCTTGCAAAAGTTTAAATATTAAAGAAAAAAAAAAGCTCATTTTTCATTTACTTTTTAATTATTTTATTTTATTTTATTTTTTATTTTTTTGGACAGGCAGAGTTAGTGAGAGAGAGAGATAGAGAGAAAGGTTTTCCTTTTTCTGTTGGTTCACCCCCCAAGTGGCCGCTACGGCCGGTGTGCTGTGGCCGGCGCTGCACTGATCCAAAGCCAGGAGCCAGGTGCTTCCTCGTGGTCTCCCGTGGGGTGCAGGGCCCAAGGACCTGGGCCATCCTCCACTGCACTCCCGGGCCACAGCAGAGAGCTGGCCTGGAAGAGGAGCAGCCGGGACAGAATCTGGCGCCCCAACCTGGACTAGAACCTGGGGTGCCGGTGACGCAGGCGGAGGATTAGCCTAGGGAGCCGTGGTGCTGGACAATTTTCATTTCTTCTAAGTCTTCCTTGTCCTGCCAACAAGGGGAAGTCTCCCAGTCAGATACACCATAAACCGCTTCACTCTCGTCGCAGGTGCAATTTTATATGTACTTGTGATTCTTTGATTAATCTGCCCCATTAGACAGGAAGGTTCCTCAGAGTGATAAGCACGTGTATGTCTGCTCACCAGTGCCTAACACATATAATTCAATGAAGTATTTGTTGACTGAAATAGTGGATGGACGGATGGAGATAGTTAAATGAATCCCTTTGTGGAAGAAAACAGTGTTGTGGAATCTGCCCTCCAGGGCTGCCTTACAGCTGGTTAGTGACCCAAGTTAGTCACATTTGAGGGTCACGGATGAATAACGAGGCACAAGCACATGGATGGCAGCCACACACACGTGCTTGTTCATCCTGCGAGTGCCCACACCACGCTGGACGGGAGCCCGTGGAGCCCTGAGGGCTCAGCACACCACACAGAGGCCTCAAGTTCAACTCCACTGACAACCTTGCTCAAGTACAACCAGGGACTGAGACCAGGACCAAGTCCGGAGCGGCCACATATACACTGGACAGGAAGAAGTCCAGTGTTCGGAGATGGCCTGGCGTGACACTGGCCGATCTGGGTGTGTGAGGAAGGGTTCCATATTACAGGGTGACACTCCATCCCCATTACAGCCTCCTCACCAGGAGACGCAAATGGACACAAAGGAACAGATCCCTGACTGAGCCCTGGAGGCCTCCGGACCCCGATGTGCGCCCCGGGCTCAGAACCACAGAGGCAACAGAACAGCCTCCACTTCCGCACCTCCCCAGCAGTGCTGGAAGGAACGCCACTGCCCGGTTACCCAGGCGTCTCCTTCCAGTCTGAGGCAGCCCCAGGTCGCGGTCACACACTTGGCCGCGGCAGCGAGTGGCGATGTCGCCCCACCTTCTCACTGGAACGTGAGCACCCCAAGGCCAAGGCCTGCCTGCGCTGCTTCCCTGGAGCCTGGCGCAGCGCCGTGGGGTCGATGGAAAGTGTTGGGGTTCAAACGTCTCCACCTACAAAATTCACACGTTGAGTTCCTTTACTCCCACTACCTTAGAATGTGACCTTATCCGAAAACAGGGTCACTGCCAAGGTGACTAATTAATAGGAGAGTATGTCAACCATTCCTGGAAAACTAGAATGAAAGATGAATTTATCTCTGTGCAAAAAAAAAAAAAAAAAAAAAAAAAACCACAAAAACTCAAACTCATGCACAGTTTTTCATAATGTATTTTTCACCAGGTTTTTGAAGACTCCTCTTAAGCATAGATTTTGAAATTTTTTTGCACCAAAATAAGTTTATCTTTTAACTCCATGTTCCATGAGCTTTGAAAAGTAGCTTTGTGTGAGGTAATATTGCAGTAGGGTGAGCCCCTAATCCAACGTGATCGGTGCCTTATAACAAGGAGAGAAGGGCCGGCGCCGTGGCTCACTTGGTTAATCCTCCACCTGCAGCGCTGGCATCCCATATGGGCACTGGGTTCTAGTCCCAGTTGCCCCTCTTCCAGTCCAGCTCTCTGCTGTGGCCCGGGAAGGCAGTGGAGGATGGCCCAAGTGCTTGGGCCCCTGCACCCGAGTGGGAGACCAGGAGAAGCACCTGGCTCCTGGCTTCAGATAGGCGTAGCTCCGGCCATAGTGGCCATTTGGGTGGGGGGGAAAACCAACGGAAGGAAGACCTTTCTCTCTGTCTCTCTCACTGTCTAACTCTATCTGTCAAAAAAACAAAACAAAACAAAACAAAACAAAAAAACAAGGGGAGAGACAGAGGGAGAACCCACCCACCACTGGTTCACTCCGCAAATGCCCACAATATCCAGTGCTGGGCCAGGAATCAATCTGGGTCTCCCACATGGGAGCTGGCACCTGCTACCTCCCAGAGTGTGCCTTAACAGGAAGCTGGAATCGGGAGTGGAGCCAGGACTCGAACCCAGGCCCTCTGATATGGGGTGTGGGCATCCCAACAGGTGCCTCGGTCAGTGTACCGAATGCCTGCCCCCTTACACCATCCTTGAAGCCACTTGGTGACTTCTCACAGTGTCCCTAGGAAACCGAGGTAGAGAGCAAATGTGGGAGGAGTCTTGATGGTGGGACTGGGGCTGGGCTGGGCAGGACAGGGAGTCCCCCCCATGAAGCAGAGGGTGGCAAACAGGGGGCGCTGGCGGTGAGAAGAGGCAGTGGGCGGCTGAAGGGGCATCCCACTCCCTCGTGGCAGGAAGGGAAACCCTCCTTCCCCCGGAATGGAAGAGTGGGGGCCCCTGGTGCTCCACAGAAGCGGGGCTCCTCCATGGCCAGGCTGGCCCACCTGTTTCAAAACGTGCTCCCCCAGCCTGGCCGTATTCCTCTGCTTACCAGGCAGCATCGGCTTTCTGTTTAGATTAATAACCGCGGAGTGATCAGCTTTGCTGATTCAGAGGGTGTCACTCCAGGAAATTATGGTTCCGATCCATCTTCTTCCCCCTTCCCTCGGCGCCCCCTGAATCATGGCTGAGGAGGAGCCCAATTAACAACGGCTTGACTGCTGTAATGCAGCCTGCTCTACAATGTAGCAGTGCCTAATGGAGTCTTAACTTCCCCGTGGCGAGTCAATATTTACTTTAAGAAAGAAAAATGTCCCCATAAACCGCTGTCCCAAATGAATTGGGGGGGGGGGCGAGATAGTCGCCTTTTTTTATGCCAACAGGGGGTCTGGGGCTTCAGGACTTCCCCCGCTGGGACAGGGCTGCTAGATGGTGGGGGGTGCAGCCTCCCACCGTGATGGCTAACAAATGTTTTTTGCTGTGCAGATGCGGATGGTTGTCAGAGACTCAGCCACAGTGTAGAGTCTAAAGCGAAATCATCATGACACAGGAGAGGACCCATTTATGCCAGCCTTTTAATCACCTGTAGGGGAGGGACACAATTGCAGGCACCCCCCCCCCCAGTGGGTAGACTTTACCATTGTCCGTTATTTCCCCTAGGAAAAGCGTGTGTGGAAACCAAATCCTACTTTAAAAATATTCGACTTTCCAGATCCCGCAAGGAGATGAGGCGCCGCGGCTGGTCGTCTCGCAGTAAGTCTGTCCAAAAATGATGTTTTTCGCTCGGTTGAAAGACAGTTTCATTTCCGAACTCAAAGTTGCTATGAGAAATTTGCCTTGCCAAATGAACACTGTATACGGAACGCATCAAATCCTTTCTCCTGACACAAATAAAAGATAGAGCATGTAAAACAGCCCTGACAACACCGCAGAGGAGGACAAAGAAGCACATCGGGTTTGATTCTCTGGGTTTAGAAGCCGGAGGGCCCCCCCCCCCCCCGAGAAGTGGGGGGGGGGGTCCCAGCAGACTCTGGCCAGCTCAGGCAGGCTCCAGGTAACCGAGGGCCGAGCCCTTGCATGTCGCTTTTCCGTGATATAATGACCCTGTTTCCAATTAGCCCAAACATGACAAAAATCTCAACTTTCCCAGCAGCAGAAGCCGCCGAGGAGGCGGAGGCCTGAATGACAAGGCCCTCGTTCCCAAGTTTATGGGCGCGCCGCGTGGCTGTAATTACCGGTTCTGACACAGCGGGAAATTATTCTCCGCGTGTTTAAAAATAAATAAGGTAAATGATCACCCTTCATTAGATCCGTACTCATATCCTGTAAGTGCTTTTTTTTTTTTTCCTATTAAAATACTTGATTGAAGGCCCGTTAGCTGTAGATCAGCTCAGAACTACATGTCTGCTCTCTCGGGGGCCGCCGCCTTTAAAAATCACAGTCGGTGCCTGGTGAGGAACAAGAAAAAGCTCCTAAAACTGCCATTTCGGGGAGTGGGGGGGGGACCTCAGCAGGAAACCCAGATTGCACCTTGGTGTCCCAAAAGGCATCCCACTTCTTTGTTCTGCTAAGAAAAATTAACCTCAATCTCAGCTCCAGGTCCCTAGATTGATTATCATAGTCATTTAAATACTGTAATCTCATTTTCAGTATCGGGATAAGGGGAGGTGGGGGGGGACACCGCATTGAGAGAAGGGATTGGGGAGCGAGGCTGGGGAGAGAAAGAGAGCAAAGAAACAGAATAAATTATCTGACAAAGGGAACCGGGCTTTTCTGCTCACAGACCCTATTTCGGATCCTTCCACTTGATTGGAAAAGTTGATGAAGTTTAAATGAAGCAGAATTAGAACCTCAGGCCGCTGAGCATCGACAGGGGGGCTACCCAAGAATGTGCGATTCAACAGCTCGGGCTTGGGCAGAAGACAAGGGCGAGGCCTAAATGGTATAATCTTCAATCGCATCGAACATCCACACCGACAAGGCAGGGTAATGAGTTAGGCCAGACCAGGCCTGTTGGTTAAAGAAATTAATCCCTCCCGCGGCCCTGAGCGGGGCTTTGAAGCCTATTGTGTGGGCCCCTGTCCCAGTCTATCTAAATGCTAACTAACTGGGAGGGTGAGATTGTGCTTTTCATTGCTGGCGCTAATCTGATAACAATTTGCTCTCTCTGATTAGGGAGGCAGGGAGAAGGAGGGGGCCTGGAGGAGAGAGGGCGCCTTCCCTTTGAAAGGGCGAGCCCATTCTGGGGGGACCTGGGTGGTGGAGGCACCCGCAGCCGTCCCGGCTCCCTGTGCCTTTCAAATGACCTGAAGTGCACGGTTGGGTGGGAGACCAAGTCCCCACGCTCCCTTCTTCTTGGTGCCAGGTCTCTCTGAGTGGCGCCCACACCCCAGGCACCCCTCGCCCAGGGGACCTCCCGCTGTCTCCCTCCAGACCTCCTGCAAACGGACTCAAGCCCACAGCCTCTAACTTCTCCCTCCATCTGAAACCCCTTCCTCCTCCCCTGAGCTTCCCAACTGCTCCGGAACACCCCAGGCCATGGGCTCCCACCCTTCAGCACTCCTGGAGGTCGGAGCCCTGCCCTGGACCCTATGGGTGTGGGCCCCAGGCAGTCAGCTCCCGTGTGTGAGTGCAGGTGCATCACTAGATGGTAACTCCCTTTCAGAAGAGCAAGGGTGTCCCTGGATGAAGCCAACAGAGATGACGTAGGTACAGAGGGACGGGATTCTTCCCTCCCATCGGGACACGGGAGTCTGCTGGGGCCCCGCGCAATGTGGCATGGCACACAAGGAACACGCTTGGGGCCAGTTGCCCTGGGCACAGCACAGACCCCCGCGGCAGTGAGATGATGTACGACAAAGCTCTGGTGCTGGAGAGGTTGCACGTGGCAGCCAGCGGTGTCACTGCTTCTGGGTTTGAGCGGCTGTGACTTCAGGCTTTGCAGTCACACGTCTGGCCAGAAGGCTGGGTCCTCTGCACATGAGGGGGGACAGCGTGTGAACCCCTGGAGGACTCAGCTTCCCCGTCTGTATAATAGGAGCGAGAGTCACACGGGCTGAAGGGCCAGCACAGCGCCTGGTGCACGCTGGTCGTCTCCGCAGAAGACCACTGCTGTCGGCTGGTCACGTGTGTCCACAGCCTCTTCCTCACTCTCCGGGAGAAGTGAGGCGGGCGAGCTTCCTGCGCGGGGATCCTGGGGGATCGGGCTCAAGAAGCAGGCGGCAGCCTTGCAAAGACGGCGCTCTCGCTCTCTGAAACACCAGACGGGGGCTTTCCCCTTGGAAGGGGAGTCTTTAAAGACTTGCTTAAGCCTCCAAGTCTAAGCCCACTGGGCGCCTACAGAGAGAGCAAACTCTGCAGTGACAGTTTATAAGGGTTCCGGAGACAGCCACGAATGCCGGCGCTCAGCCCTAAGGGACCCCTCGGAACCGCTCCAGCCGGTTCCCTCAAACGCCACCGCGAAGCACTGGGAGCTCCCGACCTGGGCTTGCTTAACTTGCAAAACGTAAACAAATCGCAGGCGCTAACCCCAAACCAACACAGCGGCTGTGCGCATCCAGACATTCAGGCTGGGGGTGGGGGTGGACAGGGTGCAATGAACGCGTCCATTCCAGCAGTGAGTGGGACCACAGCGTCCTGCAGCTGAGCCTGCACCGCCCCCAACCCTCGCATGGAGGGAGGCACGGCCACAGGCCCTGGTGGCTCTGCGGACCTGTCTCTTGGTCCCTTGTTCTCCTTTTTCCTGCTTCCTGGGGCCCCTGCACTCCTCTGGCTTCCTCTTTCAGCCTGGCCTCCACGCAGCAGCCGCATTCCCCGCTCTCGCCCTCTTGTCTCCAACACTCTGCGTCCCGTCTGGCTGTGCATCTGCTCACAAAGCTTCTTATTTTGCCTGGAACAGTCTCCCATGTCCCACGCAAACACGGACACACACACACAGAGCACCTCCCACCAGGGGAAGTTGGCTTAAGGTGTCGCAGCCTCGGGGTGGGACTTCCCTAGCCTGCTCTGCACACCCTGGGTTCCTTCGCAGTCTTAGCCCCCAGGGGCTTCTGGGCTGCCTGCTCCAGGTACAGAGGTAGCCCCGAGCCCAGCACACAGCCTGGCCAGAAGAGCCCTCAACCAACACTGCACGTGAAGGGTGGGCTTGGGATGGTTCTTGGGGAAGCGGAGTGGGGACTTGAACTCAGGCACTCGTGCAGGGGATTGCGGGCATCTTCCGAATGCCCACCCCTACGTTCTGTTCCTTAAAGAGGAATCCAAATTTGCCTAAGCCTCAGGCCCTACACAACCCAGACCCACCTGAGCACCCGCCCCTCGGGTTCCCCACGCGCACTGGCTACCCTAGTGTGCGGGGAGGCGTCTGGAGCAGCACGGGAGACACTGCTGGATGCCTGCAGCCAGAGCCAAGTCCCAGCTCTGCTCCTGGTTCCAGCCTCCTGCTAATGCACAGGGAGACAGCAAGCGATGGCTCAGCTGCTTGGGTTCCTCATACCCACAAACACGGGAGACCTGGGAGGGGGTTCCCGTCCCCCAGCTTCAGCCTGGCCAGTTCTGGCTGTGCAGGATTTGGGGAGTGAACCAGTAATGGGAGCTCTCTCAGCATCAGTTTCTGCCTTTCAAAAAAAAAAAAAAAGATTCGGTGCAACCCACTGGCTATGAGACCCTCCCTGGCCTCCCCACGTGCAGGCGGGGCTGCCCTCAGCTCTGGGCACGAGGTTTGCGAGCTCTTCGAGAGCGTAGCCTGTGCGTCCAGACGGGTTTGCCCTGTATCCTTGGTGCCCGGCACCGTGTCTGCAGCCCAGTCCTCAAAACTGCCTGTCGCTGAGAGCGAACCCACGCAGGTGCCCCTCCTCTCCCCATGGTGCTCCCAGTCTCCCAGAGCTCAGAACCTCTCTGCCCATTCTTGCTGAAGACCCCTTGCACTGGCCAGCCCCTCTCCATGGGCTGCTCCCCTTTCCTGTCCACCTGCTGGAATCCCACCCATCCTGCAGCTCCGGTCCAATTCCACACGCTCTCGGATCCTCCTGGAGCGCCCCAGTGTGGCTCCCGCACACCCACCCTCTCACTACTTCTCCGGTTTCTTTTTTTTTAATTTTATTTTATTATTTGATAGAGTTATAGACAGAGATAGAGTTATAGACAGAGAGAGACAGAGAAAAAGGTCTTCCTTTTGTTGGTTCACCCCCCAAATGGCTGCTACAGCCAGCGCGCTGTGCCAATCCGAAGCCAGGAGCCAGGTGCTTCTGCTGGTCTCCCATGGGGTGCAGGGCCCAAGCACTTGGGCCATCCTCCACTGCACTCCTGGGCCACAGCAGAGAGCTGGCCTGGAAGAGGGGCAACCGGGACAGAATCCGGCGCCCCGACGGGGACTAGAACCCAGCGTGCCGGCGCTGCAGGCGGAGGACTAGCCTAGTGAGCCGCGGCGCCGGACACACTTCTCTGGTTTCAATAACTTGCATGGTGAGTTTCTCTGTACAAAGTCTCGTCCTGCCTCCAAGCAGCCTGCATGCGCCTCAGAAACCATTTTTTTTTAAACTTCTCCCTAGATGTTTTTAGAAATTTACTTACTTACTTTCATTTTCTAATTTGAAAGGCAGAGAGGCAGAGAGGGATCTTCCATCTGCTGGTTCCAATGTCTGTAACAGCCAGGACTGGGCCAGGCCAAAGCTGGGAACCTGGAACTGTACCCAGGTCTCCCACGTGGGTGGCAGGGACCCACGTCCAAGCCTGCTGTGCCCCAGGCTGTGCGTGAGCAGGAAGCCGCATGGGAAGCAGAGCGGCTGCTTGAATCAGCACTCCAACAAGGGAGGGGGTCCCATGTGGCGTCTGCACAGCTGCCCTAGAAACAATTTCTTAGACGTCCTGTGTTCACTGCAGGCTTCAACACATGTTTGCTCAGTGATTGATGCATGCCACCGTCTCCTTTCTTAATGATCCCCTAGGAGGTGAAGATGTAGCTCTACAGGATGCGACGTGACGAAGGCATTTTCCTGTGACGACAGGGCCACGGTCCCTCTCATGCAGTGAACAGACGATCAGGGCTTTTGCTAGCACAAGTCCCCCCCACGGAGATGCCAAGGCCGGAAGCCCAGCCCCCCGCGTCCTGTGGGTGCCCCGTCTTTGGGGGAGGCTGCTGCGTGAGCTCCAGCTCCCTGGGGGGGCTTTTCCTCCCAAGGCAGCCCCGAAGTGTGAGCACTCTGCCGTGGGTTACAAATGCCACGGCACCTGGCTGCCCCGCTCTCACTTCTCCGGACAAACACCAGAGATTTGGATCCACACCCGACGCCTCTGAGTTCATCGGTCTCCCAAAAACATGTTGTTCGGTTCAGAGAAAAGATCAAAAACCCTTTTTTTTTGGTCTCATCGTACGTTTTCTGCAGTCCTTTCCGAGGGCCACTGTCACTCCCGTGTGCTACGTGAGTTGACCCTTCTGCTCACTGACCCGTGGCTGTCAGTTTCCTGACCAAATCCCAGTGGGCCTTGACACTATCGGTAGAAAGATACAGATGTTTTCTCGGCCACTGGGCCTTTGCTTGCTTCCCGTGGGAGAACACAGGGCCTGGGAGGAGCTCTGGTTGACTGTGCATTTCAGTCCCGATCAATCAGATCAGCTCAGCTTTGAATCTTAGATGAGTCCACCCCAAGGAAGAACAAACCAGACCCCTGGAAGCTGGTGGGGCAGGGAGCCCAAGCTTGCATGCTGGCCGGGGGCCGCTCACCCCGCCAGCACCTGTGCCAATGACTTTACTCAGTGAATCGCTGAGCTACCCCCGTGTGGAGCACTGGACCAGCTGCTCGGTTTTTCTGCTACAGCGTGGTGACGAGCCGCCGACAAAAGCAAACTTAGGTCAGCTCTGTCATGAGGGAAAGAAAATAAGTCCCAAAAGGAAAGATTTTAAATGGCCTTGAAAATTAGGGGGAGGGGCCAGCGTTGTGGCACAGTGGGTTAATCTGCCACCTGTGACGGCGGCATCCTGTACGAATGCCGGTTCGAGTCCCGGCTGCTCCGCTTCTGAACCAGCTCCCTGCTAATGCCCCTGGGCAAGCAGCAGGAGATGGCCCAAGAGCTCGGGTCCCTGCACCCACGTGGGAGACCTGGATGGAGCTCCTGGCGCCTGCTTCAGCCTGGCCCAGCCCTGGTGATTATAGCCATTTGAGGAGCAAACTGGCAGATGGAAGATCTTTCTCTCCCCCCCAACTTTGTTTATCAAATAAGTTTAAAAAAAAATCATGGGGGGAGGGAAAATAGAAGCAAAGGATAGATAAGATAAACAATTAACAACCAACTGCCTCATTCCCATGATCTCTGTCTTTGTGGAGTTTTTTTATTTTTTAAAAAAATTTTTTGACAGGCAGAATTAGACAGTGAGAGAGAGAGACAAGGAGAAAGGTCTTCCTTCCATTGGTTCACTCCCCAGATGGCTGCAACGGCCAGAGCTGCGCCAATCTGAAGCCAGGAGCCAGGTGCTTCTCCTGGTCTCCCAGGGGGTGCAGGGCCCAAGCACTTGGGCCATCCTCCACTGCCTTCCAGGGCCGCAGCAGAGAGCTGGACCGGAAGAGGAGCAACCGGGACTAGTACCAAGCGCCCCAACCGGGACCAGAACCCGGAGTGCCAGCACCGCAGGCAGAGGATTAGCCTAGTGACCCGCGCGCCGGCCATCCTGGAAGGGTTTTAACAGTCTCCCCCTACCCGCCCCCAGGGTTAGCCCTGACTCAGGAGCTTGCACAAAGACTCAATGGAGAATTCCACTTCCAGCTGAAGCCGTCCCCAGACCACTGAACGCTGGCGTTTCTTACTTTTGCGATCTGATGAGAGGTCTGATGAGACAATCCACTCCACTCTACGCTAGCTGACACCAACCAACAGCCGGGTGAGCATGACTGCTGCGCCTTCCCCCAGCTGCCCAAAAGGTCCTGGGGCTGGAGCTGGATCCTGGGGACTGTGGCAGAGCGCGCCCTGCACAATCGCACTTGCCCGACCTTAATGTCCCACGTCTGGTACGAGCCTCCTCTGCCCGGGACACATGCATCAGTGTTGCAAACACAACACAGGACTAACGCCCAAGATCAGCAAACTCAAAGCACAGCTAACACTGTGGGGCGCATCAAATTGCATTTACTCTGTGGCAAAATTTTTAAAATAAAGACGTGGCTTCTTTAAAAACTCTGAATTCGTTTCATGAGACCGTACTAGTCTGAAAACCTCTGCAGCAGAAAACCGAGTTTTGAAACTCTGTCCGCAGGGCCGGTTACACATCAAGACAACCTCGTCTTTCAAAGAAGTGGGGGGAAAAGCAGCCGGATCGTAGCGTGAGCAAACTTTGAGCCTGGAACCATCTGGAAGGTGCTGGAAGCCACTGCCGACTGGCTCGTCCAGGCTTCAGAATTCTTGCTGGAGGACTGACCTCCCAGCCACACCACTGCAGCCTTCTGAGAGCCACCGAGGCGGAAGGTGTCCGACAGGAGGAGCCGGGATTCTGAGGTCCCGTTCTCATTGCTGCTTCAAAGCCCAAGCACCCCTTTGGCTGGGGGTCAAGGAGGGAGGCGGGGCTCCTCTGTCAGAGCAGCTGCCCCCAGGCAGTGCTGAGCAATGGATGGGGGCCGCAGCTCCGCTTTCTGGATTGGCCCCTGGGGCGGGCAGGGGGCTCAGTTCACTGCTTCAGCCTCCTCCACAGATGGGCTGGCACCAGGAAGAGGGAGCCTTTGATTTTAAAAGAAGAAAAAAGAAAAAATAGGAGAGAAGGAGGGAGAGAGAAAGCACATGAGTGAGAGAGAGCTAAAGAGAGAGAAGAGACGATAGAGAAACCCACATGCTCCCCAGCAAAATGAAACCTGCCCACCAGCCAGCGAAGGCCAGGCCATGAGGACGGGAAGCTCATTTCTTAATCCCGTTACGTTGTAATTGGACGTAAAAGGATTTGAGCAACCAGAGGACTATTCTGGTCGGCAGGTAAAGCCTCCTGCACTGTTTCCCCATTGTGCACAAGGCTAATACAGAGTGACCACGCTGGGATACTGGTGCACCTGTTCCGTCTACCTGCCTCCTTCGTCTTGTCTCTGTGAGCAGACGTGAAGCTGCTCGTGGGCACGGTGTGGTTCCCTAATTCTGCAAGGGCATTCGTTCCACCGAGCACACGGGCTCTCAGTTAAGGGTTCCCCGTGGTGGTCATCCTAAGGATCTCAGCAGAGGTGCTGAGGTCCGTGAACCCGAACTCGAGTTTGGGGTGAAAACAATAGACATGTGCGCTGGCTTTCTTTCCAGCCTCCTTTCTCACCCCCAGCTGACTCTGCCTCTTGCCCCTTCAAGCTCTGCGTCCAGGTGCGCTGCTTTGTGAAGCCCCACCAAGCCCTGCCCGGGGCTCCCTCCCCTCCATCACGAACCCTCTGGGCAGTGTGGTTCACCTGAAAACCTACCCATGGCATTGCCTTCGTATTATGTGTGTGTGTGTGTGTGTGCGCGCGCACATGTATGTACACACATGTACACTAGGAGCTAACATCTGAGAGCTTTCTTTAAAGCAGGTGCTACACTAAGACACATCTCCCACGTCCCCAGCTGAAAATCTGAGTTAACCCGTGTCTTCCAAGAGAGCTCACGATGGCGCTGGGCCTTGAAAACATTCAGGAAGTATTTCTCGGCTGTCCACGAGCCCTGTGACATCAGTAGGGCTCACTTGGGAAGGAACGCTGAATAGAATGATACTGGAATCAGATTCATTTGTGACTTTTTTGGGCTGGGTACTATGCAACATGTACCCAGTCTAGGTTGTCATTGACGAACTAATTGCATTTTCTGTCCAAAACATCACGGGGCTGGAGGCCAGGCGCCTGGGTCTCCCCCTGCTTCTGCCACCATGTAAGTGTAGCACCTCAGGCCGGGCCTCTCCCCCCTGGCTGGGCTTGGCGTCTGTGCGTCAGCTGCTCTGCACCCCCAAACGCTGATTCTATGACTCTATCGTACAGAGGCATGCACTTCTTATTTGTGACATAAACGCCCACAGAAAAACAAAGTCAGCAATAAATTATGGAGAAATCGGGCGCCGTGATCATTTGCACTTTCCGAGGGTGCTCGCTCCAGCAAAGTCAGGCCCTCAACACAGGCTGCTTTCTGCAGGGCGACAGGAGGTTCGAGGTTGTCAGGGGCGCAAACCCAGCAGTCTCTCCCCATAACTGTATTGACAGGCAATCAGCTGAGTCCCATGGCAGGCAGGGCGCACCCCTGACAGGTTCTGTGAAGCAGCTTGAAGGCGGTTGTAGCAGGATTCTGTGTTGAGTCACAGAATCCTGGGGAAATGAGAAGCAAGCAAGAAGAAGCTGCTCCTTTCTCTATTCAATTTTATTCTTCCCGGAGAGTCACATTTGAAGGAAGCCGGCTAACTGCATGTCACTTTCTACAATAGGGCAGCAGCCCTTTCCGATGGGGAATATATACATCTCGTGGCTGCAGAAACACCGACTTGATTCCATCAGTCTCATTAAATCACCAGCTAGCATGGTTTTAAGCACGGCAAATAGCTGGTGAGCGTTTGTAGGTAAAGCTTACGTGGCTATCTGAGTTTCTCCCTTCGCACCTGTTACAGTGGCATCTTGCAGATGTGTTCCTGAATAAGTGATGTGTAGACGTCCTGGTAAATTCTATGGGTGTGAAACACCGGTGTTGGGTTTGTTCAGTCAGTGTCTCTGCATCTTAAATGAAAAAAGGCTGATCCCGTTCACCGGAGCAAACAATCGGCACGACCACCCCCGCCCAATATGGTAGAATAGGTGATTATTGCTAAGGAGCTGTATTCTTCCAGGAGAGAGGCACACCTCCAGGCTGTGACTCAGACAAAACCAAAATACACTGTGGTTCCCATCATGCTCGCGCACACAGCGCTCCCAACCCCTGCCACCTGCGCCGAGGAGGCACACACAGCCTGCACAGCTTCTCAGCACTCGCGCTGCTGAAACTGACAAGTCACAGAGAAGAAATCCACGGGCCAAGCTCAACAGAAATTTCAGGGACACACACGGAAACCGCTCAAAGGCTAAACAACAGTGAATCTTCCACTTTTCCCCCTTTCCCTTGGAAGCCAAAAATCCCAACATTTTTTTATTATTCCAGCCCCCACCCCCCCTTGTTGGCATGGTTAAAATAATTCTGGGCTGAAGGGCCAGTGTCGTGGCATGGCCGATTAAGCCACCGTTTGCAACACGTGCATCCCATATCCGCATGCAGGTTCCAGTCCCGGCTGCTCTACTTCCAATCTGGCTCACTGCTAATGCAGCCAGGAAAGCATCAGCTGACCGCCCAATTCCTTGGGCCCTGCCACCCCACCTTGGGAGCTCTGGATGGAGTCCGGGCTCCCTTCAGCCCCAGCTGTTGTGGCCATATAGGGAGTGAACCAGCAGGTGGAAAAGCTCTCTATATCTCTTTCTGTCTCTCCTCTCTGTGGAACTCTGCTTTGCAAATAGTAAACCTTTTTTTTTTTTAACTTGACAGAGTTAGACAGTGAGAGAGACAGAGAGAAAGGTCTTCCATCTCATGGTTCACCCCCAAAATGGCCACTGTGCCGATCTGAAGCCAGGAGCCAGGTGCTTCCTCCTGGTCTCCCATGGGGTGCAGGGCCCAAGCACCTGGGCCATCCTCCACTGCCCTCCCGGGCCACAGCAGAGAGCTGGACTGGAAGAGGAGCAACTGGGACTAGAACCCGGTGCCCATATGCGATGCCGGTGCTGCAGGCAGAGGATTAACCAAGTGAGCCACGGCACCAGCCCCCAATAATAAATCTTAAAAAAAAAAAAAGTGCTGGGCTGGGGAATCAGTGACCAGAGCAGGGGCGGCCTCCGTGCGTCCATCTGGAAACAGGGGTCTGGGAAAAGCAGTGGTCTAGCTTTCTGCACGTGCTCGGTTTCTCTGCCAGCTCTTGGTCGTCAGGTTCTGATGCAAACTCTTAGAGGAGGTGGTCAGCACTGAACACGGACACCACCTTGCCTGCCCCGGAGAGGGCCCTAGGGCCTTCCCAGAACCCAGGAAAGAGCATCAGAGGGATTCCCCCCCGCAAGCGCAGCACACAAGCCCCTGTGGCCCCCGCACGGGCGGGCGGCGAAGGCCAGGACCATCCCGCTGGGCAGCTCATCCACCATCACTCGAATCCTGCACGTTTTCCAACCCTGAACTGTGGCACAGGAAGCAGGGATGGAGCTGGATCCGGAAGCTGTTCACGTAGTGCCATCCAGAGGCCAGGGGTTGCTAGCCAGGAGCGGCTTCCGCAAACCTCCAGGCACACTCTACGCTTGCACACACAGGCACACATGTTACATGCAGTGTCATCTACACGTGTGTAGATGTGTGTGAAATTCATGTGTACAAGCCCCCTGGGGGCGGGCAGCATGCACCAAGTCCCTCAGGGATGTACGTCAGAGTGTCCCTGGCTTTGTTCTGGGGAAGGCGCTGGCTCAGGTTCGGGCCATAGGGGCCAGAGAGCAAAGCACAGCTGAAGCTGGGGAGAGACACAGAGAGGTCTTCCATCCGCTGGTTCACTCCCCAGATGGCCACAATGGTCGGAGCTGGGCCAATCAGAAGCCAGGAGCCAGGAGCTTTTTCCGGGTCTCCCACGTGGGTGCAGGGGCCCAAGGACTTGGGCCATCTTCTACTGCTTTCCCAGGCCATAGCAGAGAGTTGGATCACAAGAGGAGCAGCCAGGACTCCAACGGGCGCCCCTATGGGATGCCGGCACTGCAGGCGGTGGTTTTACCTGCTATGCCACAGCGCCGGCCCCTGGCCCTGGCCTGACCCTCAGCTCAGTGGCCCCAGCTGTCTGTCCCCTTCTGCCCGCTCAGAGTGGCCCTTCCCATCTGAAAGTTAGTGGGGGGACCTGGAAGAGGGGCGCGAGCCAGGCCCACCGCAGCCTCCTCTCCCTCTCCGGGCAGGGAGTCCCGCAGGGCGAGGGGAGCGAACCCATGAACTCAGCTCATCTCGGCCCAGGGTTGAGACGCCCCAGGTTCACTCCCTGCCAAAGCCTCCGCGCGCTCACGGGTCCCGCACCAGCACCCGCGCGCCCGGGAAACGCAGCCATTTCTGAAGGCGCACTGCCCTCCAGCGGCCCCGGCGAGGGGTGCGGGCGCCACGCCGGGCGCGGACCCGCGCTCACGAGCCGCAGCCCCCTCTCTCCTGCCGGCGGGGCCCCCGGCCACGGATTCGCGCCTTTTTCCCTCTTGGGGCTGTGATCTGGAGAAGTTACCCACGAGCGGGACTGGGAAGGAACGAACGCGTGAGGCGCCGCTTCCGGGGACTCGGAGCACCTGCGGCGCGTTAGTGGCCCAGGTGCGCGGGGGCGAGGCGGGCGCCCCCCGCAGCCCGCGCCGTGCGGGGCTCCCCGCGGGGATCGACCCGGCCACCCCTTCCAGGGGCGCCGCTGTCACCGCACCTCGAGGAGGGGGACCCTGAGGCTCCGGAACGCGACGCGAGCTGGGCGCGGGCGGTGAGGACCCGGGGCACGCGTGGGCGCGGCTCACCTTGACGATGAGCGGGTTCTGAAACATGGAGTCCCGCACGACCCCCAGCCTCTCGTTCTCCATGCCCGGGCGGATGTCGGCCACCGTCAGGGGCCGCCGAGGGGGCGGACAGATCTGGCTGACCGTGCGGCGCACCGGCGGCTTCTTCTTCTTCCATCGCATGAGGTCCTGACCGGAGCTCCCGGCCTCCGGCATCCTGAGGGTCCCTCCTGAGCGCGCAGCCCCGCGTCCCGGCGGCCGACTGCGCGCCCCGGACCGCACCACCGGGACCCCGGGGCGGGCCGCGGAGGCCGGGGCTCCCCCGGAGCGCGCTGCGCCCACCTCGGGACGCCCCCTCGGTGCAGGGGCCCCCGAAGCCGGACAGAGGCCCCAAAGGCTCCTCGGAACGCCTTCCCGGCATCGCGCTGCGGACTGGGCGAGGAACCGAGGTCACGGCCACCCCTGCGGGGAGAGTGGGACGCTCCGTCTCCTTGGCGACGGGACGCCAACCGACCCTGGAGTTTGTTCCGTCGAAGTAGACCACCCAAGAATCGCCACCGCGCGGGGCTAACACGCCCCCGGTTCTCGGAGGGCCACTCAGGCTTACTTCAAATCCAGGACACCGCCCCCCACTCTCCTGCCGGCCCCGCACCCCTGCACCCAGTTGTCAGGACGAAATAGAAATCGAGTCCCAGGCGGGAGGACCCACCCTTTGGGAGCCTCCTCCTTCCTCTGTTGAGTGGTTGGGAGGGAAGCCGACGGTAGGATGACTTCTCAACTTTTGGCAAGAGGATCAAAAATGCACATTACCCACGCCCAGCCCACTGAATCAGCCTGTCTGGAAGTGACATCTGGGATTCTGCGTTTGTTGACATTAAAGTCCCCTCCCACCACCCCAACTTGGGATTTTGAAAAGAAGTCAGACCTGCAGAAAAGTTGAAAGAGCACAATGAAAAGTTGATATATCAAGGCCCCAGCCCTCGCACTTGCCACCTTTGCGGAATCGTTTGAAAATTACCTCCGACAGAGTCGGATTTGACCCTACAAACGTCGTCATGCGCCAAGGACATTCTCGGACATCAATACAAAGCGTTGTCACGGTTGATTTTAATGTGTTAAAACCATAGTGTCTAATCTGCAGTCCATTGGCAAAGCTGCCAGTCTTGCTGGTTTTTTGGGTTTGTTTTTAAGATTTATTTATTTATCCACCTGCTGGTTCACTCCCTGGATGGCCATGATGGAGGCGTCAGCCCGAAGTCAGGAGTCGGAAGGTCCGTCCGGGTCTCCCACATGAGGGGCAGGGGTCCAAACACTTGGCCCATCTTCTGCCTCTTTTCCCAAACCGCAAGCAAGAGCTGGATTGGAAGCAGAGCAGCTGGGACTTGAACCTGCGCCCATATGGGATTCTGGTGTCACAGGCCGTGGCTTTACCTGCTACACCACAGCACTGCCCAATCTGGGTTTTTTAAAAGCTTCCCAGGTACAGTGTTTTTGGGACCCTTAGCCTGGGTGATCTCTAATCTTCAAGTTCTAGCCTTTTGTGGCTCATTCATCCGTCACCAGCTGCTTCATGAAACACGTAAATATCCAGGGACACAAGGCTTTGGTTTCCTACAGAGCAAGTAGCCTCAGGCTTATGTACCAGCGTGGACGACAGCAACGCCACGCCTGCAGAGCACCCCAGACAGACCTCCACCTGCTCGGCCAAGACCCGAAGCAGCTCTCGTGGCGTCTGTGCATGTGTGTCTCTGTGTGTGTGTGTCTGTGTGTGTCTCCAGCCTGCTTCACTTCCAGACCTTCACAAAGAGTGAAAGGTTGTGCACTTTTCAACCACAGTGCCTCAGCGGCCTGAACAGTGGAAGGCAGGGAGGAGCAGTGAGGGGCGGATAGGGCTCGAGTGGAAAGACCAAAGGCTGGAACCTGGCTGGGTCACGGAAGTTACCTGGGACAAGCTGCCGCAAGCACGGGTTTGCTCATCCACAGCGGGGCTAATCGTACATAATAACCACACAGAGCATTGTTGCAGGATTAAATGGCAAGGCTTGGCGCCGGTATGGCAACGTTCACCACGCAAAAAGACTAGACACTCGTGGTAGAGCGGCCTCTTCTCGGTGGCCTGATGAAAGCTTTCTTTAAGCATGAGCTCAGGTTTTTCAGGACTCTGCCGAGAGGGGAGGACCGGACACAGAGCTGTGACCCTTCAACACTTTATCCCAGGGACCAGCACTGTGGCGCAGTGAGTTAAAGCCCTGGCCTGAAGTGCCGGCATCCCATATGGGCGCCGCTTCTAGTCCTGGCTGCTCCTCTTCGGATCCAACTCTCTGCTGTGGCCTGGGAAAGCAGTGGAAAATGGCCCAAGTGCTTGGGCCCCTGCACCCGTGTGGGAGGCCTGCATGCAGCGCCTGGCCTCAGCCATAGTGGAGTAAACCTGCGGGTGGAATCTCTTTCTCATTCTCTCTCTGTAACTCTCTCAAATACGGTTTTTAAAGCATGACTTTCCACCTGAAGCAGCACCCAGTGCTCCAATCATTCTCCATCACATTGCTGTTTGATTTCCTTATAGGAGAATCTGAAGTTATCTTGATTTGTTCTTTCCTGGACCTCAGATGGAGCTCAACAAAAACTTGTTGAATAAACTGAAAGCAGAATTAATTACTAAAACAATGTAATGATCTGTCTTATTTTCGTAGTTTTAGGAGCACGCTCTACCCCACTCCAAAAAGCCCGCGGGACGCTGGGCAGACAACTGCGCATGAGTCACCATGGGGAGCCCCCCCCCCGCGGTGGCACCCTTGTTGCCATGGCAGCGCGACGCCGAGGGGAACGGAAGTGACGCAGGTACTTCCGCTTCCACCAGCGCAGCACTTCCGGGTTGAGAGAAAGGTGGCGGCTCGCTCAGACGGTACGTTGAAAGCGCGGTTTTTGGTTGTTTGAGGTTTTTTTCTTTTTCCTTTTTGTTAACGCGCGTATACTAAAGGAGCGGCGGCGACGTCTGTCCTGTCCTGGGAGGCCGGCCCTTGGCCTGCGGTCTGCGGCGACGGGGTCCTCGCTCCGGCCCAGGCCCGACCTCACGGTCCGAGGCGAGGGTGTCCGGGGAGAGAAGATGGAAGGGTCGCTGTGGCTGCTTCCTCCGCCGCGGGCTGACAGAGCCGGGCTCCGACGTGGGACGGAGTCCGGGCCCGGGCTGGGGCTCGTCCCGGCCAGGCCGGGAGTGACCGTTCCGCCCGCCGGGTCGGCGTGGGGCCCCGGGGCAGCCGCCGGGGCAGGGACGGCCGCCCGCGACTCTGGCCCGGCCTTGCGGTGGTTTGGGAGTGAGCAGGTGCCTGGGAGCGCCCGCGCGCGCTCTCCTCGCCCATCCCGGTCTCCCCTCTCCTCCACCTCCCCCTCTTCCTGTCCCTTTAGAAAACCATGAAGCACGTTGCTGTGTGCCGTGGGTAGTGGGCGGGACAGCGGGACAGCGGGACAGGACGGCTGCAGCCCCATCCATCCCCCCAGCATGAGAAGCTAGCGATGGTAGGAATCCGGCCAGGGGAGGCTGACAGCCGGCACCGGCACGTAGGGAAGGCCCCTGCAGGCCAGCTTGGCCACTTCCTCTGGGCGGGGGAGGGAGACGAGGGGCGCAGCGGGTTTCTGGTCTACCGCGTCTGCGGAAGTGAGAGAGGGAGGTAGGATGCGTACAGCTGCTGAACGGCTGTTTCTAGAACCCTGGAGAAGTGGAGCAGTGCTGGCCCAAGATTTGCATGACGCGTTGCTAGTGGCCACCTCAAGAGCCGGTCCAAGGAGCAGGTGGAGGTAGGAATGCCCAGGCTATTGTTTCGACATTAAATCGACATATGAAAATTATCATTGAGATATTTTACCTCCTTCGTTCTACGTCTTCAAAACCTGCAGCGTGGAGGGGGGGGGGGCGTTTGGCATAGCGGGTAACTCATCGCCTCCGAGCTTCCCAGCTCAGCTCCTGATTCCCGCTTCCTGCTAGTGCACAGCCCGGGAGGTGGCCGGAGTCCCTGCCACCCGCGTGCGAGAACTGCATTGAGCTCCTGGCTCCCTGCTTTGGCCTGGCTGAGCTCAGACTTGAGCAGTGAGCCAGTGGATGGCAGTGTGTGTGCATCGGGGGGGGGGTCTGCCTCTCAGTAAAAACTTTTTAAAAACTCCAGTGTGTATCTTAGAGTTTGAGCACACGTTGGCCTGGCCACATCTTACGTGCTCAGTGGCCTCGCGGGGCTGGGGTCTGCTGTCTGCCAGCAGAGCCTCAGGAACAGTTCAGCCCCCAACCGCGGTGGGGCCTGAACCAAGTGTTCACGGTGGTGCCCGGCTGCCCAGTTGTGAGTTCTGTCTCCAGCTGTTCTCAGATAACATTAATTCTTTCAGAAAATATTCAACAAGCTCCTCCATCGAGCCAGGTGTTAGGCCAGGTGCCGGGTGTGGGGTGCGTGATACAGTCTGCTAGACACTCTGAGCACCCAGACAACTTACGGCACTCATTCTTGCCACGTAGAGACCTCGAAGTTCCCACACGTGTCTCTGCGTCTCCTGTGGGAGCTCCCAGCCAGGTGCCCTGCAGGGCCAGGCCGAGGCGGAGCTCAGTGGGGCGAGGGACATGCCCTGTGGTGGCTGGGCCAGGCGTCCTTAGAGCCGCCCTCTGCAGCAGGTGTGCCGAGGACCCAGCCTGCGGATCCCCGGGACGGCGTCTGTGGGACCTGCTGTTCACGGAAACAGCACGTGCTGACCGGAATGTGAGTGCTGTGTAAGGAAGAGCAGGCTGCTCGATTGTCGAACCGTGTGATGATCTTACACAGCCCAATAAAAATCTCGCGGATTCAGAAGCAATGCAGAGCAAGGAGAGGAGTGTGACGTTTACAAAGGCGTTGTGTTTTCACCGCCTCATTTGTGAGATCCATCTCTGTTCCTGCAGTCAGGCGCCACGGAACATTTCAGTCAGTGACGGGCCTGTACGATGGTCGCGTACCTGAAAAATTCCTGTCACCACAGGATGTTTCTATTTTTTTTTTTTTTTTAAGATTTATTTATTTACTTGAGAGGCAGAGTTACAGAGAGAGGGAGAGAAACAGAGAGGTCTTCCATCGCTGGGTCACTCGCCAGTTGGCTGCAACAGCCGGAGCTGCGCTGATCCAAAGCCAGGAGCTTCTTCCAGGTCTCCCATGTGGGTGCAGGGGCCCAAGCGCTTGGGCCATCTTCCACTGCTTTCCCAGGCCACAGCAGGGAGCTGGATAGGACGTGGGACAGCCGGGACTCGCACCGGCACCCAAATGGGATGCTGGTGCTGCAGGCGGAGGCTTAGCCCACTGTGCCACAGCGGTGGCCGACGGTATAACAGTCGTAAAATAGTAACAGGTTGCTCACGATTGTATGCTGATGCGACTGCCAGTTGTATAAAAGCGAAGCTCTTGCATTATGAACAGTCTCTATCACATAATGATAAAGATGACCGTGTTGCTGCTCTCTGCTTGCTGTGCCATACTCTGTACCATTGTGATGGAATTACCATTACATGGAAAATTCTGCTGTAAAACAGTATGGCGTGTCATGCTGGCAGCAGCTCACATCCTGAGCTTCCTCGTCTCTTGGTCATAGAGGCCACATCAGGTGATTTACCTGCACTGTGTAGTGTGGTGTAAGTGCACTCTGATGTTCCCGCTACGACAAAATCCCCTAATGACACATTTTGCAGAGCATGTCCTCATTGTTAAGACACACCTAGTGACTAGTGCCCTTATCTCAGCTCTAATGTTAAAGTCTTAAGAAAACTTAGGGGGCCAGCACTGTGGGGCAGCAGGTTAAAGCCCTGGCCTGTCATGCAGGCATCCCTTACAGGCTCGGTTCAAGTTCCAGTTGCTCCACTTCTGATCTAGCTCCCTGCTAATGCGCATGGGAAAGCAGCAGAAGATGGCCCAAGTCCTTGGGTCCCTGCACCATGTGGGAGACTGGAAGAAGCTCCTGGCTTTGGATCAGCTCAGATCCAACTGTTGGCAGCCATTTGGGGAGTGAACCAATGGATGGAAGACCTTTCTGTAATTCTGTCTTTCGAATAAATAATAAATAAACCCCCCCTTTTTTAAGATTTGTTTATTTTTTGAAAGGCTGAGATAGAGAGGAGAGAGAAAGAGAGAGAGATCTTCCATACACTGATTCACTCCCCAAATGGTCGCAGTGGCCAGGGCTAGGCCAAGGTGAAGCCAGGAGCCGTTTCTGGGTCTCCCACGTGGGTCCAAGGGCCCAAGTACTTGGACCATCTTCCTCTGCTTTCCCAGATGCATTAGCAGGGCGCTGGGTTGGAAATGGAGCAGTGGGAACTTGAACCGGCGCCCTTAGGGGATGCCGGCGCTGCAGGTGGACGCCTACCCTGCTACACCACAGCGCCGGCCCCTCCTGGCACTTCAAGCGGTGTCGTTGGTGTCGTGTAACATAATCGTGATGCAGGCTCATACAGCTTCATTTTGCTGTGTTTTCCCTCCCTTGAGGCTGATGTCTAACATGGAAAAGTAAACTATTGGCACATTTCCCTACAGGAATAAAATGGAGGAAGAGTCGAGCAGATTTGAAATCCGCACGCCAGTTCTTGCCAAGAAAAAGAAAAAGAAAAAGCATTGCACGTCCAAGGAGGGACATCGGAAGCATTGCCGTGAGAGGCTCGGCGACTCGGCCCTGGCGGGGGGGCGGCCCGAGCTAACCAGGAGCCGGAAGCGGAGACAGGATTCTGAGCGCCTGCTTTCTCCTCCTTTGAAGAAATCCAGAATCTGTGAGGGGACTGAGAAGGCCGCCCCTAGACCCAAAAAACATAAAAGGAGAAGAAACAGCGCTTTAGGGGCAGGCGAGGAAGCAAGAGCTGCACAGGACCCTGTGGATAAAGAAAATGTCGGGGACACACGGAGGAATTTCAGGGAGAGTGTCGATCTCGGCTGCGCTGGTGAGAACAAGAGGAGAGAGAAGGCAGCCAGGGAGCGGGATGTGGATCTCGGCTGCGCTGGTGAGAACAAGGGGAGAGAGAAGGCAGCCAGGGAGCGGGATGTGGATCTCGTCTGCGCTGGTGAGAACAAGAGGAAAAAGCAAGTAGCCAGGGAGCGGGATGTGGATCTCAGCTGCGCTGGTGAGAACAAGAGGAGAGAGAAGGCAGCGTCCGAGCAGGAAGCAGAGGCGCCGTGTGCAGTTCCCCAGGCGCACGCCCATCATCACAAAGTCAGGAGGAAAAAGCATAAAGACCGTCCCAGGGAAGCTGCTTCCCCTGACGCTGGCCGGGGGAGCCGGCACGCGAGCCTCACGCTGCCCCACGCGGAGTCAGAGGGGCAGGGCTTCCTGCCTTCCACGAGCGCAGATGGTGTAGGTGCAGAGCTGCCAGGCTCTGAGAGCAGGCACAGGTCGAAGAAGAGAAAGAAGAAGAAGCGCAGGAACCCGCAACTGGAGGCACTGCCCGAGCCTGCGCGTCCTGGGGAGGCGTCCCCTGCAAGGCCGAAGAAAGCCGGCAAGGCCGGGACGGCAGAATGCGGTGATGCACTTGTGGGGGTCCAGGCGCCCCGCAGGCGGAAGAAGAAGTCAAAGAAAAAGCCCAGCTCCGAGGGCGGTGTGGCAGCGGCCGGCGACGGGTTTCCACGACCCGCCGGGGACTATGAGGAGGCGCCGGCTGAGTCCCCACACAGCGACGGTGCCACAGGCAGAGAACGTGTGAAACACAGGCCGCGAGAGGAGAAAACCCAGGCCCGCTCCAAAAAGAAGCACGTGGAAGCAGTGCGTAGGTAATTCGTGGCCGCGTGCCTTCCCGGGTGGGCCTGACCCCACCTTTAGTCAGCACCGGCGCAGTGAGTGGCAGAAACCCGCGGGCCAGGCCCTCGCTGTGCTCGGCAGCACACTGTGTAACAGGGCCGAGCAGGCGGTGTGAACGCCTCACGTGTGAGACAGGGCGATCAGATACGACTTCCACCAGAGCTACTCAGCTCTGAATTTTTGTGTTTAAAAGCCATTTTAAAGACCCACAAAATTACCTTTGTCTGGATTCTTACAGCTGGAGGGATGACTAGATGTGTAACACTTAGAATGCTACAGACTAGCAAAAAAAAAAGGGGGGGGAGGAATTCTCCCTAACATAAGAAATTTAGGTTTCGTTACTTATATAAATATCATTTGAGTATACTGTTTTCTGTCTTTTTTTTTTAACCACTTTCACAGTTCCTGGGTCTCAGTCCGATTCTCTCCCCATTTTTACGAAGTGACTTTTCCATTTACCTTGTTTCACGGAAAAGTCACGGGAGCAGGGCGCCACCTCGGGTGGTGATGGTCATCTCTGGGCCGCGGGCCCGCCGCATCCTCCGTGCCAGCTTGCTGGGAGTATTTTTGGGGCACTGACGGTGAGGCAGGAGTATTCTAAGGCTGTGATGAACTTGCACTGGGCTGGGGGCCCTTTGAAAGCTGGTGTCTTCCATCCATGTTATCTGAGAAGTTGACTGATAGACTTGAATGTGCTAGGAGAGTAGAGATAAGACAGAGCCTTTGGGGTGAACTGAATTAGGTACAAGGAAGCTGAGCGAGAGGAACACTGAGGCCATCGCTGACCATAGTCACAGCAGGTGAACGCTGGTGTAACTAAATGGGTAGCCAGTGTAGTATAAAGCTGCCCTCCTCGAGAGGCTGGGGGAGGTGTGTCCTGAGTCTGGTGGGGGCAGAACCCGGGTCTTAACAAAAGAGATAACCAGGTGAGCAAGCACTGCACAGGCCCACACAGCCTCTGGCTGCCTCTGACTTAACTCCGGGCCAGTCGGGTTACCGCGGGGCTCGGAAACACGGGGCTGAATCCATCCCCAGGTCCCATCCAGCTTTAACACTGGCAG
The DNA here is from genome assembly GCA_015711505.1 of Sylvilagus bachmani. Lineage (NCBI taxonomy): Eukaryota > Metazoa > Chordata > Mammalia > Lagomorpha > Leporidae > Sylvilagus > Sylvilagus bachmani. The sequence continues at coordinate 90,432,991 of CM027406.1, read as the reverse complement.
TCTTAGAGCTGTTTTAGGAAGTTTACAAGCTGTTTGGGTCCATTGATGTGTGGGTGTCAATCACCCCCCAGCTTCGAACCTGCAGACGAAGAGGAGGCTACCTGGGAGCCGGCTGCTGATCCTGGCGAGAGCTGCTCGCCTGGAGCCGGGAGGGGCGCGCGGGACCCCGAGGTGGACCTGGACCACGCCGTGCAGCAGCTCCGAGAGTTCATTCCTGACATCCAGCGCAGGGCGGCCGCCACCATTCAGCGCCTGTACCGGGATGACCTGGAGCGCTTCCGGGAGTTCAAGGCCCAAGGTGAGCCGGCGGCACCTTGCTGGCCGCTCTGTCGGCGACTTCCTCTGCAGATGACTTGGGCTTTACTGACGCCCAGAAGCCTCCGGGAGCTGCTTGCAGCCCCTCTGTCCTGCCAGTCGCCGTGTCTGAGTTCTGATTCGCAAAACGAAGTGCCTGCTCTCCTTCATGCCCGATTTCTAGTAAAGAAGGCAAGGAACAGGGCCAGACGGCTGGAAATCCCCAGACTAGGAGCTCAGTACTGGAAGAAGGGGAGGCAGTGAGGTCAGTTGAGACACTCCAGAGGATAAGGAAACAGAAGCAAAACAAACAACCCTAGTGCAACTAACACATCCTCAGATTAACATCCTCACCTTGGGTGAGGCCCAGCCTCTTTCCCCAAGAGACTCCCCTGAGGGCGAGCTGGCTGTAGTGGGCGTGGTCTTGAGGGGCCACTCTAGCCTCCTTGATTGCACTGCGTTGCAAGAATGTCCTGGAAGCCACTGGGTCTAAGAATCAGCTGCAGGTTGAAGGCCGTGTACTGCAGTGAGCCATATTCTGAGTGTCTGTGTGGGGCCTTTGAAGAAGCAGCGGTACCTGCTGGGTAAAGCCACAGGCACAGCGCCAGGCCGCACTGGGGTGCCTGCAGGCCGCACTGCGGTGCCTGGGGTCAAGTCCCGGCTTCCTGCTGCTGCCCACTGCGGGAGGCAGCAGTGATAGCTCAGGGACTTGGATTACCCAGGTGGGAGGCCTGGGGTGAATTCTGGGCTTCCGGCCTCAGCGGAGCCCAACCCTGGCAGTTTGGGGAGTGAATCAGCGAACGGGAGATTCCCTCTCCATCTGTCTCTGCCTTTCAAATAAAATGAAAATAAGCTCAAAGTAGAATGAGAAGCATTAGATTTGTGGAATTAAGCAGAAGCAAAGCACACAGCCTATAGAGCGGTGGCGAAGGACCCCGTTTTACTGGTGTATTCCGGGTTGACGCTATCAAGTATGCATTTGATGAAATGTTTTTAAAATAGCCCTAGGAGGGGCTGGCGCTGTGGTGCAGCTGGTTAGACCAGCACCTGCAGCGTCTGCATCCCAATGGGCGCTGGTTCAAGTCCTGGCTGCTCTACTTCATAAAGATTTATTTATTTATTTGAAAGAGTTACACAAAGAAGGCAGCGAGAGGTCTTCCATCCACTGGCTCACTCCTCAACTGGCCACAATGGCCGGAGCTGCTCGGATCCGAAGCCAGGAGCCAGGAGCTTCTTCCAGGTCTCCCACGTGGGTGCAGGGCCCAAGGCATTGGGCCATCTTCTACTGCTTTCCCAGGCCATAGCAGAGAGCTGGATCAGAAGTGGAGCAGTTTGGAATCGAACCAGCGCCCATATGGGATGCTGGCCTTGCAGGCAGAGGCTCTACCCACTACACCACAGTGCTGGCCCCTGTTCTACTTCTGATCTAGCTCCCTGTTAATGTGTCTGGGAAAGCAGTGGAAGATGATCCAAGCCCTTGGGTTCCTGTACCCATGTGAGAGACCCGGAAGAAGCTCCTGGCTCCTGGCTTTGGCCTGGCCCAGTTCTGATCTATGCAGCCATTTGGGGAGTGAACCAGAGGACAGAAGATCTCAATCAGTTCTCTCTCTGCGTGTGTGTGTGTGTGTGTGTGTGTGTGTCTGTCTGTCTGTCTGTCTCCATCTCCCTCTCTCTCTACCTCTGCCTTTGAAATAAATAAATTCTAAGAAACAAACAAAGCATTAAGAACGTGCTGTAATCGCGTAGCCGCATGCTGCCTCTGGGGAGCTGTGAGTGCTGGGGAGGGACAGAAGGAGGAGCCCTGAGCTCTGTCCCCTCCCCAGGGCGCAGCCTGAGGAATAGTGTCAGCCTGCATGCTCCCAGCAGCCTTAGGGAGCCGACAGAGGGCAGCAAGCAGGCTTCTTGTATCTTTATTATTTCCCTGAGAAGGCAGAGAGAGAATGTGCTCCCTCCCCCAGTGCACTCCCTGTGTGCCTGCAGCAGCCGAGACTGGGCCAGGCTGGAGCCAGGGGTCAGGAACTGAATCCAGGTCTCTAACGTGGCTGACAGGGACCCAGCTGCCTCCCAGGATGTGCATTGGCAGGAAGCTGAATCGGAAGTGCAGCTGGGACTTGAACCCGGGTACTCCAGCGTGGGATGTGGGCAGTTTGATCACCAGGCTAAATGCCCGAGGGCAGTTCTGGTGGACTTTTCTTTCAATGCTATTTGAATTTCTAATAAATATTTGTGTGTTATTTTTCTAATAAATAAATGTTTTAAAAACATTGATGAAGCAGGAAAGATCGTGGGGAATAGGGTGGCCAGGAAGGACTGGGGGGAGAGGGTGTGGCTCGGGCTGACCTCTGAAGGAAAGGTCGGTCTCCCAGGTGGAGGGGGAGGGTGAGTGTCGGGTGCACCAGCAGGGCGGCGCCCATGGCCCTGGGTTCTGGTTTCTCGTGGAAGAATCTGTAGTGTTACTGATGTAACTTTCTGTCCCCAACCCTCTGATCCTAGGTGTCGCTATTAAATTTGGCAAGTTTTCTGTGAAGGAGAACAAGCAGTTAGAGAAAAACGTGGAGGAATTTCTGTCGCTGACGGGAATTGAGAGCGCAGACAAACTGCTGCACACAGACAGATACCCAGAGGAGAAGGCCAGGATCACCAGCTTAAAGAGAAGACACGCGTTCCGGGTGCACATCGGTGAGTTGAGAAGCGGCGCTTTGTCGTCCTGTTGTGTGTGTGCGTGTGTATGTGAGTGTGTCCTTTCATCCTGTGTGTGTGTGTGTGTGAGCGAGTGAGCGGGCCCCGTTGGGAGCACTCCATCCTTAGAGTGGGCTGAGAGAAGCTTGCTCTGGAAAGCTGTGTGTTCATCTCACAGGGAACCGGCAGCATGGGACCCCCACAATACTGTTCCCGAGCCTGCAATCCAAACTATGGTAAAATGACTTTGGCTTCTAAGGGTCTCTTGCACGCATCGAGTACACCTGGCCCTGGAGCCCCTGAGTACGGAATGTGTGGTTTGCAGAAATCTCTAAGGAGCTGGTAATTGTGTGCGTCTGCTCCCCAGCCCGAGAGCTTCCCGCTCTCCACCCCGGCGCGAGGTCTAGTGAGGACAGTTAGTGCTGTGTCCCTCTTAGGAAGTGACAGCGGCTCCTGCCACACTGACCGCTTTCCTCTGATTGCAGGTAAAGGCATCGCCCGGCCCTGGAAACTCGTGTACTATCGAGCAAAGAAGATGTTCGACATCAACAATTACAAAGGCAGGTAAGGAAAGGCCTCAGCAGCTTGAGGCAGGACTTCTCTCTCGTCTGCTGACACGAAAAACTGACATTCCAGGCAGCATTACGGCGCAGCTGGTTAAGCTGCCGCCTGCGACACCAGCCTCCCATGTGAGCACCAGTTCCAGTCCCAGCTGCTCCGCTTCTATCCAGCTCCCTGCCAGTGTGCCCGGGAAGGCAGTGGAAGGTGATCCAAGTACTTGGGCTCCTACCGCCCCTGTGGGAGACCCGGATGGAGTTCCAGGCACCTGACTTCAGCCTGGCCTGGTCCTGGCTGTTGTGGCCGTGCTGGGGAGCGAATCAGTGGATGGAAGGTCTCCTCCCCCAACTACCTTTCAAATAAACTGATATATTTTTTTTAAAAATCGACATATCCACAGCAGTAGATGAGAAGTGAAAAGCACAAGGAGTCCTGTGGGAAATCAGCGTGTGTGGTCAGGTGCGCATCTCCAGGCCCGTTCTGACTTCCTGCTCTTCAGGGAACTTCGTGTGCGCTCTTTCTTGCATCCTCTGCTGCTTACACTTTGCCTTTAGCTTCGCCACAGCCTGCGTGTCTCTGTCACTCACATCTTCTCTGCCTCCACTGCGTTGTGAGCTCCAGACATTCCTGCTCGGCGGGTGTTCCCTCGACACTCAGCGTCTTCAGTAAAGATTGGAAGGTGGAGGTCAGCCACTAGCATTTGATCCTGTAACTGCAATTCAGTAGTGCCGTGCAGAGAGCCTATGTGGTTATCAGTCCTGCCGCCCTGATTCCCAAACAAAATGCCTACCTGTCATTGGTTTCCAGCATTCCAAATTTAAAAACGTCTGGGGCAGTTACGATGCCTGCCACCTCCACCCAGTGCCTGGGTTCAGCTTCCAGCTCTGGCTCCTGCCTCCAGCTTCCTGCCAGGGCAGACTGGGAGGCAGCAGCGATGGCTCGAGGATGGGTCCCTGCCACCCATGTGGGACATCTGGATTGAGTTTCTGGTTCTGGCTCCAGCTCTGGCTCCTGTGGGGGGTACTCAGGTGGGAGTACTCTCTCTGCCCGTCAAATTAAAAAAATAAATAAATAAAAGTAAAGAAACAGATAGACGGAGTGTTGACTACAGGTCAGCACTGTGCCCATCTGCTTAGGGACAGAGGGATAAACAGGAAGTCACCAGCTCTTCTCAGAACCCCCCCCCCCCCCGACAAAAAAAAAGAGACCAGCAACCGTTGGCCCGTGCGCTTGAGCTCGGAGAGGCCGAGAGGTGAATTAGGCAGCATTGGCCGAACTCTGCTCACCGTGTGCCTCCAGCCTGGTCACCTGTGTCACCTGAGCTTCCGGCAATGGCACTGCCTGAGCTTCTGTGAAGTCTACAAGGAGTCTCCCTGGAGGAAGGTGCCCCCCCCCCAACCGAGGTCTGCGCTCCCTTCCTCCCCACCACCATGGCTGCACAGCTGTGAGCAGGGCCTGTCAGGAGATCCACTGAG